>VMKM01000998.1:0-197241 GCA_008360985.2 Macquaria ambigua
CCTCTCTCTGTGTGGAGTAGGCCTAGGCGACAATGTCTGTGAATTACAGTGTCATTCTATTTGTAAAGAGACATTACAGATTACCTTTTTAAACTCATTTTGGTGGCAATGGCAAAATGTGGTCCACTATAGTGGGGTAAATTACAGAGATTAGTCCAAAGCCACTGTAGTCCACACACTCAACTCCAGCTACTAGCCCACATTCTTTAACGTGATTCAATTTCCCTTGTTTTGTCAGCAAAAAGGAAACAAAATGCATGTATTTGCAATAAAAAGCATGCAGGTTAAGGGGAGCAAGGAAAGAGAACCATAAGACAGTATGAAATTCAATAACGCATTGCTTCTTCTGAAAGGGAAAAACAGTCAGATAAGATACATGGCAGGAGTTTGTTGTCAATGGCATGCATTAGGAGCTCCTTTTTTAAATGTTGAGGTGTGACAGTAGTGACCAAAGTCAGTCATGAAATGTGCTTTGGTACAATTTTCCCTTCCTGTATAAGTGAGGGGGACGTTCATATGGCGTCAGCACCCGCATCTATGCCTATGTGACCATGTAACCCTGAGGTGTAACATTTCTTTCCTTTTGCGTTACAGCCCAGGTGTTTGCAGCCTAATTCAACGCAGTAACCGGAGGCAAACCGACATAATTTATTAGTTATAAAAGAAGTAATAATAAGAACTTTTTTAATACATATGAAATCCATTTTCTTTAAAAGACACTATTCTCTCTCACACACACACACACACCACACAAACTCTTCTCAGTGTACACTTTTTAAGCCATTTCAGTGCATTGGTGTAATCGTTACCATCATTCCAGGTTTATCAGGAGCAGCTGTTTAAGACAGGTTCCTCTTTGTTCATCACTTGTGTGCATAAACATGGTGGTCAGTTGATTTGAGACGCTCTGGTCCTTCCTGACCATCCTGCAGCACAGTGAGTTTCTTTTGCACTGTAGCATGAGCTGGTCAAAGAATGATGCATTTTTGTGTGCAAGAGACAAATTAAATATGTGTATGTATGTAGGCTTTAAAAGGTATTTGGAGTTGAGGCAACAAACAAACAGTTATATCCTGGTGTGCCATGATGGTGGCTATTCTGAAAAACATGGTGTGGAGCAAACGGGTGTTAAGAATGAAACTGCTTACATCGCTGTTGGATCTAACCACTGGGTCTTTAGCTGAATGCGTATACTTGATGCAAGAGGTAAACTGGTGTTCCTGTTTTTATCTGTAGTTCAGCGTTGGATTTCACCCGCTGATAGCACCACCACATCACTGGAGGGATGTACTGTACTGTAGATGAACTCTTCATAATCATTAGGGTGGAAGCGCACTTAATGTTTGCTTGTTTTTTTTTTTTTTGCAGATGCTCTTATGCAGAAAGTAATATATCCTGTTCAGTTACGTGTTGACAAGACTTTGTGCACTCCTGTTAACAACTGCCAACTTTACTGCTGAAGACTAGAAACATGAGACCACCTGCGCTGGTTTCTTTAGACATTCAGGCAGACAGCAAAAATATCCGTAAAATCTATGATCTTCCACACCAGATTACATTTCTGAGGCCTTGCTGAGACTAAAACCAGAGTCTTGCAGTGTGCTCCCACCTTTCATGTACCTGGGCCCTGAGCCTGATGATGCCATCACCGTGGAGACGGTTGAAAAGCACAGCACACCAGCCTGCCACCGATGCTGTGGCTCACTTGGTCACTTGTCTGTCTCTCCCTGCCCTATCTCCGGGCACAGGCCTGCTCTACGTCAGCGATGGTCTTTGGTACATCAGAGGACAGAATCAAGGGGCCTCCGTTGTCGCGGATCACCACGTCATCCTCAATCCTGATGCCCAGGCCACGGAAACGCTCTGGCACCTGGTCATTGTCCTCACAAATGTACAACCCTGTGACAATAGAAGGAAAAAAGTGGAACATCTTTGAAAGCAGGAATAACATGAGACATAAAGGAGAATGTAGCATAGATGATGTGTAACCGGGAGGGATGGTGTGAGTGTTAATGCTGCAGTATGGATTGTTTAAACCCGAGTTCATCCAGATTCTTTATTAATACAGAGTAAGAGGACATTTAAAAGCCTAGTTTGTGCATACCTGGTTCTATAGTGATGGCCATTCCTGGCTGTAGAGGTTGCGAGCGGGACAGCTCAGGAGTGTCGTGGACGTCCATGCCAAGGTAATGGCCAACGTGGTGGGGACAGTACCGCCGTGCAGCCTGGGACGAGCACAAACAAAAGTAAAGCTTTAGGCAGTCGTATAGAAGTTTGCCAGTGTCTACCAGCAGCCTGTTGCTAAACATTGATAACATGACATTCAGACTGCCATTTCATCATATACTCAATAGGGTTGATAACTATGAGCCCATTGTTAAAAGGTCTCTCACTGGGGAACCCCATCATCAATCAGTCAGCCAATCCAGAAGCCAACAAGGCAGAGGAAGAGGCCTCGGGCTGACCAGGCCTTTCTTGGAGTTGGAAACTGTGCGAAGTTCATGATTCTTTGTCTTGATGAAGAATTAATATCTCAGTCTGCTATGCATCGTAAACTGAGAGACCCTTGGCTGCCAAAAAACATCCTTTATTACCCCACAGTGTTTTTCTTTCTTTTTTAAAAAAAAAAGAAACCAGTTGAATACGTTTACATGCAGCTTTGGTTTGGCTTGCTCGTTTTATTTCCCTGAAAAGAGCTGCCACAGGAAACGGGTGCCTCTATCATGCAGAGTTATACAAGCATATTGTGTTTCATGGAGGCTGTAATTAAGTCGTTTCATCATTTACATTGGCCAAAGGAGCTTATGGCTATTTCCTGTTAGCAAACCACTGGTGAAGACATTAAATACCAAACCAAAAATGTTTCAGTTCAATGCCCCACAGTTGGTGATAATCTTATCATGTCTCCCTCTGGTGTGGTTGATTGATATTCAACAGCAGGGCGAGACTTTAATTCATGTTAGCAATATTAAAATACTGTGTGTTTGCGTGTGTCTGTAAGCAGAAATGCAACATTTTTGTTCTAAGTTAATAGCAGAGTGAAATATGATCTTGGGCTTCTTTATTTGTTCATCAGGCTTCTTAACTTAACGAGCAGCTGAATATTTGGATCTGGGAAACCTAACTTTCTTGTACAGTAAATCATTTGCAACTCATCTTGAGAAATCTGGTTTCTTGCAGTACAACAACTTCTCCGTTTTCCAAAAGCTGCTTACCTGTTTTCACAAAAGTGACCCTCATATGGGAAAAAAGCACAGGAATGATCTACCTGCCGGAATCCACTATCTACTATCTGAATCTATTCCTCTGATTATTACCTTTAGCACATCGGCATCACTGGTACTGGCCTTCACGATGCCTAGCTGCCTGAGCTGTCGCCCCAGCAGAGCCAGCATGGTACTGTAGATGTGATCCAGACTGACGCCCGGGGAACACAGAGACAAACAGGAGCGCTGGATCTCCAGGACGGCCTCGTACAGCTCGGCCTGTGCAGGGCTGAACCTGGCAGGGAGGAGGTGGAGCAGTGTGTTTGTCATTGGTAATAGTCATATTGAATTTTCATTCATTTAAAAAAAAAGGCCCTAAAATCTAGAGACCTGGAAGATTTCAAACCAAATCATGTTTAAAGTTAACAAGACGTGTTTCTACCTGAAAATATCAAATGAGCTCAGAGTATTGTGTGTGTTTAAGAAACAAGAGGTGAGGACTAATGTAAAGAACAGATGGATTTCAGTTAAAGGTCTGCATTTACAAAACAGTCGTAGTGAAGAATTACAAATTTGTAGCATATGTTGCAAGTCTATACATAAAAATGAACTTTATGCAGTGTAGTGTTGTTGTGTCGTGTGGTGTTTTGGCATCAGCACGGCAAGGACATTGTAACTTCTGTTTACTGTGACGCAGAGTAGACTTTGTGTTGTAAGCGTGTAATCAGCTCCAGCTTCAGCTTCAGCTTCAAACCTTTAGCCAGATATTCTTTATCAACATTATTTTTCTTTGAACGGTGCAACTTATTTTGTCAAACTTACTTTCCGTTCACTGGCCATGTTCGAGTGATGTCACTGACATAACCAAAGTATTCACATCCACCATCAAGCAGCACCATTTCACCATCCTGATGGAGGAGAGAAAGGGGGGGGGGGGGTATTATACTGAGCCATTTAAGCTACTCAATCATTACTTTATACATGTCACCACATTTTCAGAATGCGTAATGTGGATGTTCATGGCACCTTATATGACAGGGCTGATCATTTAGCACATCCAACACCTTCCTTTACCTTGATAATCTGGTTGTTGTTTATGTAGTGCAGAGTATTGGCTCGATTCCCTCCAGCAACAACAGGGGGGTAGGCCAGGAAGTTGGCGCCATGGATCCGATTCTCAAAATCAAACTGGAATAAGATTTCGTGTTAAAAAAAAAATCCTTTTTGCTTGAAAAAGGAGAGTGAGCTTCATGTTTGCGGTCATCTATACTGTCCAACAAAAGCAAAACGCTCTAACTACATTCTTGGTCAAAATTGAGTTCAGACCTGAATCTGACTTTAAGTTTTACTAAATAAAAAATATCAAGCATATACAAGAAAGACGTGGTTATCTGTTCTTTTGTTTTAATAAATATTTGTTGTTAATGACAGCGTCTACTACCTATTACTACTCTGAATACATTGGATACAAGCTGATCTTTTGCTGTAAGAAATAGTCTGTGACTGATGGCCACTGCTGGTTCATCGTGCGCATGTAAACGTAAATTATTTATAATTATTTTCTGTGTGATCCTCAATTAATACTTCTTAATCAGAAGTTATCAATATTGCATATAATGTGTTGTTTCTGTTGAAAATATTAATAGAATAATTTCAGGCAATTCGTCAGTCATGTCCAGTCCTAATGAGCAATAGCTCATAACTTCTGCATTCATTGAATAACCAATGGATGACACTTATGGTCGCAGTAATTACATTAAATCCTGATCAATTAATGACGTGAAGATTATAACAGGCCACACGTGACAGAGAGGCAGTGCAGAGCCACACAGAGGTCATCAATTATTTTCAGTTACCTTAGCAAAGAGCACGGCTTCATCCACGTCTCCTTGAGACAGAGCCATCGTCCTCCTAAAAGCCTGAAAGACAAGGATTGGAGTTGGAGCGAGTACACTGTACATCTGTCTTAAAAAGAACCCCTAAAAGTGTTGGACAAAGCAGTAAAGAGACGCCGACTCTTACATAACAATACAAGAAAATGAAAATGTTGCCCTATTTGCAGGCATTTACTAGTAATTCTACACTACTAAGACATTGACACTATAAGTCGTTTAAACACTAACCTGTGCTGTGATGTGACCTGCTTCTTGCATGAGCGCCACCTCTGCTGGGCTCTTGAGGGCCCTGAGAGAGTGTGTGAGGGGCCTGAGAGAGCGCGGCATCGGCCCCGCCTCCAGCACGGGACACACGTGAGCCTGGTGGAGCCGAGGGTGGGCGGGCTGAGAGTTATCGTACCACAGCAGAGCGCCTGAAAGAGGATCAGAGACAAAATGGTAACAGTGAAGTTGAGGTCCTAATCAGTTAGCGGTCAAATGTGACCTCCTGTTAAATAAACCCCGCCCCAAACAGTGATCATCATAGCTTAGCAACAGCAAGCAGGCACAGCAGGCCTGTTAAGCTTTGGACTTCTCCACATGTTGAAGTGGTGTGCATGAGGCTGTAGTGAGAGCGATAAGCGACATCTAAAGAGAGTTTGGAGGGTCATTGTTTTTTTAAGCCTTTCCAAAAACCAAAAACACAAGAACAAAAGTACAAGGACAGTGTGTTTGTCTGCGCTAACATAAGCTGCAAACGTTAGCATGTCCGGGTAACTAGCTTACTACCTACAGCAGTATGTTTATAATATGTTTTGTATTATTTCCAACCTCTGTGTTGCTTGTCCAAGTATGCTTTTCTGTAGTAAGAGTCGAAACCCTCCAAGGCTTGTGTCTGAGCAAATAACATTTTAATTTATAATATTGTCCTACAATACTGGTCAAACTGGCTCTACACAGCAGTATACAAACAATGCTGCTCCTGGTGAGGAATCTAACTTTTTGCCTGGGACATGTAGCTTTAGCCTATGTCTTTTAGCATTAGCTATACAACTATGTAGCCACAATGTAAATATTTAAGACCCTGTTATGGGGTTCAAATTTTACAACAAATACAATAGAAACATTAAAAAGTAGCTGGAGGTGTCAGTTTCAGTCCATTCACAGAGTTTTAGCCTGGGCATTAGCTTACTCTAGCTAGCTACAGCTGATACAATCTGCTGGCTAAATGACTGCGAATGTCGAGTAGTAAATCTGCCACTGTTATCACTGTAACCTGCATACAGTACTAGAACAGAAAGCCTGACAGGCGTAGCAACAGTAACTAAGAGGGGCGGGGCTTAATGAAGTCAATTGTGGCTGTTTAATTGAAGCCAATGACGTTAGTTCTGTGAAGAGATGTTCCTGCTGGACGGGCGTCCTCACACATCCCACCCACCTTTAAGGCTCTTGAGCACAACACCCAGTTCTTCTGTGCTATGAACTCTCTCTATGCCGGTCAAAGCTGCCGCCCCATCCTTCCCTGACCGGGGCCCGTCCCACAGCTCTCTCCCCGGGTCTCTGCGGGGGACGAACAAGATGGCCTGGTCTGGTTTCCCTTTCCCATAAAGGACCAAAGCACTGTCAGGCTCTAGGATGCCACTGAGGTAGAGAAAATCCTGGGGAACATTTGGCTCCAGGTTAATTGGCAACGCCTTGCTAAAATTACAATCAGTATCCCGAATTGATAATAAATTACAAACATAAGACTGCAAAGTAAGAGCAGAGTCAAACACAATGGTGTACACATTTATACCTGAAGTTTGCCTCTTCACATTCCCTTCCCTTGTGTGTAAATAAGGTATTTTAAATTATTACTATGCAACAATATATGTTGTTTTTTGTTACGTAAAAAAAACAAAACCCACAAAAGGCACAAGAAGATTAAACTGAAAATAAAGAAATGCAACTTGAGACCATACATGCACCTGGTTCTGGTGGAAGGGATAAGGGATGTCATTGGTCATGTAGCGGGTCGGGTGGGACAAAACAATGGCCACGTGGGTGCTGGAGGAGGCGGAGGGTCCCAGCCTGTCTGCCTGGGCCTCGATAAGTGAGGCCAGCCTGTGCCTGCGGAGCTCGTATTCTGTCTGGCTCAAGCCTGGGGTCACCTCACCTGAGGAGCGGAGATGTGTTAAACAAATATAAATTTAATGTATTATTATTTCTTCATGTGACATGCAGTGTAGAGTGCTGAATGAACTGAAATACGTAAACCACAAGAGCCTTGAGTTGCCTACAACAGCTTCTTCTCCTAACGCTCTGTGCTATGTGTGCTCGACTAGTTCCTGTGCCACTAGAGAGCATGAACCTTAACTCCTTAAAGAAATAACTATGTATTGAGCCTGTTGCTGATATACATTGCAGGTTTTCCCTAAACTGTAAATGTACTGGTCCAGCAATCCACTGTAAACAGTACTCACCATGTTTGATGAGGTGTGGATGAGTGAAAGGGCTGGGCTGGCCCAGGTACCGAGGAGGAACTGTCTTAGGTTTCAGACCTCCTGGTTTCACAGAAATGTTTCTGCACGGGCACCAGACACATCCTGCAGACAGCAACACAACACAGATGGTACAGACTCTGGTTCTGGACACCTACGATGCTGCATGCAGCCGCTTTAACCATTCATTCTGTTTATTCTGCAGTCAAAGGATGTTTCATAGAGCACAGCTTCACAACTTGATGCTTTCAGCTTATCACAGATATATCAGTATAAGTGCACTGTATATGTCGGCTGATAAGTGACAAGAAATTGCAGTACAGAAATGCCAAAGATGACAAGTTTATTTCTCAACTGTAAAATGTCCCGTTCAGAACTATTCTTTAATAACTAAATGTAAGGGATCACTATCAAAACGTTTGAAGACGTAGACACTATATGTATATATGTGCATGTATATTTGCTCATAACAAAGATGAGTGATTAAAAATACTGTCCGATATGAACTCAAAGAGAATAACGTCAGCTGCCCTGGATGTCACCAGTCACCAGCAAATATGGGCCATATGTGTTGTGGTCATGAATCTCTTTAAACTATTTCTGGACCTCGATATTTAAAGTATTTAATCCCAAATCCACGTATGGCCACATTTGGTCTACCTTTAACATGTCATAGCATTGCTTCATATCAGTCGAGTGCTAAAGCATTTGCTTAATTTGTTAGCCTGACAATTAATCATCATCAGATGGAAGGCTGCCTGTCCTCCCTCTTTTATACAATGGATCAGGGAGGTCATGGTGTCTCTTCAAATTTAAATAAGTGAGGTTTCCTTTTAAGTAGAGTACTTGAAGATATAATAGAAAATGGTCGGTAAGCAGCATTTTACTGTTGTAGCTGGTCATGATGAAGCTACTTCTAACTACATTATGTACATTTTGGTAGTTTAGTCCAGTGGTTCCCAAAATAGGGGTCTGGCCCCTCCAAAGGGTCACAATATAAATCTGAGGGGTCGTGAGATGATTAATGCAAAAGGAAATTTAAACAAAGTTTGGCTACACAAACTTATATTCATGTTTTGGACTATTTGTGGATATTGAATAATTTGACCTATTTGGGCCTTGAACTTGTTACACAGTGTAGTGCAATATTTCCCTCTGAGATGTAGTGGAGTAGAAGTATAAAGTAGCATAAAATGGAAATACTCAAGTAAAGCACAAGTACCTTAACATTGTACTGAAGTACATTACTTGGCGACAAAACGTAACAACACCAAACTGGGCTCACCTCGACTCAGCAGCTTGACAGCAGACCGGACCATGGGGCGGGTTGAGGGCAACATTTTTGCTGCAACTGGAGGACACTGATCAGTTACAGCATGTCGACCGGCTGTAGACGAGACGAGGCACAGTCATCGAAGTACAAAGTAACTAACACTGCATATTTACGGAGACACATGGTGGTATGCTGTTGCGACTTACCGACGTTAAAATGTTCTCATACAATAACTGTTATATTTGTCTTTGGTTGACAGTCACCCTCGCTAGCTCGCTGCTCCCATGTTTGCTAACCGGCTAAAAATTGCTGTCCTGAGTTTTGCTTTCCAGGCGCAGACGCTTAATCCCGCCTCCTTCTTCTTCTTTGGTTTTACTGTCGGACTACAAACCAATGGTAAAGGTGCATGCCGCCACCTATTGTACCGGAGTGGGTAACATCATGACAACAAAAACTAACACACAAACAAAAAAATCTTTATAAAAAAGTTATATATCCCGCCTCCTTTGCTACGATTGGCAGACCCAAATTATCATCTTCTTCGGCATTAGGTGCATTACCGCCACCTTTTGCTTCGGAGTGTAGACCAGAGATTAAATCCTACCCATTAATCCTGAATTCCAGCCTTCCTGAGATCTTCTTGCATATTGCCTCTCTACTTATCCATGATTACATGCACAACAGACTCTTCAACCTGACAGTGCTCACATAAATCAGTTGGGTGCTTTCCTATTATCTTAAGCGTGCTATTTAAATTGGAATGACCAAGTCTTATTCTGTTGAAAATGGCCCCTTCTTTTCTTGACCTACCCATGTTTCTAAATGTTGAATTTACATAGTTATTTAAATTGTACAGCAACATTTCACTTATCACTTATGTTCCACTGCCCTTTCCACTCCTCTGATTTATTGCAAACTACTCCCTTGACCTCTGATTTGCTTAATGTGATTTTTAAATCTATATCGTCTCTCTGCAGAGCTTGTTTTGCTTGTTGGGGGCTATTTTAGCTTTAGTGAGTATATCTGATACCTATTTTTGTAGGTTTGTTTCATAATAAACTACAGGAACCATGTTCTTGGTAATGAAGGAACACGTCACCCAGTGCAACAGTGTGGCTCACTGATGTGTTTTTAATAGTTTTTGGACTACAATGGAGAATCTATGGCACAGAGGAATAAGATATCGGGTTTTGGATACACACACAATACTTGTTAGTATCAATTAATTAATTGTTGGTTTTGGTCTTTTCATGAGATTTATTGACAATAAGAAAAGTATAGAATAGCACCAGACCTATCATTTCAGAGCAAGTGCTACAGGCCTTTGAGTAAGGCATAGGTACAACTTGAAACATAACCATTTGATTGGTGGAAGCTGTCTGGTGAGTAAGTGCCTGGCGGGACTACCTGAGAAACAAGACAGTGAGATGACATTTTTCAAGGGGATTTTTATTCCCTGAATTAAACCTCTCAGGGAGCCCTGTATTCTCACTTCACAGCAAGCTCCGTCAATGAATTGGTTATGTGAGGCTACGGGATATTTTTTTACTTGATGCATACATGCATGACTAGAAATCACAATGTGCTTACTTAAAAATGTACTAATTGATGCTATTCAGTAATGAAAATGCCATTCAATGGGGCAATGATAATAATAATAATATTGTTGTAACATTGAAATGCTTTTGAACTGTTTACTTATTATTAAGGGATACGATAAAACTTATCAGTAAACAATGTGTGTCTTTTAATCGTTTGGAATCAACCACTATAATAATGTAATGGCATACTCCAGCTTTTGTAATGTTTGATGTTGCGGATTTGTATGCATCCTGAAAGCGGCCTGACAGGCCCACCTCAGGGCAACAAATTCCCAGGTCCTCTGTCGGTCTGTCCGGCAACTCGCCTGAATGAAAACACAGGAGCGACGCAACTACCAGTGAGGCAGTGTTGTGGCGATAAAAATCAACTGCAGCGTTACTCTACGGGTTTTCTTCTCGGGTGTCAACGGTGTGCATCTTGAATCAGGTGCGTTTCCCTTCGGTTACTGCCACTGAAACGTATGGCTGTAGATACGAAGTGTATTTCATTAATCATGGCCCGTGGTGCAGCTAGCTAACAACGTTATCATGCGTCAAACAGTTATCGCGTCACGGACGGATTCACATTTCCAGAAACTTCTGCGTTGCGACTATTGAAATAGTCGTTAATGCTAGTTGTGCATGGTTGCTACATTGCTAGTTCCTCAATTGCACGTGTTGTAGGGTTTATGTGAATTGAAAAAAGTGGGGTTGTTGCGCACTCTCATTCAATCCCTGCACGTTAGCATACCTAGCTTAACAACGCTGGCATTAACGTTAGCAGCTAAGCACGTAAACAACGCCAGACTTGGCAAAGTTGTTGATTGTTTTTGCTCTCTGGTTTTCCCCACACGCAGCGCGCGCTGTGCTGGACGTGACAGAGCAGTATGGACCCACGAAAAGTGACAGAGTTAAAGGGCTTCGTGCAGTTGTGCGAGTCCAGCCCCGAGATCCTGCATCTTCCAGAGCTGAGCTTCCTCCGGACCTGGTTGCAGAGGTCAGTATACCTCGGAGTGGTTGCTGTACAAGTATCCGGGTTGTTCTGTAAAATATTCATAGAGGATTAATTCTTTCATTATGTCACTAAAGTACTTAGATAAAGTCTCAAACAGACTGCGGACTACCACGTGCCCAGTCCCGCCCACCTTCCAGTAAAAACCACGGACCACAAGCTGGGTCTGGTTCTGTTTGTTTGTGTGTTTGTGTGTGTGTGTGTGTGTGTGCGCACAGAGAAATATTCTCGTGTAACTTCAGGACCATGCAAAACCCCGATTTTGATTCAGAAATGTATAGTTTTGTATAAAAAGCTAGGTGCGGTGTAGTCTTCTTCCCACCAAGTGAAATACAGACTTAAATAGAGTAGAGCTCAAACGAGAACTCAATTTGAATTAAATAGTCGATTGACAGAACATTAGTCTGCAACAAGTTTGATAAGCCATACATCGTTGTAGTTTTCCTAACCAAAAATGGCTGAAATTCACTGGTTCTAGCTTCTCCAGTGTGGCTGTTTTCTGGTGAAAGCCTGGGAATGTTGATTTGACAAAACAATTTGAAGACCTCACCATGGGCTCTGGGACCTATTTGTTGACATTATAACGATTAATCTGTAGATTATGTGATAAAGATAACAGATATAATTGAGATTGTTGAAGTGGCAACAAAGAGAAGGCAGTAACCCTAACCCTGTCACGGTATACATGTTTATATCATATCAATGTATATATTTTGTGACGTGTACATTTTCCACATTGAAATATCTGTTTTGTCCTATCCAGCAAAGACCTGAAAAATCAGGGTCCTTGTGTTGCTTGTTGAACAATTCTCCATAATTTTATATTGCAGCATGGGTGCAACAATCCCTCCCCCACCCAAGACAAAGGATTCATGCCAGGTGACATTAACAACAACAATTTGATCTTTTAGTTTTTTCTGTATTTTAATATCGAATTAATCATTGTATTATATTGTGATATTTGTTCAGAGACAAAACACTGTGAAACACAAGAAATAAGAAACTGATTTGGAGTTGAATAGTGTTGGCAGTTGATGAGTTGCCTGTAAGTTTTCACACTGTCACATCATGTTGTAACCGAGTGCTCTCTGACTTGTAGGGTGGCTGTCCTTGTGGTCCTCCCCCTACATCAGCTTCACCTCCTGAGCCCGAGCCTGCTGTCCTGTCTGAGAGTGAGGAGAGTGAAATAGGTACTGTATGTCCTGCTCAACCTTTAACACACAGTTTCTCTGGACTGGGGGGTCTATAGGTGTGATTCCTGTGGAAAGACTAGATTTACCGTTACCAGTTTATCCATGTTTTTCTACAGTCTGTGGTTCAGATGCACACGTGGCAAACTTAATATATTCATGTAAACATTTGTTAGCTAAAATTCATTTTCTTAGTGCAGATTAGCCAACTTAAAGGCACAACTTTGCAAACTCAGTCTATTTGTTAAACAGCATTAGCTGAAACACACTGGTTGAATTAATGGAGTAGTTCAAGATTTGGGGAAATATGCTTATTCACTTCATGCAGAGAGTTAGACTCACTCTGGAGCGAGCAGCCGGTTAGCTTAGCTTAGCATAAAGACTGGAAACAGCTAGCCTGGCTCGGCCTAAAATTAACCACTAAAGCTCATTGATTAACACTCTGTATGTTGTTTGTTTAATCTGTTCAAAAACAGAAGTGTAAAAAGTACAATTTGCTGTATTACGGGGGGTTTATTTGTTGGACTATTACTTAGCCGGGACCAGTTACCAGGCAACCATCGGAGACTGTAGGAACTGGTTACTGGTCGCTCATAGTAATTGTTTTCAGGGTTCGTACAAAGTCTTGAAATTTTGGAAAATGCTTAATTTTAACTGTTATGTTTTCAAGGTTAGGAATATGCTTGAATTAGAATATACTCCTTGAAAAGTGCTTGATTTTCAACATAATCTGCTGTTCTATCATCTACACATTCAGACGTAAACCAAAAATCTTTTAATATTTAAAATTTTAAATTGTTTGGTTTAGGTACCTTGAAAGTGCTTGAATTTTACTCTTATAATGCTGTACCTGTGTTTGATTTGATGAGAATTTCACCAAACTTGAGTAAAATGGCTCTAAAAAACGACCCACCTTATTAGTGTGAAGAAAACAATAAATCAGGATTTCAAAGTAATGGAGATTGATTGTGTGTCCCAACATGAACTTACTGTAAATGTTTGGTTTATCGATTTGCTTTTTAAGAAATCGACAACGATGGAGTGATCGAGCCAGACACTGATGAACCACAGGAGATGGGAGAGTTTGACACCATTGAGGTAAAATGTTGAGCTTTTCTATATTATCTATGAATTGTGCATACATTTACTCAAATTCAAACCTTACTCTCTCATGTGGAAACCAAACAGGTTACTAAAGGAGATTCCAGGCCTGGAAAATAACTGAGCCTTTACCACTTTAGACAGGATTAGTTTGAACATCTGTGTCCACACATTTCCTCAGGTCACAGAGGAGATGATGGACCAGGCCAACGAGAAGAAGATGGAGGCCATTAATGCTCTAGGAGAAGGTAGGTTGATATTCTATTGATTAGGTAAATAGAAAGACGCTCAAAATAAAATTAGATGTATGATTTCTAATCCCCGTTTAAATTTGTTTTTCTCTTAAAGGCGATCTGCAGAAAGCTCTGGATCTTTTTACTGACGCCATCAAGCTGAACCCCTGCCTAGCCATCCTGTACGCCAAGAGGGCAAGGTGAGAGTCCTCGGTGTCTTTCAATCAGGTTATTCATGGCAGAGCATTAAAGTATCATTCAGCCGTGCCACTGTTCGATTCCTCCGAATAATAAATTGCATTTCAGGGCTTGCTGTTCACAGTCGAATGTGAGTGTAATTAGTTGTCCTCTTTGTGTTAGTGTCTACATCCAGATGCAGAAACCCAACGCAGCCATAAGAGACTGTGACAGAGCCATCAACATCAACCCAGACTCTGCACAGCCTTACAAGTGGAGGGGAAAGGCTCACAGGTACATTTCAGTTTGAGAACTCTTCCGCAGGGCCGATGCTTTTCAGTGTTTAAAGTTAACGAACACCTGATCACGAGGTAACTTGCCACCTTTACACATGATATGTGTTATGTCACATTTACGCGTGACATAACCAAACCCTCAGTGTAAACACTCACGAGTATGACACACCTCATCTTGTTTGGCCGCTGGCACTTTATATTTTATTTAATATTTCATCAGCTGAGCTAACTGTGGTTACAGCAGGGATGGACCAGTGATGTAGAATAAAGCCGTATTAGTTTTGCTCTCAATAAACCAAGTAACGTGTAGTTTATCATCATTATTAACTTGTGTAATTATGTCATATTTATCTTAATCCCATTCAAAACAGGAAATTTGATATTTCAATATGAACATCTTTTACCAGATCTTTACTTACCAATATACAGTATGTGTATATGTTGCAGTCTGCTAGTCTACAGAAAACGTGTTATATCTTTAACAGAGGGTTAATACACTGAGCAATTTTGAGCTTTCCAAGATGCAGTTTGACAGTTGTGATGAAATCTTCGATCGTCAATTCAAAGCAGTGGTTCTAGTTTGCACTTCAAAGCAAGACCACCACTGGCTGTTTTTAGAGCTTTGGTGACCAAAGACGGCCTGAATCAAAATCCTGACTGTGTCAGAAATGTAGGACCAGATTCTCACAATGTGACTGCTGCCACAACCCACATCTACAAACCAACCGATCAAGAAATGACACAGAATTCACATAGTAAGCACCTTTTTTAAAAATTTTTTATATAAAGTTCAACCATGGCCGAAGCTTGTTTTTGTTTTGCTAACTTCTTTGAATCATGGATGCAGCACAGACGGATGACGTGTCTGTGCTTTCACTTTTTGTTTTTCTGTTTACTTGATCGCACCATCTGACATGCCTCAAATATAATATCGCAGTCTGACGCAGATTGCAACCAATATTTTATTAGACCGATCTCGTAGTGAGACATTCAATGAACCTGCTTTTATCTCAAAGACTATAACATGAAATATGTTTGAGGATGGGTGACTCGAACTAATAAAGCCCTCAGTTGTCAGTCGAGTCACGCAGGTTTTTCTCTGTGCCATCCATGCTGCTTGTGCCATCTGGTTAGTGATCTGACGGACCTGTATTTTGCTTTCTGCCTTGTGTGTGTGTGCTGCGGCAGGCTGCTGGGCCACTGGGAGGAGGCAGCCAGGGACCTGGCAACAGCCTGTAAACTGGACTATGACGAGGCCGCCAGTGCGATGCTTAAGGAGGTCCAGCCTAAGGTATAATGCCAGAGAAGAGCCTTTTTTAATGTGTTTGTAGTAACTGTAATGCAGATTTGTTATTCCAATGCGTGCAAGCTCAGAATAGAGGAGTTGTTGTTTGTGATCCCTTTGAGTGTTCATATGATCCTGATGCGGATAAACGGTTTGATCAGAGTGGGTCTCCAGAAGCCCCTAATGGCAGACGGGGAGTCAAAGACGATGCTCCCAGCTGTGAGTTTGCGGTATGTCATTTATCGTCATGTTTCCCTTTTGTTTTCAGGCGAACCGAATCATAGAGCACAGACGCAAATACGAGCGCAAAAGAGAAGAGAAGGAGATCAAGGAGAAACAAGAGCGGGTGAAGAAAGCCAGAGAGGAGCACGTGCGGGCTCAGAGGGTGAGTTGCTGTGGGGATTTCCTATTTCAGACATGGAGAAATACAGTAAATGGCCCTTTAAGTCAGCTGAAGTTAGTTGAGCCAAACACTTCACTGCTGGTGTGTATGATTTCCCCACCTCGGTAGCTCAAAGGCACAACTGATGTTTGCTAAGCCCCACCCTCCTTAGTTACTGCTGCTATGCCTGTCAAGCTTCCTCACACCATCCAGGACCAGCTTCCACACTGTGGGCAAATACTACACATTACATGTGCTATTGTGAACTAAGCTAAACTCCACAAAATAATGTAGTATGAAATGCTCCTTGTGTTCCAACTGTAGGTAGCAAGCCAGTTAGCCAGACATGCTAATGTTTGCAGCTTACACACTCATTGTTCAGTCCATTACTGACACTTGTGTGTTTTTGGTTGTGCAAAACCTCCAAACTCTTAATATACGGAGTTTTAACCTTACAAGTCCCCCATACTCACCCCTTCGACATGTGGAGAAATATAAAGCTTGACAGACTTGCCGTGTCTAGTTGTGGTTGCTAAGCTATGATTGGACAGTTGTTGTTCAGGGAAAAGTGTTTAGCGAACGGTCAGTTACTTTCTAACTTTCCACCTCACACTGCAAACAAATACTCTCTACATCATCTATCTTCTTGTATTTATCATTTTGAACATTGAGATTTTCACAATAAGAGCTTTACGGCAAGAACAGAAGAAACCACATGCAACTCCTGAGTGCGTCCGACACTGATCCACTCATCCCGTTCTTTTGTCTCTCGACAGGAAGAGGAGGCACGACAGTCCGGAGGAGGATTCTTCCCAGGTAGGAGAGTGGAAACAAGCTCCAAATATAGGACAGGCAAATAAAAAAGTAATACCCTGTGGAAAAAGAATTAGTCACATCATTCATACTCTTATACACACTTTGATACTTTGCTCCATATTATTGTATGCTACAAGATTAAAGGTCAAAACACTGGGTGATTCTTTGTATATCATTTGAGGCATCGTGTCCTTGAGAATCACAGGCCGATCTTTATTTCCAGTCATTTGTTTGTAGCCTTTGTATTTTCAGCTCCAGCCAACACGATTCCAAAGTATTTCTCTGTGCTGTTGGGATCCATCATTGATTTATCAGACAGATGTGATGGCACCTGTAAGTGCAACAATGAGTCTCGTTGTTCTGCAGGTCCTGCTGGTTTCCCAGGCGGAGCCCCCTCTGGCATGCCTGGTCTCGGTGAATTCCTGAAGGATCCTGAGCTGCTCAACGCCATGAAGGTGACTGAACTGCTCAACATTATTCCTCTGCGCCCCGCCACCTCCACTGCCATGTCCCACGTCTTAGGTTATACAGATCTTAAAGGAATAGTTTGACATTTTGGGAAATAACGCTTATTAGCTGTCTTGTCGATAGTGAGATGAGAAGATTGATACCACTCTCATGGCTGTACGGTAAATATGAAGCTACAGCCAGCAGCTGGTTAGCTTAGCTTAGCATACAGACTGGAAACGGCTAGCCTGAATCTGTTCAAAGGTAACAAAATCCAACTACCAGCACCTTTTAAAGCTCACTGATACAAAAACTAAAGTCAAATTCAGCCTTAAACACTAAGAATGCCCTGTGAAAACTCAACTTGTTGTTGTGTGGGTCTTTTTGAGAGTTCAGAAGTAGGCAGGAAAACAAGTATAAAGGGAGGGAGGATGTTGAGGGGAGGGACATGTTTTAATTCCACACACCAGAACATGTGTATTGGAGCCTTTGGCAGTGCCACATAGAGATGGACTTGGATGCGTTATCCTGTTGTTCACTCAAAGAGATTAAAAAGCTAAAGGGGGGAGATCCTGGCTACACAGAACCAGTGTACTAAAAGAAAAAACTAAAAGAAAGGGTGGGTGGGATTCTTATATAAAAATAGCAAATGCATTTTTGATGAACTAATAGATGGTAGAACGATACATGAACATGAAACATTTTTTGTGTTCATGGGACCTTAAACTCTGCTCTATTTTATTGCTCAGTGTTTTTTGACATTACCCTGTCGGGATACCTTTCTAACAAATATGTGTGTGTGTTCTATTTCATTATTTGTATTTAGGAAGCACTAAAAGCCCCTGAAAACTTCACATCTTAAATACTGTATATATGAAAAAAGTTTGTATGAAGCCTTTTGTGACTCCACAGGGTCAATTAACAACACACCGGTTTGAGGTGTAATAGATGATTACTGTATTATTCTTTTTATCATAAGTGCGTCATGGTTTTCTAATTGAACAATTCATATTATATCTCGGTACGAAAGTATTGTAACTCAAAATATTACCATCATTATCCATTAAGTATATTATGGCCCAAACTCCTTTCTCCATCTAGTCCTTGTAAAATACAGATTTTCTCTTATATAAAATAAACCTGTTTTTCCATATGGCAGTGTTGTGCGGACTCAAAGTATGCCAATACAGTAACACCTGTTTGTGAGGATCAAAACCACAAATGAAAAGAAAAAGGAAAAGTAAACTGAAGACTACAAGCCTTTAAACCATTTCAATTTTATAGATCCATTCATAGCCTCAAAATAACGTTCATGTCACCATCTTGTACAGGTTTAACCATATCTCCTTTTTAACAAACTGATGTTTTCCCCTTTTTGTTTAACCAAATCCTTCTGAAGATAGATATATTTATTTGAAGCCAACTATTTAAAATACTCAGATTTCTTTCATAGAATGCTTTGTAAATGTGCATTTTTCCCTATCATTAAGGTTTTTACTAATGGTTATTCTCAAATATTTAACCTCATCTTTAACAGGTATATTATTTATTAAACTGGACTTGACCCTGTTTGCATTTTACGTTAAACTCCAGGACCCTGAGGTGATGGCTGCCTTCCAGGATGTGGCACAGAACCCGGCCAACATCGCCAAGTACCAGAACAACCCCAAAATCATGGCCCTCGTCACCAAGCTGAGTGCCAAATTTGGAGCTTCACCGCAGCCATAGACGGGAAGAGACCATAGCTGAGAGGAGAGGGGCGAGCGGATACGTGGTGAAACAATCTGGAGAGCGACAACGCCTCTCAACAATTATTCCACTGTGTGCAGATCAAACAGGGGGAGCGGGTGTTAATTTGGTGTGATGTAGAGAAAGTGGGGCAACTTTTTAAATGTTCTTAATCAGCCTGTTAGCACTTAGCAACGTCTCAACAAAGCAACCCGATGGTTAGGAGTCAGGTCTGTCAACCTCCTCTGACTCGTCTCAGTCGGGACTTCACTTAACCACAGGTTGACATTTCTTAACCTGTATCTGGAAAAGCTAAACTGGGAGCTCCTGCATTCAGACGCTCGCAAACATTTTTACAGCCATTTAATACGCGGTAATGGTTTAGCGACCGGCCTTTTCTTTTTCTGAACGGAGCAGAACTCTCACACACAACCGTCGGCACTTTTTGTGATCAGATCTATTATTATAAAAAGTTACTGATTTCTTGATGTCTGACCCTGTTGGAAAAATAATGATTCACAATAATAAAACCTCTGTTGCTGCAAAACAGGTTTGAGATTTCTTTCTAGCTCAGTTGGTCTTTGTTTGCTTTACATTGCATCTTGTACAACCGGACTTTACTGATTGTACAGAGTGACAACATGCTCAAACACTGAGAAGAAGTGATTCAACAAGTTCATTTTTTGGCACATTAACATCCTGGAGGACCTTCACTCAAACCTCTTCTGTCTTCTGACATGAATTTAGATTTTTACTGTTGAGTTTTACATTGAAAGCAGCAGCTTGTATATGGATTTGTAAGTTGGTGTATTGAGCATAAAGTGATGTTATACTGAGTTTCAACCTCTCGCATATCCTCACTTTTCTTTTTTACGTTTCTGTTTCTCATTGATGAAGCTGGTTTAACTAAACCAGATAGTTGCAATTTGACAGAGTTTTAGGGGCAGTATAAAGCTGGACTGAAAGCAAAATAGCTGAATTTGAAATCATTATTATACAATTCTCAAATGTGAGGATTTCTGCTTTTCTCTTTTATATCGATGTAATTTGAATATCTTTGATTCTAGGACTGTTCAGACAAAACAAGCAATTTAAAGACGTTAAAGTGGGAAATTATGGGCATTTTTCAATATTTTCTGACATTATGGACTAAATAAAAAACTGTAGATTGATAAGTAATAGGGCTGCAAGTAACAATGTTATTATCAATTCATCTATTGATTTTTCCCCCCCTCAATCGTTTGGTCAATAAAATGTGTACAAATACATATGTAAAGCCAGAGCTTTCAGATTGATGGGTCACCATCAGATTACTTCCTGTGTCTGACCAAAACCTTGAGATATTCAGTTAATTATCACAGACACAAAGAAAGGAAACAAATCCTCAACATTTAGAATCTGGAACAACAATTATTGGAATTTTTGCTTGAAAAATGACATTGATTAATCTATCAAAATGGTTGCCGATTATTTTCTGTTGATTGATTAATCAACTAATTGTTTTAGCTCTAATCAATACTAAAAATAATTTTTGGTTTCCATCCTAGTCAGTTTAGCATATTTAATTAATCGACCTGCTGGTTCTAAGGGTCCCATAGTGGATAACAACACTGTTTTTAAACAGAAACTCTGAACATACAAGTGAGTCCTCACAGGTGCTTTGGTATAAATCAGGCCCAGAGGGAGAGTGGGTCACTAGGCCTCCTAATCCGCCCAGGGCATCTGTCTTTCAGCCAGAGGATTACTGCTGTGTAACGCTCTCATGGAGCCCTGAATCACTGCGCCAAAGCTGATCGGACCGAGCAAATTCCCCTCACTGAGGACAGCTTTTTGTCCACCAGAATGTAGTTTAACTGTTAACCGAGTCGTGAACGTGTCATTTTCAGCAGCTGGAAGTCAGCACCTCTCTTATGTTCATTCAGCGGTTTTTATTTAATTCAGTACGTGGCATTCCTGCCCCGGCTACCTGAACAAACTAAACAAGATTTGTTTTGTGACAACATTCATGTTTATTTGTGTACTTAGAACATACCAAAAAACAAAGACATGAGCGTAAAATATCAACTAGGATTACAAGTGGGAGGGAACAGAGAAGCAGTAAGGGTGATTCTTGTAGTATCCAAGAAAAAGGTCAACAATAATACAGCTAGTGTCCGTATCTGTAAAAAACAAACAAACAGAGGACGTACTGTCAATACAGCGGTTCATTTCAAGAAATGTTCACAGCTTGTCACCGTCTAAGGCAACAAACGAGCAACCAAAGTTAGATTCATTGTTACAATAATCCACAGATGTTTCCCAAAAAGCCATACATCTGTACTACGCTTTCAAGATTTACACTTGAACCTACAAGTACTGATACTCACTTCTGAAACTCCCACTCCCTGTTGTCCAGAGGGCACACCTGTCTGGTTTTCAGCCAGCGAGAAATACAGTGGAAATGGAAGGCATGCTGAGGACGAGACAAACAAACAGGGTAGGAAGACGCATCAATATATGCACCATACAGCTGAGCACAAACAGTTCTTGTACATGTGACACTTCACGCAGATCGTAAGTGAGAGAGATTGGCATGAATGAGCATATTCACTGGTGCATAATTCTCTGTAGAAAGGTGGTAACTGTTCGCGTGTGTTCAGACAGAAAGTGAAGTGAAACAGCCAATGTACAGATGTTACCTGTAAGCTAGTACAGCTAAGTTTCAGATACAA
The DNA here is from genome assembly GCA_008360985.2 of Macquaria ambigua. Classification (NCBI taxonomy): domain Eukaryota; kingdom Metazoa; phylum Chordata; class Actinopteri; order Centrarchiformes; family Percichthyidae; genus Macquaria; species Macquaria ambigua. Next base: position 21,792 of record VMKM01000998.1, read on the forward strand.
ATGACGCCTTTCCTTAGAGAGACGATGAAAAATGTTGACATAATTATGGTTTTGGATGAGAAACCCAACTAAACATAACTAATAGTATCCATGTTATCTGGGATACCCCGCAGACCTTGTGAAAAGCTGTCATTGGGAACTATTTTGCACTTAAGGGAAAATATTTTTGATGACACAGCCATAATGGACCTAATCAGTGATGTAACACTCACATTGCAGACACCCCAGGCTACAGTGCATTCCTCAGAGGTTGCAGAAGCTTGGTTGGCCTGGCACTCTATACCTGAAGAGGGAGGGCAGGGGAGAAATGTGTCAACAATGCAATTTCACAAAACAGGCTGATGAAGACATGTCCGTGAACAACATCTCTGATGATGTGCTCTTTCACAGCTGCTGCCCCTGACCGAGTCATTTATTATTCACAGGCACAATATGTATCAAAGGACTGAGTCCAAAACTGTGTGAACGTGAACTCACAGAGATCCATGATGTGGTTCCGACAGATAGCGCAGTTATCCACCACAATGTCCCAGGCCCACAGCGCCACAGCATTCCACTGGAGGGAAACCAGAATCACAAACAACCTTATCGTCTGACCAACAACTGTCTTCTTGACACTGATGTAGAGATTTACTTAACCAGAGCTTCACAGTACATTTAAATTTCATGTTTTAGATTCAAAACATTTGCACATGCTCTTGTCTTATTTGAGCAGCACAGCATACAATAACTGTAATTAACAGTAAATGACCAGCAGTGCACAAGCTGCTGTGACCTGATGGGCAGCTGCTCTATAGATTCATGCCAAAATAATATAGAGATTTTAACTTTTTTTTTAAAAAGGTGGTTCTTATAGGTTTAGAAAACCAAAGACATTAAGTGGGAGATGGTAAATGGTTTGACACAAAACAGAATTTGGCTTCCTATTGGCTTATTATTGTATTCATTTTCAGCCAGATGTCATTTAATTTGTAGATGGAAAAGGCAAAGCCTCCCTGTTCCTTTCCCAGCTCCTCCTCTTAAATAACACTCAAAAATTTGAATCTCAAATATGAGACACATAAAAAAAACAAAAAAACAAACAAACACACACACACACACACACCATAAGTAGTATGGATAGCATAACCAAGCCGGTAAAGGCATTCATTGTTGATTTCCCTTGGCTGAAGGAGTTTGAATTCAGATATTTTGAAATGATGTTGCTTGTAATGTAACTATATAAAATGCTAAATTAAAATGCATCACAATGGTTTCATACCCTGCATCTGAGATACGGCCATCCCAATTGTTTACATTGCCGTCAGTGTAATATTATTCTAAGTGATATTGTGTTATATTGACATATAGCATAGCTAACTGACGATCGTATCCTTTAATGTGGGGTTCTCAAAACGTTAGAAAGAAAGCACAACGTTCAATCATACCTTACTTTAGGTTAACCATATAATCTGATGTTACATTTGGAGTGGATCAACTTCAGGTTTTGACTCTGTGGGAGCTATCAATGCCGGGAAATGCGGTTTAGCTAAGCTACCTTAGCTCGCAGAGTTAAGAGCTTTGTTGTTTTCACGTTAGTTAACTTGAGGTTTAACGTTAACATTATGATGACTTTTCTTTTTTGTTGATAACACTGAGGGTTGGTGATCTCCATCACATCACTATAGGTTCTTGTTTTAGCTAACTAGTCCTCAAAAGAGAAGTGCAAATTCATGCCGTTTGAGGCAGGCTAACAGTCGACTAGCTACTGTCCTAACGCTAGGCTAGGCTACTGTAAGTTAGCGGTAGAATGCTAACGGCAGGTAGCTCGTTAATGGCAGTGAGCTGTGTTAGCGGACATTTGGGGCTGCTGACAGATTATACACGTTCTTCACACCCCGACAATTAATTACCGTACCTTCTTTACTTCAAATCGCTTCTTACTCGCTCCACTGTTTGTGCCGCTCGGCGTATCTACATCCATAGCTGCTGCCATCTTGAAAGGAGACGTTTGGCGTGATGATCAAGTTACCCGGAAGAAACATAGCCATTTCCGGTGTTAATCCAAGATTTTAGTCGTTTGTGTCATGTTATGTGAGTTCTAGAGAGGAGTTGATTGTGTTATGTTGCTTAAAATAAGTCAATTTGTCATCAATATGAAGTGTGAAGTGCATCAAAAACTAAAATAAAACTCAGGTTCCACCGAGATTTGAACTCGGATCGCTGGATTCAGAGTCCAGAGTGCTAACCATTACACCATGGAACCCCTGCAATACGCGACTAAATATTATCGTTATGAAGACAAAAGTCAGTCACACTTCAGCTTCAGCATCTACTATCCATGTAGTTGTATTGTAGTTGTACTTGCAGCCCATTGTAGTTTTTTTGTCATTTAGATGGCCTTGGTTATGCCCTCTTATCTGTCAAATGAATCCTATCAATGTAACATGTATATCTCCTACAGGATTGGGAAGGGAATTGGCTGGGTACTCAGGTTGCTTCCTTCTTTTATTTGATTTCCCCTTTTTTGCTTTTTGCTTTGTTGTGTTTATTATGCTCAGATAGCAAAGAGTAAATTCTACAAAGAGTTGTAATCTTAAGTACTTTATTAAAAAAAAAAAAGGATCTTCACACTCAGCTATAACAAACCAATTAATATGATGCCAGGTCTAATTGCAAAAGAACTAGAAACTGATTTAATTCAATTAGTTATATTCACTTATTACAGCGTCTTCTTGTTCTTTGTCACTTTTGGTGGCACAGGTTTCCTCTGAGGCCTATTCTTGATTGGTTTGGGTAGTTTAGCTTTGGGCTTGGCAGGTCTAGCGTTGACTCCAGGGGCCTTCAAGAGGCTGGGTTTGGGTTTCTTCACTGTTGGAGGTCTGGGGGCCACAACAACCTTCTCGTCTGGAGGAGAGATGCTTTCTGGGCAGGACGTGAAGACATGGACGTCCCTGACCTTCTGACCTCTGATCTCAGGAGGGTGACCACAGGTGGCGATCACCTCCAAACTTACATTCTCCATCCACCTGAGAGACAGAGACAAAGAGACAGAGTCAATAATGGAGTTTTTAATAACAGTTAATAATCTAGGTGAATTGATTACTATGCTTCCTTGATCCCTGTAGCAACACTCACTTGTCTACCTCTCTCCTCTGGCTAAGCTAAGCAGTAGCAGTGTATAGGGATTGAATATGTTCAGCAGCAGTGATGCAAGTACACAATTAAACAGCTGCTAGTAACAGCTCAAGTTACTACTTGAAATAAACTTTCTCCACCAAATGATACAATTATTTGCAAAACCCCTAATTCCAGGGAAACTGTGCACTGACTTGCGTAGCGGCAGCAGAGGGCAGTCACACAGCAGGGGGTTGTCCTGCAGGTCGACCACCTCCAGGCCGGTGAGTGGGCTCAGGTCAGGAAGCTCCTCCAGCTGGTTTCCTCTCACAGTCAGAGCCCTCAGCCCTGGGCCCAGCCCCGCCAGAGCGTCCCTGGACATCTGGATGGTGACACAATTCCTTTGTTAGAATCAAACGCTGTACTGCTCCCATGTAGAGATGAGTGATATTGGTCTCTTTTCACTCCTTGTCTTCACTCCATGTTTTTGTATCTTGTGTTCTAGGTAGAGACAGGCTCAAAGTATTCAATGGGAGAACCAGGTGTTACATCAGACACGGTTACGTCAAGCAGCAACCAGTTTGAAAGTTCCATAACAAGGACTTTCCCTGGTGGCCCTGGCTATGTTTAAGCCCTGCTGCTTGCGGACGGCAATGTCTGTTGGTCGGTCGGTCCACCACTTTGGTCCAAACTGAAATATCTCAACAACTCTTTGATGGATTACCATGATATTTTGTACAGACATTCATGTTTCCCAAAAGAAGAAGCCTACTGACTTTGGTGATCCCCTGACTTTTTCTCTAGTGCCACCATGAGGTTCACATTTTTGGGTTTTTGGTAACATGTCTTGATAGCTATGGTGGATGGATTACCATGAAATTTGGTACAGATATCTATGGTGCCCTCAGGATGAATTGCAATAACTTTGGTGATCTTTTAATGTTTTTTCTAGCCCCATCATCAGGTCAATATTTCCATTTGTCCAACACTTTGGTTTATGATCAAATACCTGCAATACTAATGGCATTCCCATCAGCCTCAGATGTACTTTGTGTTTAGTGCTAATAAGCACATGTTAGCATGCTAACATGCCAAACTAAGATGGTGAACATGCTAAACATTATACCTGCAAAACATCAGCAGGTTAGCATTGTCATTGTGAGCATATTGCCATGCTAGCGTTAGCATTTGGTCTCATAGAGTGCAGCTGTGAGTGAGCCGCCAACGTAGCTGTAGACTCTCAAGGTCTCAAAAACTAAATTCACTTCAAAATATGTCTTAGTGGTGATTTTTGGATGATTAATATTAAATTAAAAGCTTGTTAAGGCTTAAAGAGTGTTATGTTTCGGGGCACGAGTGTATTAGTCTCAGACTTAGTGTCCCACTTCCTTCCCACCCTCTAATCTTTTGTATTTTCTGGCTCCAACTAACAAAATGACAATAAGCATACACTCAAAAGCCATGCCTCAAAGAGTCCTTTCAGCAATCAGTCACAACCTCCACATTTTCTACAGGTAATAATAACATGATGAAAAGAAATTCAGAAATGGAGAGGTGGTGGGTGGAAGAACACAGGAGAAAACATAATGACGCACAGGACACTTAAGATATGGGAAATGCTGTCCTGTTAGCTTAAAGAAAGGTCTCTCGTACCTTCTCCACGCCCATCTGAGCCATGTAAAGCCTCTTCAGACTTTGGGATATGGGCTGGAATGCGTTTGGTCCCACCCAGCGAATTGAATTCTGAGACAGGCTGAGCTCCTCCAGGCTAGGGGCCTCGGACAGAGCGTGGGTCGGCATCTCCGTCAGCTGATTTGAATCCAGGTGAAGTGTACCTAGGAAAGCAGAGTCCAGAGCACCCTTGGCAATAGAAGTTATGGTGTTATTGGTCAAGTAAAGCTCCCTAAGTTTAGGGGTTACTGAGGACAGCAAACCGGTGGGCTCTAGTTTGGAGATGGCATTTCGCTCCAGGTGTAACACAAACAGACTTGGTAAGAGTGCCAGAGCTACAGGAGAGACACAAAGAGAGAAAATACATGTGTTTTAGTTTCCTGTGTTTTTTACATACTTATGTGCCATGTAAATTCTTGACTTGACTAACCACTGACCTGATCCAGGGAACTGTGCCAGCCGGTTCCCCTCCAGGTGAAGGTAGGTGAGCTCGGGGGCTCCAGCAAAGGCTCCGGGGTCCAGGGATGTGAGGTCATTGTCAGAAAGATACAAATAAAACAGGTTTTTCATTCCCCGAAAGGCACCGCCTTCGATTTCGTGGATTTTGCAGGACTCCAGGTGAAGAGAAACCACTTGGCTGGTGCCCGGGAAGCTGTTAGCAGTAAGGTAGTGGAAGTGGTTGCTGCGGAGGTCAAGCAGCTGCGTCTTGGTGGGGAAGCCTCGCGGGACTTTGGTGTGACCCCGACCCTCACATGTGGCATGCTGAGCTTCAATCTGGGGAGGGTCAAATCAGAACGGAATATTATAAAGAATATTTATTTATAAACTGTGGTGGACACAGTATTCAGGTGTTTTACTCAAAACTTAACCAAATTGTTTGGCCACTTGGGGGCAGCAGAAACACGCTGCAAACACAACTTTGACATGTTACCATGTTTACGTTGAAATGATGAACTTGTTAGCAAACAGTTGCCTATTGGCATTTAACATTAGCATTCATTTGAAGCTGGGTTTCTGGCCACCTGGTGAAGTCCAATATTCACTCTCCTTTTAGCTGTTTTTGGTCCCCACTGTCTCCTGAGGGAAATATCTGCCTAGTTGCTAAATACTCTACTATTTTCACCAGCTAGTTGCTAAATTTGTCTGTCTGCAGTTTGGTGCTGGGCACAAAGTGTACAGTGGGTTTTTACAGCTTTTTTTCCTGCTGAAATCAGATGCCTGTTGCAGCAGAAAACGATGCTATGAGAGTGGTGAGAGTGAATTAAAACAGTAAAAATGTGGGCCGGAAAACCAAAACAATGAGCTCAAAGATGCTAAAAAGGTCAGAAAGAATTGCAGAGTTGGGAGATAGTTATCTTGGGTTGTATCACTAAGAGCGACCTCATTCACATACAAGTATGTCGCGTGATCCATTGTTTATATAAAATATTGATTATAGCTGCTTTAAGTAAAAGTAGCAATGCCACAATGTAAAAATAGTAATTCTGCAATCAAAATATGACTTAAGTAAAAGTGCAGATTATGAAAAAATATCTAATATTATATACTCAGACTTATAGTAAGTACGCATTATACAGAATGGTCTCTTCCAAAGTTTTATGAAATACAATATTGACATTATTACTGATGCATTAACACATAGGCAGCATTTCATTCATTTGTTATAGTTGGTCAAGGTGGATATAATTTGAACTGCTTTATACTGTTGGGTAGTTTAATCAATTACAATGCATCATGTTTTATGAGTTGATCATATTTTTAAATGTAAAACCTATAACTGTCAGATAAACATAGTGAAGTTTAATTTACACTATTTCCCTGTGAAATGTAGTGGAGAAGAGGTATAAAATAGCATAGAATTGTACTTAAGTACTTGAGTAAATGTACTAAGTTACTTTCCACCTTGCAGATAAAGTAACTAGTCTACAGATATATGTTTTAACAGCTATTATCAAAACACTGTAGCTTTAATTCTTTTCTCTCCAGACCTTTGGTATCCGATAATGCTGACAGTCCAGTCATTCTACTAACTTAATCTAAAAATCTGACTTTTAGCACACACTGTACGTAAAGAGCTAGGTAACATAAAATAACTGTTTCTTTCTGCTGCCATTTTTCTAGAAAGCAGCAAATGTTGGAGGTGGACAGAATCTGCCCCTCAAAAGAGAAACATTGCTTCTGTCACCAGTGCCGTCTCCACAGAAAACACTCACATCACAGTCACAGTTGACTGGACACTTGACTTTCAGCTTGGGCTTGGCTGTGGGTGGGGTGCCTCTTGTGCTCTCATCCTCCTTTTCAAACTCGTCCTTCAGCGTCTCCCCCCTGCTGCAGCAGCGCAGATCCAGAGGAGCCACAGCCTGCAGTGGCTCCTCTGAGAGGTGAGGAGGTCCAGCACAGGCTCCCAGCAGCCTCACACGTCTGACACTCGCCCACTCCCTCAGGGGCCGCATGTAGCAGTTACAGTAGACTGGGTTGCCTTTAAGAAAAATGAATGATGATCAGGACGTTTTAAAAATGACGCGGGGTATGCTATTATCCTCCAGGCTTTCATGTTAGGATGTAATGAAAACCTTTAACCTCTAAATATCTAAATATGTGTGGATGAAAAATGTCAGAACATAGTTGTACCAGTCAGGTTGAGGCTGCCCAGCTCCTTGGGGCCTGCGAGGGGCTCCAGGTAGCGAAGCTGATTGTGGCTGAGGTCCAAGTGGGAGAGGAGGGGGGCGCGAGACAAAGCCTGATCTGACAGATCCTGAAGGGACATGTGGTCGAGGTAGAGGTGTGTGAGCTTCGCCATGGAGACGGATTCTTCCCCGAGGTAGGTCATGGGGTTGTGGCTCATGTCTAGCCGTGTGACTTCACTGAGTCTTTACAGGGAGAAGAGAGTAAAGTGAAAAGCTGAATGACACGTACGACCTTAGACAACTTTTCATTATGTATTATTTCTTCCTGCTGTTCTGCTGTCTCTCACAGGGAGCTCCTCCAAGAGATTTCAGGTTTGTACCTCTGTTACTGCATTTCTTTACCGTGTATATGTGTACTAATAACCAAAACTGAACATTTTAAACAAAACAAATAATCTAAGACTGACTGATTGTGTATTTTTATAGACGACATTAAGGCTGGATTACACACTCCCACACACGGTCGGTGTGTCCATTGCTAGCTATCTCACAGCTTACGTCTGTACAGTTGATACATTGGCTGTTTGGAGCAAATACACACAAACGGTCCAGCGTTCAAATTCACTTTGCTTTGTCTGAACACACCTGAACAGTGCTTTAGTCCGTCTCTCAGTACTTTCTGACTTCCCTACCCTGTCTGTGGCTCTTAGCGACCAAGAACATTGGTTCCTACTAAAGACGTAAAGCTTGAATATTTACTTTTATGAAAAGAAAAAGGCTAAATAATTTCCTGAAACAGCTGGGCACTTTGGATTTTATCAAATGTTACTCACACAAGGTTAATGTGCATTTGTTGGGGACTACAGTAATACACATCTGGTGCGCAGGTGAGTATTTCTGTCAGCAGGATGGTCTGTGTGGGGTCAACTCAAAATAAACTCCAGCGTCTGTGTTCACGGTAATGAAGGAACATGTCACCCAGTGCAACAGTGTGGCTCACTGATGTGTTTTTAATAGTTTTTAAACAACAATGGAGCTCTTCCAAAGAGGAAGAAGATATATCAGGCTTTGGCTACACAGACAACACTTGTTAGTAGGATACATTCATTGTTGCTTTTTGATTTTTGATTGGATTTGCTGACAATAAGAAAAATATAGAATATCACCAGACTTGTCCTTTAAAGCGCCGCCTGCATTATTACCTAATCTTGAGGCCCCAGCTTGTAGAGGGCGGTGTGGCGTCACTAGGTCATTTTTGCCCCCCAGTGGGTTAATCTGGCCTTGGATGGCATGAGTGACTAGAGGTGAGATCTATCCCTCCCTCTGTAGTTAAAAATGTCTTGATTAAGAGCAACAAATATAAAGATGAATAAAAGCTAGCAGCTCTGTGGGGCTTTGAGCTAAATGCTAATGTAGTACTTCAATACTTTGCCCCTAGATATGCTGCATTTTGGCCCATAGCAAAAAGTCTTGGCATTTGTTCCTATAATGACACTGCTGAGAAGTCATAGGCACTGTTTCCATCAGAATATTAAAATAACACTTGTATAATGCCCATAATAATCCCTCAGATTGGCCCACCTGTTCATGGTCTGAGTGGGGAAGAACTGCAGCTCATTGTGGTCCAGGCTGACGTGGCTGAGGGTGAACAGTCCAGTGAACGCCTCCGGGGCCAAGTTGTTCAGGGAGTTATGGCTAAGACGAAGCCACTTGATGTTGTTCAGGCCCTGGAAGAGGCATCAGACCGTTGTGGGATCATATTGCCAAACATGATCAATAATTGTGGAGTGTGTGTACAGTATGTGTGTGCGGCAGCTTCCTGCATTTGCATCAGTTTGTGTGAAAAAAAAGTCCACACCCGTGAGTCTGAGTACCTGGAAGGCCATGTTGGGGATGTAAACCAGCTGGTTGTGGGTGAGGGCCAGCATGTTGAGGAAACCGAGCTGTGTGAAGGCTCCGGGCTGGATCTCCTCCACACGGTTATGGTCCAGATGCAGCTCCTTCAAGGAGGAGAGGCCATCAAAGGACTCCTGCAACAGTCAGGTCCGAGGTAGGAGGTAGAGAGGGGGAGGGAAAGAGAAAATAAAATAACCTCATATCTATCTTAAAATGATTCAAGAGCCGAGAAAAACTGTGTTCGGTGTTGCAGTTTTGCCCTCTCCTCTTACCTGGTAAAGGATGTCAATTTTGTTGTAGGCCAGGTTCAGGGAGACCACGCGGCCCAGGGTACGGAAAGCGCCCTCTTTCACCTTGATAATGTTGCAGCGCTGCAGGTTGAGGTGGGTGAGGTAGGGCGTGAGGACAAACGCCCCCCTGGACAGCACCTGCAGGTTGTTATTCCTCAGGTCGAGTTTCACTGTAATCTGTGAGAGCCATAAAACAGAACAAAGGACGTGTCTGAGGCAGAGGTGACGCACAATTAAAGGACAGGACTGAAATCAGGGGGAGGCTCCTGACTGGAATCATATGTCACATCAATGCACCTGATAAACACCTGCTGTAGAGCCCTCGAGCAGGACACCCATCTCCTACTTGCTACTGTAGCTGTACAGCAGTATGAATGACATGCAAGAGGTCTTAAAAAAGTGAGTGTACGTTTACCTAATTCATTTTGGATGGATAAAGATTCCAATGTAAGAAACATCTGAAATGCATCAAATAGTCCACATCAATGTTCCTTCCTCAGACAGCTGTGTGAAGTGAACAGAAGGCCCTACACTTTACATTTGAATTCCTCACCTCATCTACAGTCGGGGGAACCTCCGTTAAGTTCTTGCCAACGCAGGCCACCGTGAGTTTGGCGCTGTCACAGCTGCACACTCTGGGACATTTGCCTGCTTCAACGGGCAAACTCAGTGCTAAAATCAGCAGGAAGACCGCCGCAGAGAGGAAATGCATCTGTGCCAATAAAACATATTAGAAATGTGATATTAAAAAGACAAAAGCTGCTGTCAAAACTCTTCACAATTCAGTGAAACATGCACAAGCTTCACTTTATTTACTACATGTACTTATTTCTTGAATTTGGCTCTTTCTGTTGCAACACATTGGTTATATCTCAACATGGCTTATATGCTTTTTTTTATGTGTTGGAATGAAAAAAACATATTTATATAAACATATTGTTTGTTGTCAAATACTATATTTTCTTCTCAATATCTCAAATCTGCACTAGAAAGACCACAAGTGGAAGCTCATCAGGTGAAAAATCGTGAAAAAAGAAAGATCCAGCGTCTAACCTACAACAAACTGAAGTTTAAAACAAAAAAACAAAAACAAAAACTGGCTTACCTTCAAGCAGAATGTCACACAGTCACAGCTCGCTTGGTAAAATGAATTAAAGGCAGATGCAATCTGAATCTGCCAGTTCAGGCTTCAGTTATCTGCCGGTGCCTTTTTTATGTCCCTCTGAGTGTGTCCAGCTCTTACAGTCTGCTGTCCCTCTGGCTAACAAACAAGGCTTTGGTAAATTCTTTTGTGATGACCCCTGATCCCTGAGCCCACTCACTGCAAATTAACACCTTGGCTTTACATTTTCTGTCCGGTTAGAGGCTGAAACACAGACAGCAAGCAGCTGTATTTGCTGGTCGAAATTGATTGCATTTGTTGATACATGTATTCTTGGTTTGTAACATCAGGGCGTTCTACTTCTTTGACCCCCAATACCAAAAATCAGACACCACGAATCAGAACAGGAAACAACAAAATATTTGAGTTTCTTCCATAAACCCACTGTTTATGAGCAGGGAAGAAAAAGTCTGGATAAAATAGATCTATTTTTGTAGCAATAAAAACTCATAAGAGCTGTTGTGTTGCTCAGTTTTCATGTACTTGTATGTTCTTGTGACATCACCTCTTTAAATTGTATCTTTATTTTATATGCAAAGGCTGTGAAGACATCCAACATTTAAATCAGCTTTATTTTCGCAACACAAATCCAAAAACTCTTGCACCTTGTGCCTTATTGAAGGCAGAAAATACATGTACTTATTTCATCCCTTTTGATTGTTCTGTTGTACTTTACAGTCTTTTTTTGATAATATTTTCAGTCAATACATATTTTAATAACATCATTGGCTGACCATATTAATGAATTGAATAAACATTTAATATGAAACGAGAATATTAAAAGGTAGATATGAAAGAGAAAATGTACAATAGCTGAGGCTTCAGAGTTTTTCTAGTTTGCACCAACGTGTGTCACAACACACAGATCTTGGGTTAAGTGGGGAATGAGGCCTTTTCTTATTCACCAGAATACAGAGAGCATCAAGACCAAGTTGTCAGTGCTGTCCGGTGGTTATATGAGTGTACATGAAGCACTTCAGTTAGTCCACACCATAAAAGCATAGTCTACTTCAAAACACAAAGCATTCAAGTCCAGTCCAGAGTCCAGAAAGGGGGTGTGTTGCTGAGCTTGTGAAGGACAGCGATGTGCGTCTGAGTGGAGTCTGATCTTCTCAAGTGCTGCTCTGCTTTATTTGCTTCGAATTTAGGCTCACGTGTGCTGGTTTCCAAAGGTCCATCAGTGATCAGTCAGTTCAGTCTCTCTCTCTCTGTGTGTGTGTGTGTGTGTGTGTGTGTGTGTGTGTGTGTGTGTGTGTGTGTGTGTGTGTGTGTGTGTGTGTGAGAGAGAGAGTGTGTATCCACAGTCCTCAGCTCTCAGACCTGACTCTCTGCAGTGTTGACTGGAGGCTGTTTCTGGCATTGCCACACGACTCCAGGGCCTTGATGTTTCTGTGAATGATAACACACACAGTTAGAGGGTCAAGCCTATAAACAAACACACACACACACACACACACACACACACATCTTAACTAACTTATTTCTCTAAAGGGTAAATGGTGATATTCTTGTATTTCTCCTATTGTTGACAAATTCCTATGAAACACCAAAACCAACAATGAGTTAATCCACGTATACACTAAGTATTGTCTACGTAGCCAAAGCTTAAACTATTGTTTAAAATAATATTGTACACAAACACATCAGTGAGCCCCACTGCTGCACATGCTCCTTTGTTACAATGACCAGGGGCACTGTTTGAGTCAGTGCCACATACACCGTCCTGCTGCTGCAAATACTCGCTACAGCACCAAATGTGTATTAATCTGGTAAACCACACTTGCCGTTACCATGGTAACCACAGGTGCTGCTAAATCAACCAGGACTGAAATTTTAAGGATTATAACTTTGCCTTAGTTACTAAACCCAATCCAACACAAAATTCAGCAATCACCAGAGTGTCGACCACTGTTACTACGTGCACCAAGTGCAAAAACATTCACGTATGTGCTTCATTCCTGAAGGTGGGATGGTAATTGTGGTATTTTGTACCTGCAAGCTGCCAGCTGATTGGCTCATTCAGTCACGTCCTTACCGGGACATGAAGGCCTGCAGCACAGCCACGTTCTCTTTGGGGAAGTAGTCCTGTCGAACGATGTGCTCCAAGGTGTGGAGGTGGCCGGGAACCACGAGCACGGGCTTCACCTTGTCCTCGCTCTGAGCAGCCAGGATGGACAGGACAGAGGGATGGACGGTGAGGACGAGAAGACAGAGAAGAGAGGAGTGTTCAAAACAAAAACGCATTGAAAAGACCAAAGTGAGGAATTGCAGAGAAGATAAATGTAAAGGAAACAAAAAGACACCAGAAAGTGACTTATGTGCTGATTAAGCATACCTTGATAAGTCCAAGCAGCACTAACAAAGATGATACAAAGCTGTAGCCTTGGAAGGAAGGAGTGGCAAAAGCTTTCTTCAGAAGGGCATCTGTGAGAAAAAAAACAATTTATTACAAACTTATATTGTCAACAAAAAAAGAAAATGATATAGAAAAATATGTGTCTTGACTCCTACTGGCTAAAGTGAAGCATTAAAGGAAAAAAAGATTGTTTAAATATAGCCTACTGTGTCAAACACTAACGAGCATCTCTCAGCACATGTTGGTGCAGTCATAGCACAAGTTGAGTTGGAAGTAGACCAACATAAAAAATACAAAGTAACCACAAGACACTGAGCGGCATAAATTAATAGCTAATGTTTTGAGGTTTCCTCCTCGTCAGTCAAGCACTTCTGTCAGAGAGGGCTTCAACAGATGCAGACAAAGTGTCTCACCAATGCTGTCCAACACTGCATTCTTAACATCATTATTCTCCTCCTTGTACACAGATGCAATCTTGAGGAAGGCTTCGGCTGTTTTTGCAGCATCTGACACATCCACCTAAGACACAGAGAAAGAGAGAAACATTTACTGATGGCCACACAATATCAAACTGTTGCATCCCTCTGTCTCCATCTTTGAGCCTGTAGAACCTCTCTTTAACAGATCGATGCAGTTCTGTGGGTGGAAACTTAAGCTGGTGTGCGTGTGTTCTTCCTTGTGTTTACCTGCTGCTCGATCAGCAACGCTCTCTTGGCCCCAAGTTTGAGCAGTTTGTCTGGGGACGGAAAGCTGAGGAAGGACGAGACGTCTGGCGGCCGGGGTGCTGATGCAGGGGTGGACAGCTGTGAGGGGGACAGGGAGAGAAAAGAAAGTCAACCAAACCACAACACCAAACAAGGCCTTTAGATTGGACTTCATGTCACCTATTCAATGCAGACTGACGCTTATGCGATAAGATGTGTACATGTCAGCAATATTAATACAGCAACATGTGTTCCTAATAAATGAGAAAGTGAAAGAAAATACAAAGAATGATCTTTCCATTTCAAATTCATATCTGTTTTTGCCTGTTTTCAGTCCAGGAGCTTCTCTAAAACTTGGGGGAAAATGTTGGTGCACAGTCCTGCTATCAGGTCCAGCATTAAAGAAGAAGGTTTATGCAAAAATGAGAGCTTTGTCATTACTTAACCTACTGACACGTCAACTGCAATGAGCAGGAGCTTGACATTGCGGATGCTTTCAAGCAAACAATGGTTTTAGAGATGACTTGGATTAAATAATGGTGTAAAAAGTAAAGAACTTTTTGGACTTCTAGTGAAAATCTCCTAGTGTCAAAACACTTGGATTTACCTGTAAAAGATTTACAATTTGTTATTAATTAGTTGTTTTGCCTTTTTAGAAATTCTCAACAGCCAGCAGTAATTGCAGACGCAGCATCAAACTTGCTGTTTGTTTGGAGGAAATTTAAACTCCACTCAACTCTTGTATAAGCTCAGGTAAGTGATGACTGCTTTGATGCCACACATCATCGTCACACATTTCTCTGACCTTGGTGCCACAGCTTTCCTCTTCCTCCTCTTCTTCCTCTTCCTCCTCCAATTCCTCCTCCTCCACTTCATCGTCATCCTCTTCCTCATCTTCGTCTTCATCCTCGTCGTCATCTTCTGGCTCACCCTCGTCGTCACTGGGGCAAATTGGAAACACCGCTCATTAGTGAGGATTTCGTTCTGGGGTTACATGCATCTTTTTGAAAGATCCTGATATTTGACAAAACGGTGCGTGCGAAGTCACAGCGGGGCGGATCACTCTGCCCCAGACAGCTGGTGCTTGACAGCTTTAAGGTCGAGGGTTACGGTTGTGTTTGGCGAGCAGGTTGGCTTATAATAAATCAGGTTGCCAGATGTCGATTTTCTGTTTAAAGTTACATTTGGTGTTAACTAGCTTACAACTAGCTCACCTAGCTTACTGTGTGCTGCAGCAGCCGTTTCTATGGTGAAAGATTTCAAGAGCTCTGCTGTTTAACTCATGATACGATGGTGGTTATTAAGTTATTAACATTATTTTGTATTCTTCACAAACGATCATTAACCAGACGATTTTTACTTTGTTGGTCTGGAAGCTGATTTACCAACATGAGTTAAAACACATCTTTGGACCCCATTATGTAATATCATATACATTTTATTAATCATATAAATTGTAATAATTAACTTGTTACACAATAATAAGCCCATGTCATAGAAAAACTAGACTGTGTGTAACTAATCAAGTGAGTCTCCACTGTCACTCTGTGTTTTGGATGAAGAAATATTGTATTAATGCACGTTTTTAACTGATCTTGATAATTGAAAATTAAAAAATGAGTGGGTGACACGGTGGCTCAGTGTTGAGCACCGTCACCTCACATGAAGAAACCAGAGTTTTCTATGTCGAGTTCTCACGTCTTTGTTTCCTCTCACGGTCCAAACACAAAGAGGTCAGGTTGTGTTTACGTGCCTTTACTCTGTGTCATGGACCTGCCCTGCTTCTCACCCAATGCATGCTGGGATATCAAAGGTTCCGGCACCCATGACCGACAACAGGATAGACAGGCGCAGAGAAAGGATAGATGGATTTCATTAAACACACCACAGGAGCTAAAGTACGACGGGATTACCTGAGTGATCCTAGAAGGTCGCCCATGTTCATGCTGTCCATGGAGTCTTTCAGAGCTTTGCAGCCTTCCTCTCCTAGACAGTTACCTGAAAACCAAAGAGATCATTTTAAACAGTGTAGTCAGGTCAGGGCAGCCAAATTAAACCAAAAGAAAATCTCTAAATAAACACTACAAATCAAACACTAAGCAGAAGCACTAGAGATGAAAAGTAATCTCCTCTTATGAAAGCAATGATAGAAAAACTGATTGCCCCCCCCCCCTTTTTTTTTTATTATAATACTGACTAATAGCAAAAATTCTAAATCTTCATGTGAAAAAGGTAGATGTGTGAAGAGCAGAGTTAGCTCTTTGCAGGTTTGTACCATTTAGGTCCAGTTTCTCCAGCTGGTCCTTGTCCTTTACTGCTTGTGCCACAGCCAGAGCAGCTTCCTCTGTAATCTCTCCAAATGACAGATTGAGCTCCTGGTAAACGTGATGGAATATATTTACTCAGAAGGGAAGAAAAACGTCAAATAAAGACCTTTCAGAATCGTCCACAGGTGTGTGAGACCATGTTTAGTCTGGCTACTCACACCCAGTCCAGATTGTCCACCCAGGTCCAGTAGTAAAGTGTACTACTGACTCACCTTGAGGATTGGTAGCCCCTCTGATACACTTTCTGCAATAGCCATGGCTCCTGCCGGCCGCACCAGACAGTCTCCGAAGTTGATCACCTGGATGCTGCGTAGGTGTTTCAGGGCCTGTGAAGGACACAGATATTATTGGCTTCTGCTTCACCAATTTCAAGGCCTGAAAAAAGAGAATTATTAGTAGAAGTAAAAGTGACGCTGACGGACCAATTAATGGATGAAAGCTGAATGTTTTGCAGCTTATTGTGGAGTTGTGGCCAAAAAAAAAACAAATTATCTATAGTCATTTTGACGAGGAGCATTTCACTGTCTGTCAGCAACTGTCCCCAACAGTCCTGATACTAGTGTCTGATGTCTCTGTACCTGAGCCATGGCGATGGCCCCCTTCTCAGTGAAGGTGTTGTCATTGAGGTTGAGGATGCGGAGGCCTGTGTTGTGCTGCATGGCTGTGGCCAGGGCTGTTACACCAGGGTGATTGATGCCATTCTGGGGCATGTGGACTTCCTCCAGGCTGCCCATCAACTGCAAACACAAACTGTAATTGTAAGATTACTCTACCTACACAGCCACACAGAATATTTACACAGAACTGCAACAATAGCAGACTCTTACAGCTTTGACCCTCCATGGTCCTGTAGCCAAATAACTGACAATAGATATAAACTGGTCTGAGATCAGTATATGAAATTAATTACACAAAGTGCTCCAGTAAGGCAAGCTGTAGTAAAATCTGTCACAGTGGTCGTAACGTAATGTAGCGGGACGATGTGGCATTCTTCATCAGAGTAGACTTTGCAGTGTTTCCTCAGAACACTCTGTCAGTCTACAATGTTCAAAGCTCAACGGGTCGTTAGTCCTGTACCTGGAAGGCTTGAGCGAGGGCGGTGGCTCCATCGTTCTCCAGTCGGTTCCTCCCTGCAACAAACACCTTCAGGCTGAGGGGGGCGCCCTCTGCACTGGATTTTTTATGGCACTGGCTCAATGAAGCGGCCAAGATCTGAGGAGTCCATCAACAGAGATACGTTCAACTCTCATCCAAGCAGCAGCGCATTTACAGTGAGATTTAACAGGATCTACGAAGCATTTGTACACGTGTCAATTTTGTTTCTTTGTCTCTTCACTTTAGAACCATTTTTGTTCTCTTTTCATTCTAGCTGCTACCAATAAATCAAAAACTCATTTAATCACTTTCTCTTCAACTTCATTCAGCGATTAAATTTAGACTTTAAGTTCCTTTAGCACTTCTGTTTTAACTGCTATTTCAACTTCTTTCAGTATTTGCAGTTTGACTGGCACTTCAACTGTTTTAATATTTCAGCAGCTGGTTTTATAGAGTACGTATACACTCAGTGGCCACTTTATTAGGTACACCTGTACAATCTATTGCAGTCCAATACAACAGCCCTGCCAATACGTCTATCTTTATGAAGCGCATAATGTTCAGTTTTTAATGACATTGTCAGAAATGTGTAAATTAATGTATATGTTTATTATTGGGGTCATAGTTAAAGATGGTGTTGTATTGGACTATATTTTTTTGTCCTTCCCATTTACATTAATGAGGAGGTAGAATATTAGAAACACCTCTGAATATAATGCAGTCCAGTACAACACCATCACTATGTCCTCAATGCTTAAAAAAGAAGAAGATAGAATTAACACCTCTATGACAGTGTCAACAAAAACTGAACATTATAGGCATCATAAAAGAAAACTTCATAGCAGAACAGTTGTATTGGATTGCATTAGACTGCACAGGTGTATCTTATAATGTGATCACTGAACGCATATCACCTAACAATGCCTGATCTTAAAAAAAGATGTTCTCGTGATTTACCTTCCCCCCTCCGATTCCCATGCCACAGTTGTTGAGCCGTAGCTCCTGCAATGTGTAGCAGGCGGTGCTCTTGAGCAACTTCTCGATGCCCTTCACCCCATCCGGTCCAAAAGCGTTGTCACTGAGGTCTAAAACAGTCAGTCGGGCACCCGCCAGCATCAGAGCGTCACCCAGTGAATTCTATAGCACACAGACAGAAAGACGCAAAATAAATGGAAGGATAAGTAGTGTATCAAAACAAAGAGAACAGACATAGCTGCAACTATGTAATAATTCAGGAGAAAAGCCAGACATGGAAAGTGTGCAATATTTCAACAAGTTCTAACTGGAAGCCTAAACTTGTTTTGACGTGGACAATAATGTTAAGGAAGCATTACCAGGGCAGGTGGGATCTCAGAGCGCAGGCGACCTGTGAACATGTCACTCCAATAACAGCACTGAAAGAGAGAGAATAAAGACACACAGTGTCAGTGTCATCTTGAATACATTCATAATCATGTTCAATCTGCTGTACAATATATTAAAACAAAAAATCAGTTAGTTGATCAAGAGAAAAATAATCCACTGAAGTCATTTTTCCAGCTTTTCAAAGATAAGTATTTGTTGCTTTTCATGTCTTATATGATAGTAAACTGAATATCTTCAGGTTTTGGAGTGTTGGTCGGACAAAAAGAAGCTATTTGTTGACATCATCTTGGACTAACGGAAATTATGATGAGCATTTTTCACTGTGATGTGATATTTTATAGACCAATGATCAATTAAAAATACCACACATTTCCTGGTTACAGTGTCAAAAAGGTGATGAACTTGAAACATGAGAATGACCAAAAAGGTCACGAGTAAACACTCCACACCTTGAACTCGCTCTTTGTCTCTAGGGCCTTGGCGATGGCCTGTGCTGCCTCCACACCTACAGTGTTTCCCTCCAACCTCAGAGCCTGCAAACCCTCGAAGTCCTGGATCTCCTTCACCATCTCCTCCACTGGAGAGAGGGAGCAGGGGGGTTACAGATTGAGAAAGAGGGGTGGGAGAGTAAAGTGTGATGGTAATGTAAATAAACATGAAAAATCATTAAATCCAAGACTTAAATGAGTTTTAACAATCAAGCCTCACTTGCTTATATGCAGGGTTTCTGGCACACTAAGCACTCACCTGATTGGGCATCATCCAGCTTTCTTCCCTGGCCTTTGTAGCTCAGCTCTCCTTCTGCTACTCCAGTCTTGGCCAGAGAGTCGGCCAACTGCGCAACAATGTCTGTCGCCATTGGGACACCTGAGGGACAAACACACAATTTACTTTTTATTCTGCTTCATGATAATCCTGGTGGCCTGCGACCAGCTCTGTCCAGTCACAGTGACAGGGTTGGTTTCCTCTGCCCGGCAGGTAGCACTCATTACCAATCGAGAACCAAAACACTGACCACCTAATAGCAGTCATTTAAACTCCAAAACAAACAATTGTGTATGATCATTCTAGCTTTGACTAACTCATTTTTTCTGGAAAGCTTAGTCCACCTTTCTACTAGACAGAAACTGCTGAAAGCGCTGTTTTCGCTGAGGGATAATCCACCCTAAAGCAGTATTTACATCTGCTGTACGATATTACAGTGCAGCTCACATTTAATTTATGGATTTGAACATGTCTCTTTGTGCACTGAACAGTATACAGATGGTAAAGATTTAATCTGGAGCTCCTCTGTATACACTGAACTATAACGTTAGCTAAGACGCTGTAACAGTGTTTTATGGTAACCTCAACGAAATTGGGATATCTTGTTGAAGTCAGTCACTAATTCAGTGTTCAACTCGACTCAAAAACACGAATTTAAGTTGTCATGCTCCTTCAACACAAAAAGACAGCCGTTGGGTTTTTATAACGTTCAGGCTGACTTCACGACCTACTCTCATCAGGACTGAAAGATGTTTTGGGGTAGATTTTCCCCTGTAAGCAGCCGGCGGCTAGCATTAGCCGAGTGCTGCTAACGTCATGCTAACACACCTGCAAACACCATAACGGTTTGATGCCGGTGGAGCTGACATGGCCGTTGGTGACAACTGTCGGTCCAGTAACATATCACGTGCTTGCTAGATACTTAACAAACCTAGCCCGGTGGTTACAGGATTACAAAGCGGAACATTTAGTCAACTTGCTAGCATGGGTACGTGAGAGAGAGCGTGGCTTTTACTCGGCCTCTCCAGTCGGTCATCGGAAAACCGCTGACTATCCACACTGGAGTTAGTCTGACCTCTCCGCTCCTCGGTTTAAATCATTATTACAGAAGCTCTAACTCACTACTTAGTCTTAGTCTACTAATAGAAATTAAAGTCACCATTACCAAAACACTGCTGTACTGATTGAGTCCAGTCCAGTGACACACTCCCGCTCGCTCCTGACGTTCAAAACCAAATCCAGCACAGTACACGACTTGACGACCACAGAGCTGGGAGACAAGGGACTTGTAGTTTAATTAGACTACAACGGTGCCTTCACGTGCTTCTCCAAAGCGCTTCCTCTCCAGAGCTTCTACATCCAGTCTGTGTGAAATACTGTCTGTAACTATGTCTCTGTCGTGGGAAAAATAACAAAATGGACCTTGTAATAATTGATTCGTTGTTTGTTTTCTTCTGTAGCACTTTGTCGTATTCCTCTAGGCGACCAGCAGGTCAAAGTTTTCACTTATCCTGTGAAATATTTCAACATCTAGCTACTAGAAGGATTGGCCCCCTCAGGATGAATTGTAATAACTTTGGTGATTCCTTTTTCATGACTTATGACCGTTTGGGAAACCTGTAGAGTATTCCGGGACATGCAGAGTTTCAAATATGAATATATGAATACAGCAGCTCAAATATGGTACTTATATGGTACAATTAAATCCCATTCCAGCCTTGCAAGTTCTGCTGGGAGAAATGCCACTAGAGGTCAGAAGAAAACAGTAAATGACAAATTCCTGGGCCAACAGGTCACAGAGATCAATATCCTGTGTATTATGTACGTTATGTACTTGCTTAAACCTTTTTTTTTAATTACCTATTTACATATTTATGTACTTTATTTTTGTTCATGGTTATTGTAGCCTTGCTGTTGTTGTTTTTTTGTTTTGTTATTGTTCTTTTTATTCTTGAGTCTTTGTATTGTTATCAGGGATTGCACTTTATTGTTCCTACCAGAATTTGTATTATAATGTCAAATAAAGAACAAAAACAAATTGTGTATGAACTCATTACAGGGATTGCAGAAGGTGGAGTTTATGGTTTGTCTGCAGGAAGTGGTGCCTGAGAGACTGTACTCAGGGCCAGAAAGCTGTCATCTTCATTAAAGGGCCAGTGTGACTGTAGCTGGCTCATGGATGGACTGGGGCTGCTGGGAATCGAAACTTAACCAGGGTCTGTGAATTCAGTCACGAAGCCTCAGCTGGTTTCCTCCTCCTCGGCTCGCTGTTTATCAGCGTTAGCGCGACCTCTCATCTGCCGAAAGTTTTCCCGTCTGTTTCCCCCTTGGATACGAAATGAAACGCTTTTAAACTTTGCTTCGCTTCAATGAACTTCCTCACTCCAGCAGGTAGGTGTGTCTGAAGTTGGCCCAGTCGCGCCATGATAGCTCGGGAAACATCGCAGGGTCGGGGGTTTGCGTGGGCATCTGGATGTTTGTGCACATAACTGAGAGTGAATGAACATGAACACAGGCTCAGTGAGTGTCTCTGCACGGTGTGTCAAAGAGCTGGGCCCTGTTCTTCAAATGTGGCTTAACTAATTCCGGCTAACATGCTGTCTGTTATCAGGCTAAAATAATCCTCTATTCTCATTCAGCTAATTTGGTTCTTTGAAAGCAGTTTGAGGATTGATTTGTTAATTCTGGACGAAGTTATGCACTTATTTTGAAATGAAGGCAAAATGAGTAGAGTTGAAACCATGATCAACGTTCATATGATTGGTTGGTAGGTGTTTTGGGACCCCTCCCAGCATGCACTGGGGCAATAGATGCATTTCATCATAAGTTTCATTTTATGAGTGTTGCTTTATTTTGTTCTGCATTTTGCTCCTCAGTGTTTCCACACTTTGATCACTGCTAAACAATGAGATACTACCAGTGAATGTGATCAGACAAGTGATGTTGGTGTATGATTGGTTGACGTGCAGAGACTTGCCTGCTATGAAAATGAAACTTTACTAACTGCTTTTTAAAAAGCAGCTTCAATTGCATTAACAATTGTAAGCAAAGTGAGTTCTGCAGTTAATCATTTAATACGTTTCAGTGTTAAAAATGAATTTTAATTTCTTACATGTACGGAAGAGAGCGAGCCATTTGTATTTGAAATGAGTTCATGTATATGGGGTTCAGCCTAAAACGTCTTGGTCATGATTCAGCTAACTGTCAATAAGCCTGCACATTTGCAGGACTTGTTGCTCTGACAACAGGTCCAGATGGGTTTTAAACCAGCATCGATGAACTCAAATCGTAAACATTCTGATCTGGATAACTCGGTTATTCACCCTGGTTGTTTCTTGCTTTCTGCTTTTAAAGGAAGTGGGCGTACACCGGCCACATTTCACAGGCGCCAACACAACATAACCTCAGTCAGTATTTGCTATTAATCTGCTTGTGGTC
Source organism: Macquaria ambigua (assembly GCA_008360985.2). Lineage (NCBI taxonomy): Eukaryota > Metazoa > Chordata > Actinopteri > Centrarchiformes > Percichthyidae > Macquaria > Macquaria ambigua. The sequence goes on from VMKM01000998.1 coordinate 44,584, forward strand.
TGTTTGTCTTCTCCCCAGTGAACAAGCATGGATCCTGCCAGACAGAAACGCAAGGAGGAGATAAGCAAATCTCTGACATTTATACAGTGAGATGTGTTTTTTCTTTTTTTCATTTGAGTGCAGCCTGAAAGTGAAACCTACCATTGCCCTGAATGACTCATATCCTTGATAACTTGTGTGTGTGTTTAGTAGTTTTCTAAGCAAATTTACGTCTTGTGTTCTAGGTCTTCCCTGGCTTATCCAGATCCTCAGGGCTACCAGGTACCACCTGTTATTACTAACACAATGTTATGTCTGTCTCCACTGTGTCTTCACTCTTGCACTGTTGTTTTCATGAATGTTATGATCTACAGTCACTTGGTCATAAGTTGCTTCTGTTGTGTTTCATCCTTACACTCCTCTGTCTTTTGTTTTCTACCTTCTTTCCATTCATTCCTGGCTGCGTGTTAAATCAAGGACTGGGCACTTGGAGGCAGTGTTGATTGTTTTACTGCCACTACTGGGTATTAAAGGATAGCATCAGATTTTTTTCTCTGTCTAAATACTCCCAATACTCACTCCGAAAGAGTTACTGTATCAATTCCTCCTTGGAAAGTGATCCCTTCGTAAGGTGACTCCAGTGTAAGAAATGGGGGACAAAATCCACGTACTGCTACTCAAAAGTTGATTTTAAAGTTCAGCAAAAAGCAATGTGAGGCTTCAGCACCCTGAGTTAGCCAAAAAGAAGTGGCTATTTCAAAGTTAGTTTTTTTTGTACAAACTTCCCTCTTTGTTTCACTCTCCCTCCGCTGTGCCCCAGCAAGATAACAGTCCCAGGAAACACAAAGAAAGAATTTCATACTTAAAAGGCTGTAAATGTGCAAGACAGCCGCTTGATTTTTAGCAGTACTAGCAGCATGGTCCACCACTTTGGCCCTCAATATCTCAACCAACAACTGTTGGATGGATTGCCATGAAATTTTGTACAGACTTTTATTGTCCCCAGAGGATGAATCCTACTGACGTTTCCTCTAGCGCCACCACATGGTTGATTATTATTGGTTCTTAGTGACGTGTTTTGATAATTATTTGATGGATTGGTGCCAAATTTTGTACAGACATTCATGGTTCCCAGACGATGTCCTAATGACTTTGGTGATCCACTGACCTTTCCTCCTCCTTTCCTTCACCACTTCACCATCACTGTGATGATGCCCAGAATATAAAATCATTCATAAAACTTGAAAAAGCATGACAGGGTTACACAGGGCAGATATGAATGAAAAAATGTAGCTATGGGGCATATTGTGACTACTTCAGTCATGATAGGACCCAAAGTTTTTGGGACACACCACCAGTATCTTACTCCCTTCTTTCCTTTCCTCCTCCCAGGACTTCCTGACCCAGTTAGTGTGCAACCTGCTGGATGAGGGCAACGCCTTGTTCAGGGACAGAGAGTGGGTGCAGGCGGTGAGGGAGTTCAGCGAGGGCTTGAATGTCTCGCGCTACGCTGCAGCAGAGGAGTTTCAGATCCCCGAAGTTTTGCTGGAGAGCCTGTATGTCAACCGGGCTGCTACCTACCACAGTATGGTGAGATACATGTGGTCCCGTGTGTTTCTGAGACAACTAAGACTACGACTTGTGACGACAAACGCTTCTCCACCCAAACCTGATCTGTGTGTGAGTCAGTCAGTTGTGGAGCCAGATAAAAGTGGAACAACCCATAATAATTACTGGTTGAAGTAATTTTTCCACCTCTTTCAACTTTAATCTTTAATATCCAGTAACAAATGAGGACTGGGTGTAACACAAATTAACTGATAAAATGGAGGTGATTAAAATGCATGTGAACTGAAAAATGGAGTGATAAATTGACGATTTATTTGCTAAACTTGATTGACATTTTCTTTGAAAACCACGCCCACTGAATAACTAATAAAAGCTCACAAACAGGCCAGGCCTCATAGTAACATGCCGGTGTTTAGTCCACTACAGTTTGTGCTACATTTTAAAGACCCAATCAGAAATACTTTTTAATATAATTATAATTTTATGTAATTATAAGTAATTAATATGATAATGATAATTAATGTGTTTTTCTTAATGGAAAATATAGACCTGTTTTACTGCTGTTTATAGATAATTGACGTAAACAAACCTATAACATTTTTTAATATATTATACTTTTTTTTTTTTTTTGTGGTGGGATTATGAATCATGGCCTTCACCAATATGATACGAGTCACAGGGAGGATTTATTAGCATGGGTTCAAGGGAAGGCCAAGGCATATCCAGGAGAACCCAGGAGTAAATCTTAGAGTAGTATCTTATAGTACAAAGCAGCGAGCACAGGATAATAATTCATAGCAAGTTGATGCTTTATAAAGAAGACATGACAATTACATATTCCATCCACAGTCCAATTACATTTACACATGTCCAGACTGAAATATCACAACAACTGTTGGATAGATTGCCATGATAGTTTGTACATACAGGCGCATCTCAATGAATTAGAATATTGTGGAAAAGTTCATTTATTTCAGTAATTCAATTCAGAAAGTGAAACTCATATATTATATAGATTCATTACACACAGAGTGAAATATTTATTTCCTTTAATTTTGATGATTATGGCTTACAGCTAATGAAAACCCAAAATTCAGTATCTCAGAAAATTAGAATATTGTAGACTCACTGTGTCACACTCTAATCAGCTAATTAACTCACAACACCTGCAAAGGTTTCCTGAGCCTTTAAATGGTCTCTCAGTCTGGTTCAGTAGGCTTCACAATCATGGGGAAGACTGCTGACTTGACAGTTGTCCAGAAGACAGTCATTGACACAAGGAGGGTAAGCCACAACTACAACTGTCGCATTCCTCGTGTGAAGCCACTCCTGAACCAGAGACAATGTCAGAAGCGTCTTACCTGGGCTAAGGAGAAAAAGAACTGGACTGTTGCTCAGTGGTCCAAAGTCCTCTTTTCAGATGAAAGTAAATTTTGCATTTCATTTGGAAATCGAGGTCCCAGAGTCTGGAAGAGTGGAGAGGCACAGAATCCAAGTTGCTTGAAGTCCAGTGTGAAGTTTCCACAATCAGTGATGATTTGGGGAGCCATGTAATCTGCTGGTGTTGGTCCACTGTGTTGTATAGTTTAGTCCAAAGTCAATGCAGCTGTCTACCAGGACATTTTAGAGCACTTCATGCTTCCTTCTGCTGACAAGCTTTATGGAGATGCTGATTTCATTTTCCAGCAGGACTTGGCACCTGCCCACACTGCCAAAAGTACCAATACCTGGTTCAATGACCATGGTATTACTGTGCTTGATTGGCCAGCAAACTCACCTGACCTGAACCCCATAGAGAATCTATGGGGTATTGTCAAGAGGAAGATGAGAGACACCAGACCCAACAATGCAGACGAGCTGAAGGCCGCTATCAAAGCAACCAGGCCTTCCATAACACCTCAGCAGTGCCACAGGCTGATCGCCTCCATGCCACGCCGTATTGATGCAGTAATTCATGCAAAAGGAGCCCCGACCAAGTATTGAGTGCATATACATGAACATACTTTTCAGTAGGCTGACATTTCTGTATTAAAAATCCTTTTTTTATTGGTCTTATGTACTATTCTAACTTTCTATGATACTGAATTTTGGGTTTTCATTAGCTGTAAGCCATAATCATCAAAATTAAAGGGAATAAAGGCTTGAAATATTTCACTCTGTGTGCAATAAATCTATATAATATGAGTTTCACTTTCTGAATTGAATTACTGAAATAAATGAACTTTTCCACGATATTCTAATTCATTGAGATGCACCTGTATATTCATGGTCCCCAGAGGATGAATCCTAATGACTTTGGTGATCCTCTGACTTTTGCTCTAGCACCGCCATGATGTTGACATCTGTGGTTCAGAGTGAAATGTCTCAACAGCTTTTGGATGGATTGCCTTGAAATTGGGTTTCCCTCAGGAAGATTTGTAAGAACTCTAGTAATCCCTTAATTTTTCCTCCAGCGCCATCATCAGGTCAACATTTCAATGTGTCCAATACTCTGGTTTATGATCAAATATCTGCACAACTAATGACATTCCCATTACCCTCCGCTGTACTTTGTGTTTAGTGCTATTTAGCAAACATTAACATGTTAACACAAAATGGTGAAGTGGTAAACACTATACCTGCTAAACATCATCTTTAGCAGGTATAATGTGTGCACTGACAATGCTAACAACATGTTAGCATGTCATATCCATATCTGCTCATTTTCAGACTGTCCCATCAAGGCTGGTGATCATGATCCCACTGAGGCAGTTAAGGGTTAATGTGGTTGCCAGAGGTCTATGGCATGCACGTGTCCTCGATCATCCAGCCAAGTCCATTGTTGACCGACAGTCAGCACAGATACATCCATATCCACACTTAACACAACATTTTGCTGATGTGTGCTTTAGTAAAAATGATTCCTATGTTGAAGATAAAAATGTAAAAATCAAAAGTCTAGTTTTATCCATAGTGTATTTATCTGATATTCCTAAAAGCAAATATCAAATCCAATGCACAGTTGAGGAAAACCAGAACCTTTGACCTGCAGCAGTCAGCAGCAGGCTCTGATGTATTGAAAGTGACAAATAATGTTAAAAACAGAAAGTTATCTGTAAAACAAATTATATTAGTTCATTTAAACTCCAGATAATGCTAAGAAGACGATGGTAAGAAAAAGTATTAAGAGAAACGGCAGAGTGTGATTGACAGTGCTGTCCACACATATTCCTACAGCTATCAACAGATCACAGAATTTGGAATAATTAATAAATAGACAATAAACTCAGTATATAACTTCCATTTTCCAACAAAGGAGGCTTTCTGTCCTCTCCAGCCCTCACACCTGAACTATGAAGCTGCTTCTAAAAACAATACCGATCTGATTCACCACCCCTAAAGGAATATGGCCAGCACTAAATCATTTAGATGTGTTTATCATCAGTACCAGGCCACTGAGCTTAAACCTGCATACCATTCTTACTTCACTTCCATGCTCCTCATTTGAACTCTTTTCACCATGTCCTTTGCTTTCATCTCTCATGTTTTCCACAGGGGGACTATGATCAAGGCGTAAAGGACTGCGACAGAGCTCTGAAAGTGTGCAAGGAAAGCCGCAGGGCCCTGTACAGGAAGGCGCTTTGTTTGAAGGAGCTTGGGAAGTACAGGGAGGCCTACGACTGCACCACGGACTGTCTGCTCATCACTCGCCTGGTAAAGGAAGGAGAGAGTTGGGAGAGTCGACGCTAATAGGTCTGAGAAAATGCTGTCAGAGGGGACTAAATGTAAACTTGGTTTGAAATGTATCACCCTTTAAAATCAGTTGGTGGTGACTGGGTCTTGAAGTGAAGTGCTTTATGTTGCGTTTACTTACCTTTTTTGTAGCAGAATAAACAGATGCAATAGATGGATTTTTTGCCACACTAGCAGCATGGCTCTAGGGATAGCAATGAAATATATTAAAAAACACCTCAACAACTATTGGACAGATTGCCATGAAATTGTCTACATTTATGTTCAAAAAATTTAATTTGTCCAGTACTTTGGTTTATGTCCAAACACCTGCAAAACTATTCTAACTAAACTATTATATCCCATCAGCCTCAGCTGTGTTTAGCGCTAATTAGCAAATGTTACCATGCTAACATGCTAAACTAAGATGGTGAACATGGTAAACATGGTAAACATTGTACCATTTTACCATCTAAACATCAGCATGTTAGCATTGTCATTGTGAGCGTGTTAGCATACCAATGTTAGCATTTAGCTCAAAGCACACATGGCTAGCATGGCTGTAGACTCTTAGTCTTGTTTCCTAAGCTTTCAGCCACGTCTCACAGCATTCGTACTGGATATAGTATGCTCTGTTGTCATGAAGACACTCATGTCAATAACAAAATCACCATTATTTAATTTTATTTATTATCTTCTTTTGTTCTTTTTCTATCTAACTCTCGACAGGACAAACAGGTGAATGAGCTCGCACAGCAGCTGGCCATCCATCTGGGACTAAAAAATCGAAAACCCTACGTCAGCGCAAAAGTTGGTGAAATGATTATTGTATTAGATTTTGTTCACTGAGGAATACAAATGAGTAATGTTAAAGGATTTTCTCAGTCTAGTCTGGCATGGTCCGATAGGATGCAGTCTAGGGGTGGGCATGAATTAAATCTGAAATCACAGAGTAAGTAATTATTGTGATATCAACATATACATCATGGCTTAGTATATTTATAGTAAAATGTATTTGGATAAAACACCCATTTCCTTATCCAGTGAATCAAAATAGTGAATCAAGTTATTTTATCACATTGATGCTAAAAATTAAATATGCAGTTCAATGGGCTAGTAGCATCCGGAGATATTAAAGACATAGTTCACATGGTATATATGGTAAATCTCACAGTATATATCGTCATATTGGCTAACTCTAATGCAGACATGGTGCAGATTTGTCCTTATTCGGTCCTGTGCCTCTCGTATCCAGTCTGTTATTTTGTCTTTCCCAGGAAGACGCAGTTATCACGAAAGGTGTCGCAAACGGAAACATGACTGCTGAAACTCTCACGGCAAGTTCCACATTATCACTAAACATTCACCACCATATGTTAAAAAAATGAAATCAAATGTGATTCCTGCAAAATTGCAAATCACAACATTTCCTCACAGACACATTTTAGTTTCTTAAACGAGAAAACGTTTCAGCTGACGGTGATTTAGTATCACAGAATCAGCCTTTACTCGTCCTCTCAGATATTCTCACATCCTCTTCTGAGACATTTATTTTATTAATGCTTGATTATACTTCAAATGCTGTTTTCCAATCTCACTTCCAGGTGTCTGGTGCTCATTTAGGAAATGGTACAAATCCTCTGAGTGGCCTTGCACCCGGTGGGAATTCTTGACTTGCATTAACAATCCAGGCAACATTTGTGTCTCCACATCTGTTTTCATGACTTAAGTTCTTGAAACATTTGTAAAAAAAAATCAATTACATGTAAGTAAATAAATTCCCTCCTGCTTCTCTTCAGTCAGCTTTCCCAGCATGCCTCAGTCCTCCATTCCCTCCACGACTCCCAGCTGCCGCCAACCTGCGGTCTCCTCCGTACCTGACATAGTGGACACTTTGGAGGACTCCGAGCTGATGGGAGATGACTTGGACAGCCTGCTCGACTGCTTCCCTAATGAGCAGCAGCCAACTGAGGTAATATCTGTGTTTGTCCTTTCAGACCAGTAGTTTACCTTGTGTCTGATAATGGAATGAAGGTGTCCTTGGTTGTAGAGGATTACTAAACTAGAAGGTGTGGAAGAGCATGTAATAATACATTGATATTGTCCACGTTTTTAAAAGTTTGGGAATTAAACATCGAATGAAAAAACATTTTTTCAACTTGTACAATCAACTTGTCACAGTTTAATTACTTACTTTGGATAGCCAATCCATCGCATAAACCTCCTTTCACCTTTTTATCTCTTCTAAAATGAGGTTGTTATTATTACGCGGCGATGCAGCTGAAATGTGGACTTTGAAATGTTCTCTGAGTGGGAAACTCCACTATCTGATATTTTGAGATACAGCTACACTGCCAAACAGCCTGAACTTTGCGAGTGATTCTGAAATCAAATCGAGAAGACAAATAATACAAGCAAACATGGAGGGCATGAAACAGATGATGTGCATTTGTTTGCTTTTTTTCATTTAACAAATGAGAAATGTGTCCAGTAGGGAAAGAAACAGAAGAGGTCAGACTCTAAAAATACGGTTAATTGTTTTATTGCGGCCACTTGTTGGCAGTTGAACAAGCTGTTCTAACAGTATTGTCATTAGTACCATAGACGGTTGATATGCTGACATGTTGGCAAACAGTTTTCTGTTTACACATCCAGACACAGAGCATTAGCATTAAGTCAGAGTCGGGTTTCTTTCCACTATTCAGCTCTTTGTTGGTCTCCACCAAACTCCTGAGGGAAATATCTGGCTCTTATGCAGCTAGATGTTCCACTTTCTAGGTTTTCCAGGTAGTCGCTCACACTGTCTGTTTGCCATTGGTGCTGGTAAAGTAACATACACCGTGTTTATCTGAGCTTTTCCACTGGAGACAGCTGCCTGCCGTGGATAGAAACAACACTGATAAGAGTTTGCTAAACCAAACAAAAAGCTCTGCAGAGCTGAGGGAAACTAACTGCAGAGTCAGGTCATCACCACAAGTGTCCCCTTTCACATTTAATTCATTCTTTATGTAAAAATATTGATTAGTGCAGCTTAGTGCAGCTTGAAGTGTGGGTGATTTGTCATAAATTAACATTTTTATGTAGAGTCTCATATTAAGTTATTTATCATGTTGCCCAGCTATTGTCAGCCAACATACATCAAAACCTTCAAATCTAATCATTAAATTGAGGCACTTTGTTCATAGTTTTTTACTCTCTGTCTCTGTGTTTTCCAGACCCACACCCAGACAGCATTCTCAGTCCCCAGCAGGACATCCACTTCCCCACACACAGTTCCTTTTGTCCTGCCCGCCCCGACACCCCAGCTACCCCCGGCCTTCTTCAGCTCGGCCGTCAGCCAACTCAACTCCCTGGACTCCTTTTCAGGCGGTGGACGCAGCACCACAACTGCGACACTGGATGCCCTAGACGACCTCTCGACCTCTGGAATTGGTGGCACAGGCGCTCCAGAGTTAGGACTGACGTCTGTGGCGCTGGATTCTCTGGACGGCTTCGATTCGCTGGATGACTTCTTGGATACGACTCCAAGTGCTGCTGCTGCTCAGAACGAGTCCAAAACAAAACTGGACGCAGGGGAAAAGTCCCTTGATGATTTGCTAGATGAACTAGATCCCCTGGAGACTGTCTCTGATCCAGGTGGTCAGAGTGGTGATGTCCCTAAACCTGGTGTGAAAGCTGTGGACCAGCTCGACTCCCTTGATGCCCTGGACTCGTTTCCCTCAATTGAAGGCGTTGGGGCAGCTTTGCCAGCAATCTCATTTGGGGACTCGCTCTCTGATGTCAGCTCAGCTGGTAATTATGATTTATTGGTGACTTATTATATTATTAGCAAAGCAGGAAGCCTGTTCTTTTAGATGTCCCAACAGCTTATAGATGCTGAAATGAGCTAGATGGCCTACAGCAGTGGTCCCCACCCTTTTGCCTTGAGGCCTCTTAAAGTGAATGTCTACGTATTTGGGACCCCTCTTGAGTTGTGAGCAGATCTACCCAAGAGTGATGTTTTTGTTTCATTTGAAGGGCTTCTAGAGCCCTGAAGAAATGAAAGTATGCAGTATTTTACAAGAAAAAGCTGTAAAAATTAACCTAATTTTGTGTAACAGAAATATTTTTTCTTATCTCTTTATTCTTGGGATGACCCCTCAGATTTTGGGGGCTCTTTGCGGTGTTCTGATGTATGTTTCATGGCCCGTCTACAAATCTGTTGTCCATAAATGTATCCCGAGAAATGTAATGTTCAGGTACAATGGGAAATGAGAATAAGCAAAATAGAGTAAAACCAGACACCAGATTTGAATTTCAAGCAACATAAATAAGTGCTCCCCTTTTTAAAAGACCATACTGGTGTTTGTACCTGTTTTAGCCCATTTACTACAAAGAGTGTACACATTACACGTATACTGTACATAGTTTGTCATTTATTGTCTCTCATTGCTCCTCAGGTATCACAGGCTCCCACAGTGCTGCAGCTCCAGTAATGCGATCTCCAAAAAATAACTACAAAGTAAGACTGATTATCTGGCTTGTGTTACTGGCTCTGTTTTAGTCGGTTTTGTTAGCATTAACTGAAATCTTATTCTTACGGTGGCAACAAAGGAGAAGAATAACCAAGAGCTGGTTGCGGCCTCTAACCCCCTGTCCTCCACCCACGAGTTCCTGCAGGCCTGCTCTGCCTGTTTCCCTCGGAAAGGTTCGTTAGCAGTCCAGCCCTGTCTCAAACTAACTTTTACTATTCAGGCAGTTTAATCCCTATTTTGAACATATCTTCATCTGCATCCTGAAGCCCTTTTAACATTGCTGAAAGTGAAAATGCCAAAAAATCTATTCAGAAGACGCCAGTGGAAATAACAAAATATGTCTTACAAGGTGCAAATGTCCATTTGCCCATTTTGTTTTCAGGTCAAGGGATATATACTTTTGTTCACAAGCCAGACCTGGTCCACAGCTGTAAGGGAGACATTCTGTTATGTAGACAAAAGGCAGATCACCCTTCGGAGTGGACCAGAGTGCGACAGCTTCCTACCTGGACTTCCTTCAGTGGGCCGTTTGTACTCTGCAGGGGTAAGGATCTCCAAATCAGATGGATGATTGATAACAGGATGTCTTCTGGTGAAGGTGGTAGTTAAATTGACTTGTGTAGTGCATGTATCATGACAACATAGAGTTTGTTTTGTTTTGTGTGTGTCTCTGTGTGGTATGTTGTGCCGAAAAGAACATAATTACAGTACGTTTGCATAAAACACTTATATCAGGTGTCAGATCTGAACAATAAGACTGAACAAACTAATTCCTGCAGCAGACCTTTGGACTGCAGAGAGAGGAGTTCACGTCTCAGGGTATCACACTTGAGTTTAAGATCACACTTTTCTCGTTGTATTTTATGGCCGGACTAGACTGTTGGTCGGATCACGAGAGTTAAATCATAGTTAATTGTTGACAGGCTGCAAAAGGGAGAACTTCCCACCAGCTCTGTGTGCTCTGCACGGTTCTCTTGACGGTTTTTGCTACTATTGTTTTGGCTGGTATCAATAATATATTGAGGTTTGATACCCGGCCCTATCTGCACAATGACGAGGCGTTTCACTACACATCTTACACCATGCTGATCCTTTCTACAACCAAAGATAACAGTCCAGTAGCTTTCAGAAATAAGAGAGTTTACAAGCTAACTGGCTAAGCTGCTACGTGGTTTACAAAGTAAAACAACTGGAAAGTGTGGAGCTAACAGTGGGTGTAGTTTTCAAAATCCCTCAGCTGCAAGTCGCAGCTGCACATTTGACAACATGGCAGATCCTGAAACCAGAACTACATTGTAGGCAAATAGAAACATCCGAGCACAGTTTGTTCTTCCAGTCAGAGGCACTCTTTTGAAGCAGTGCTGTCTTCCTTTAACCATGTGACCATCTCTTTCAGTTTCATCATACGTTGCGTTTGTGTCAGGGAAGGCAGATGGCATTTACAAGCATCAGGTATTCTTGATAAGACCTGGTAGTTTTGGGGAAGTGACCCCATGTTTACATTTTTCCCACAACTCTCTGCCACTTCGACTGGTCAGAAACGGTTCAGTGTGAAGGAAACGGCTGTAAAGAGGGAACTTGTAATGGAAATGAGCGATTAACGTGATTGTGTTCATGTCACACAAGAATGGCTTCTGTGTTTTCTTGCATGTCCAGAGCTGATCAACTCCGGCGATGTGGGCTTGTGTAAGTACGAAGAGAAATGCAATTTTGCCTTCAACCAGCTGGAGATCGACGTTTGGACAGAGGAGAGGAAGGGGACGCTGGACAGAAAGCTGCTGTTTGAAACGGCAGCTGTCAAACTGGACCCTGTAAACAGCATCATACGCCTTCTACAGGAAAACAAGGGCATGTTCATATTCCTCTGTCAGGTAAGTGCACCTATACAGTTTATATAATTATTATTATTTTACAAACATGGTTTCAAATCTGTCTTTTTAAGTAGGGTCATGTCATGTTTTACAACAGTATATATATTTAATTATTTTGTTATTCTCTTTTATGTTCTATCATTTATTGATTACAGATTTGTTTTTTAAATCTTAATGTTTACTATGTTCTAATATATGCATATTACTATTTTTCTGTATCCTGGAAATTATGTTATCTATAATTTTTAATATAATTTTTTATCTACTCAGGTCTCCCTTTTAAATTATGGAAGGCAAAAAAAGATCTATAGAAATGTAGACATAACATTATTATTATTAGTAGTATTTATTTATGTCCAGATTATTTGATTATTTATGTACTTACATATGTATTGTTTTATGTATTTATTAAAATACTATTTTAATGTATTTCTGTATTTAACTCTGTTACTTGGCACAAAGTCCAGTCCCAGTTGTATTGCAGATGAAAAACACTGGAAACCTAAGAATTACCAGTTGCCAGTGTTTGTTCATCCTTGAAGCATGCATGTCACGCTGTTACACTACTGTATCTATGTTTCTAATCTTCAGTAATATGCCTGTCTGTCTCTTGAACATTTTTCATAATAGATTGATTCATTAATAGTTATTTGTTAAGACAACCTTCCTCTTAATCTACAAATGTGTCTTTCTTTCTTTGTTCCTTTCCGTCCTTTTGTTTGTCTCTTATTTTGTTTCTCCTCCTTTGTATTTTTGTCTTTCTGTCTCTCTAGGAATGCTATGACAGTAAACCTCGAATCATCAGTAAGCGCTGCAAAGACAATCACACCATCTGCTCTAACTTGGATGCTCGCCACACCTTCGATGCCAATAAGTAAGCTTGTTTACAACATATGTGTCACTCATCCTCTTGTCCTCACTCTTTTCGCTCACTCTTTAACTCTCATGTCTTTCTCTCTCTAACAAGCTTTGATTTCCCTCTCTGTGCCCGTCAGGTGCTTGGCCTTTGTGGTGAGGACCCACAGTGTGAACTACGGAAAGGTCCGTCCGCTGAGCGTCCTGTGCCACTTGGATTTGTGCCGGCAAGCCATCCGGTACGGCTGCCAGAGAGAGGACAGCTGCCATTATGCCCACTCGGTCATAGAGCTCAAAACCTGGAGGGTGCAGCGACACACAGGTGCAGTCTGTCAGACACATGCAGGGGAAATAGCAGAATCAAGAGTGTTTTAATTTTATTTGTTCACTTGAATAAAAACACCTTCAGTTTACGGTGAGATGGCAAAATGTAAGGCGCTTATTAAAACAGGATTAGGTGTAAAGACATTTGATTCACATTTGATTTATTTTAAAGCTGCACTAATCAATATTTTTACATTAACAACAGGTCAAATGACTATGTGTAACGTGAAAGGGGTGGCTCGTAGTGATGAAGCAACAAATAAATAATCGACTCTGAAGTTCCCCTCAGCTCTACGGAGCTTTTTAGTGTCTTTTAACTCTACTACTTTTTGCAAATTTACTGTTTTGGTTCACTCTCTCCGCAGCAGGCAGCTGTTTTCAGCAAAAAAAACTGATAAACTCACTGTACACTCCCCACTCAGCATCAAACAGCAGACAGACACAGTTAAGACACTAGCTGGTGAACATTTTGGAGCATTTAGCAGCTACAGAGGCAGATATTTCCCTCAAGATGGAGACTAAAACAGAGCTAAAAGGAGAGAAGATTCATCAGGTGGACAGACACATGACTCCAAATGAATGATAATGTTGCTCTGTATCAGCTGGATGTTTGTTTGCTGTATCAACTTTGTAAGGCGATAATATGTCAGTATGCTTTTACAGATTCACTGCCCTCAAGTGGCCAAAAAAACAATCAATTAATACTGCTTAAAGTTATTTTTTCTGTTGATCAGTAATTAAATCCAAAGAGATTCAGTGCTGTAAAAATAACAATTGTTTCAAGATGCGTAGGAGTATTCCCCTTCTATATTCTGAGTAGAAACCAGAATATAGCAGTAGCTTGTAGTGTTTCTCTTACTTACTGTGTGTGTGTGTGTGTGTGTGTTTACAGGTATCAGCCCTGATGAGATTGCGAAAATATCCACAAAGTATTATGAGAAGCAGGAGCAAAACTCAAGCAAACAGAAAGGAAATAGAGTAAGAAACCATCTTTTTTTAAATCATTTTTATTGAAACAGCGCAGTGTTTCTCCGGCATACAGACCGGCCTGTCACTGTTTGTTGTTGGTCAACTTGTCCTGCTCTGTTTGTCTGTATTTTTGTAAATGTTATGAACCCACACATTGACTGAATTTCTCACCTTTTGTAATTTACAGAGGTTTTGATGTATCATATTTATCATACATATTGATTAAATGTACTATGCTCAGAGCAACCAGATTGTACGTTACTAACTAATCTGTGCAATTATTGGCTAATTTAAACCTGTTTTTTTTTTTAATTGGTTATCTTTGAGATTATTTTGTAGTTGATTTTGGCAGATGAAAGTTAAATGACTATGACTCTTATCTTTGCCATCATTTAATTTTAAGCAGTTGTCTTCTGGAGGTGGTGGGAGCAAACCAAAAGGAGGAGGAGGAGGAGTTGGGAAGAGTCCGAACATGAAGATGAAGTTTGCCTGTGGTCAGTGCTGGCGGGACGGCCTGATCAGCGAACCAGACAAAGCCCTCAAGTACTGCACTGCCAAGGCCAGGCACGCGTGAGTAAAAATAATATATTTGTATAGTTCCTCCACATGACATGGTGTATTTAATCATTTGTTTCTCAAAATACAGAAGTAATTTATAAACATAACCATGTCCTATTATCAGGGATCCTATTAAATATCAACCAGAGGTTTTCAAACCTGCTTAAAAAAAGAGGAAAGGTTAAATGTTGTCCACATATCAAACTGGTAAATCACAGCCAAAATTACCTGTCCATTTCCACCTCCCATCCGGGTCTGGGTCTGGCGGCTGTCTCATTTTCAGCCTCTGTCCTCTTCAGGTGGACTAAAGAGAGATGGGCACTGCTGGTCAGGTCCTTGGAGAGAAGTAAATGGGTTCAGGTCCGACCGCTGCCACATGCCAAGAACTTCCCTGTGCAGTATGATGTAGGTGTGCTTCCTCTGCTCTTATGTACTTTAATACAAGTAGTTTCAACCAAGTGCTCGGATTCATCACGGACATTCCCACATTGATGAGCAATGGTCTTCCTCAATCTTTCTTGCATTTCTATGTTAGTATGTTTTGTATATTTGGTGCTTTAAAGATTCAGTTTGTAAGTTTGCCTGTTAGTGCTGATTGTGGGGTCTCTTGAAAGTTTGTTCTGCACGTCGTGATCTGTGTTTAACACGTTTTCTCTTGGCAGATATGTACCCAGATTTTGAGGAAAAGGAAATGTAACTACACTGGGAAATGCACCTTTGCTCACAGCCAAGAGGAGAAGGAGATGTGGATGTATATGAAGAATAATGACTGTGAGTTTTTAAAATAATGCTTTGAAAGAGTACTCCACTGATTTTTATTACACGCATTCTTCTTCCTTGTTCAAACCTGTCGCCTACATTACCCACAATGCAAGTCAACCACCAACAGTTCAGCCAGAGATTCAGGTGTGTTCTGCTAGTAGCAGCTAATGTAGCCGCTAGCATCAAGCAGAGATGAGGAGCGGGCTACAGAGGTCTGGTAAACTAACTCCATAGTAGACTACAAGTTTTATTTTCCAACTTGACTTAGACTCGAGTGACGTCACTTGAGGCAATAAATCAGCATGCTACTGATGTTTAGCAGGTATAATGTTTTTCTATGTTCGCCATCTTAGTTTAGCGTGTTAGCATGCTAACATTTGTTAAGTAGTACAGCTGAGGCTGATGGGAATGTCATTAGTTTTGCAGGTGTTTGGCCATAAACCAAAGTGTTTCCACTATACCAACACACTATTCTCTGTCGAATATTTAATGCTATTGGTCTATGACTTAAAAATGGTTAATAATACTCTAATATATTTGTGACTTCTGTAAAAACACACAGCCTTAAGAGTCACAGAGCAGTGGAGTATATTGTGATTATACACTGTCACCTGTTGTTTCCCTCAGCTCGAGTCACATTTTGCTTTTGAAATGTTGCTAAAATGGGAAGAAATCTGTACATGCACAATCTCAAATCTCCCTTGAAGAGCACTGCGCCCAATCATTTAGGCCTGGATTTGTTGTCTGACTTTGACTCCGTCTCTCTCTGAACATCCTCAAAGTGATAACAGATTTGTATTTGTGCCTGCAGTGCGGGACATGCAGCAGATATATGACATGTGGCTGACATTAACCGCCCACAACCGGCAGGCAGATGGAACCATGCTCACCCAGCCCGTCCCAGAAGAGAAATACATCGTCATGCCAACTGACTACGCTGAACCAATGGTGGGTATACATTTGTTTTTCAGTTCAGTAATGTCAAAGACCAAAAACAGCTGCACTGGTACCAAACTAAAATGTACATGCGTTGTGTTTCCTGACTATGCATCTGTAAGAAGAAGATGACCTTGATGCCTCCTTTTTTGTATTTTAGAGTGGCTTTCACTGCCGTCTGTGTGGTAAGCACAGTAACAGCGAGCGGCAGTGGCAGCAGCACATCTCCTCTGAGAAGCACAAGGACCGAGTGTTCAACTGTGAGGGAGAAGACGAAGCTCTGACGTGGAACTACCGTTTCCCTGGCACATGCTTTGAACTCTGCCCCAAGTAAGACCTTTTCCTGGATCAGTTTTTGGATTCAGTCAGTGCAGAAAATAATGAACTCCTAAAGTCACCTGGTTAGGGGTCCAGCATCGGAGTGTTTTCAGTTTAAATCACAGACACAGCCCACAAAACTTAAAGGGTAACTTAACCCCTGAAAATCTCTTTTGCTTACCTCCAGTGGTTTAACTTCTCACCTTGCTGCAGTGATGTAGAAGTGTACTCCAGGGTGTGTCAGTGCACTGTGACATCACTGTTGGACGTGGTTCAGTGATGCTGGCTGTGGTCAGAAGTAAAACAGAGTTGAAACTTTAAAACCAGGGAGAGCAGGTTTGGGCCACTGGTCCACTAGTACTGTTTCTGACTAAACGTTTAGCAGTTTAAACTTTTGACTTTGGTCCAGGAGATTTGTGTTTTAAGACTCTGGTGCAGTTGAGTTTTATGCTCACATGAGTATTGAATTAATATCTACTCTCTTGCTAGAATAACTTAATATACATTTTTATAATAGAAATTGTGCATTTCCATCTTACTGCTGCTCTAATCAATATTTTTATATTAACAATGGGTCAGATAACTTATGTGTAATGTGATAATAGTGACAAATCCACAGAGGCTTATCACCAGCTCTGCAGTTCCCCTCACTTCCCCAGAGCATTTTAGCATCTTTCAGGTCATTGTTTTGGTTCTACAGCCCGCAAAATGTACTTTAACCCACCATAACTCTACCTGCCCTGCATCAAACTGCAGACAGGCAAAGTTAGCGTCTAGCTGGTGAACATAGTAGAGCATAAAGCTTTTTAGTGAAAACACACAACATAGAGCATTTAGCAGCTAAAGGTGTTAGTAATGAGTTGGTGGAGACCAAAACAGAGCTAAAAGAAGAGTGAATATTGGCCAAATGAATGTGGATGTTGCTCTGTGTCTGCTGGATGTGTAAATAAGCAACTGTTTGCTACCACATTTGCCATTTAAACTTTATAAGGCTATACTATGTCAATGGTGTGTTTACAGCTTGTTGCGCTGCCCTCCAAAATCAATTATGCGGGTTTAAAGGTCAAGTGAAGAGCTGTCAGTATTAGCAGGTATTCAGAGTAAAATAAAAAATGTTAAAACTGATGAAACATTTTGCATTATGTTAATGTTTGACAGGTTGGATGGCGGCTGTCCTGACGGTGTGAGCTGCGACTACGCCCACAGCCCGGAGGAGCTGCAGGAGTGGACTGAGAGACGGGATTTCCTGCGACAGAAGCTGGCCAGAGCCCGGAAAGACATGCTCATCATGCCTGATGAGTTTGACTTTGGGAAGTACAACTTTCTACTTCAGGACTGAGAAGAAGTCCTTTTGACTTTGTGAGCCATTTTTTGTAACTGCCAAACATTTCAGCATTTCAAAACCAAAGTCAGCAGTCACTTGAAATATGAAGCAGGTTCCCAAACATGCCATATACTCTTTACTTTAAACTGGTAAATATTTTAATTCCATCTAACAGTGTATGGATCATTTTGAGAGCTACTTGTACTGCTCATGCCTGTGCAGTAAAAAAAGTATTCAATGCTGTGAAAGTAAGGCTCATGTTGGTGTCACACAGCAGATACAAACACACACCCTTCATCTCAGAATATTCACAAAGGGTTCATATTTAACCATTACATGCACAAAATGATGTTAAATTGTTTTGGTCTTTTCCCTTCTATTTGAGCAGGGAATATTAAGAGCGCTTTCAGTCCACCGTTCACAAAGACAGGATATTCAAAGCCTTACATGTGCATTAAAATGCTCCCCACAAATGATTTCTCAAAGTCTCAACATTTAATACAAATAAAAATGGTCATGTTCAGTTCTGATTTGAGCATAGGTGTGTTATTCTGGTTATTATATTACTATCATCAAAAAAGGTTGTTGCTGTATTGGCCAAATTATCGTGAGACTAATAGATTTGTTCATTGTGTAAATGAGAAGTAAACCATAGGAAGCCTAAACTACAGTATGTAAAGGGTTGAAAAAGAATATATAAAGGACAGAAATAGTTCGCAAAAAGGAAAATTAAAACTCAGAACTGTTTATCAGGTAATGTACTTACTGTGTATGTTAATGGCAAGAATGTGTCCACGTGTTATGTGTCATATACTGTATGTTTGGAAAAAGAAAAAACTAGGTAATTATTAAGTGAAAACGAGGTAGAGGCAGTAAAAATAACAATGATGACGTAGATATAAATACCCAATGATGGGAATAATAATAGAAATAATACTATTAAAAAGGATTTGGTTTTGAAGTCAATCTTGGATCATGCCTTCAGCAGCAGTTATTTTTGCTTTTCAATATTATGTAAACTGGTTGAATGTTACTAAGCACATTTACTCAGGTACTGTACAGAGGTACAGATTTGAGGTACTTGTATTTTACTTGAGTATTTCCATTTAATGCTAGTTTATTATTGTTGTCTTCTACTCCACTACAATTCACAGGGAAATATTGTTTATTGCTTTTTGCTCCACTACACTTGTTGACTTACTTACCACTCACTATAAAATCAAGATTTTACATACAAAACATATGAACTAAAACTACCCAATAGTATATAGAATAGTTCAAACTGGCTCAACCAACAACAACATTAAAACATAGGCTATATATATAATAATGTAACACTCACAGGGGCCAATGTTCTACATTAGGTACTTTTACTTTTGATAATATACGTAAAATCTGCTAATAAGACTTTTACTGAAATAACATCTTCAATGCAGGACGTTTTACCTGAAATGTTCTGACTACACTGAATAGTTTTTACAGTGTGGTATTGCTACTAATACTTCATCCACCGCTGTAAGTACATTGTACTTTGTGTCACCTTTTTAGTGCACTACTCAAACACATCAGTAGATGTCGCGGGGCACTTGGGTGGACCTGGCCTCGAGCCTCCTTGCACCTGCACGTGCGGCAGTGCGTGGAGAGAAATGTGCTCGGCTCAACAGTGTTGTTATGGTTAACGTCCATTAGAGGCCGGCCCCTGCTTTCTCATAGGCTCTGCGGTGTGACTGATAGCCATCGACTCAACAAGGTGTAAGGGAGGGGGGGGGGGGGGGCGTGGCTCCCTTCGCTCATTATCATACAAGTTGTTTGGACACATGCAGGCGTCCCCGTGATGTGACCTGCGCTGCAAAGTTGGCTAAAAGTGACTCAAGTCAGCAGCTGAGAGCACGCGGACACTCACGCACAGTTTGAGCGTTTCTCTCCCGGTTGGACTCGTCTCTCAGACACCAGCAGGCAGTTTCACAGCTCGTTCATAATGTCCACAGCTAACCAAATGTTGTTCGGAGATAGGAGCGACGTACCTGATCTCCTCAAGTCCTTGGCTGACTATCCCTTCTCCTTCCCTGCCTTTGATGACACCGGTAAGAAGTTTTTCTTGTTGTTTTTTTTCAAGCAGAAGAACAGGCTTGAAAGAAAGCACTTGTCCTCATATATTGTAAGATGTAGCAGCCAGACTTGTTTTAAGCAGAAAGTAGAATGTATTTACTCATGTAGCCTATTGTAAGTGCAATTTTAAGGTACTTTAATATTATTGAGTCACTTAATGCTACTTTACTTCTACTCCATTACATTCCAGAGGAAAGTTTTGTACTATTTACTCTACTACATTTATGTGATTAAACATATAATCTGCATAGTATGCATTTTTTAAATATATTAAAATACAGAAACAGTATGTAAAGTAGCTAAAATTAGCTTCAACTCGACCAGTTACAACATCACCAGTAATAATAATCCAATCATATAATATAGTCTTATGACAGTGGCCATTCTGCTGCCTAATAAGTACTTTTACTTGCTGCTGTACGTATTTTTCACTGTTAAAACTACTAAAATAAAATAAGGAATACATTAGTAGTATTTTAACATCAAGGTATTGCTACTTTTTATTTAAGTGAAAGCATTTCTTCCACCATTGGTGTAAAGTTACTAGAACTAGTAGACAACTTTAATCCTGATGATCCTATGAGAAACTGCAAAATGCCTCACAACGCTCATTACAATGGGATTAAATATTGTCTGGTCTCCCTCTCATACATAGCCCACTCCTGCTGTAATCAGGAGCTCCTCCTCATCACATTGATTACTGTAGTAAAGGTGGTTATCAGTGTTGCAGGTTCAGGCAGGTTCAGGCCTATATGGAAATGTGTCCAGTAGCTCTAATCACTCAAAATGTGATAAAAGGCAGTGAGCTGCATGATGTCAGCAAACTGTGCTGTTTCTCCGTGCAGTCACAACTGATGCAACAACACTGAAACAGTCTTCACTCAGGGTTTCATCACATCATTAGTTTCTCTGTGCGCTCGGTTCTTCGTGTACTGTATACTTTCCTGCTTACTTTAGATTTTTTGGGGGGGGCATTTTATTTTTCATTCGATACTTGACAGTTGAGACAGACAGGAAACATAAGGAGAGAATGAGGGTGGATGACATGCAACAAAGGCCCCCAGCTGCAATTGAACCAGATACGTTCACACAATACGATCACGTTTTGGTAACTTAGACCACTAGGCCACAGGTGTGTCCCTTACTTTCTTACTTCGAGTGTTGTTTTGCTTTTTTCCCCTCACCTGTACTCCAGACGGTGAGGACAGTGTTGTTAGTACATTGAGCAGCATGCTCTGTTTACTGTGTGTGATCAGACTGTGATCAGACTCCAAGCGAAAGTGACCCTTTGTAACACTGGAAAATTAGCTTTGTTACTTTGCTATAATGCTCTTTTACGTTGCCGCCAACATATTTCATCATTCAATTATAAAAATACAAGTTGCACTCAAAATTTCCATTCGCTGACTGAACTTTCCTGTAAAACTGCTGGTATGCATATGAAGAATTTGGACGTGTCCCTTCAGCAGGGTGGATGTTTGGAGGGAATAGGCGGACGGACACTGGGGTCACTCACCCTGGCCCCCGACCCCTGACCTCGGTAGACAATGCTGGGATTTAGATTTAGCATGTAAGAACGAACTGACTTCTTGTTTTTGGTACATCTATGAAATGTTCACACGTTTGTGTCACTGGAACACATGCAAAATAATGATCATGTTGTTAACTCATATATAAACAAATGGCATTTTTCATTGATTTTAATCATCTTGGACTGCCAACACTGATGCATTTGCTGCCTGTGCTGACACATTAATTAATTAATATGCAGCCAAGCGCGTGACATGCAGAGTTTTTGCAGTAAATCTCACAATGTAATGCAACGTAGAGCAGAATACAAGTTACCTACATGTTTCAAGCATGACGAAATGCACAGACAGCATAGTTTTTGTAAATGATAACCTGATTAGACATGAAAAATGTGACCTTCTGTATACAACGTAAAAATTGTTATAAAACTTGTAAAAACTCTCATGGCTGTTGGCCTCCTCATCAGTACCACTAAGCTATAGCATACTAAGATTATTAGACATGAAAAGAAACAAATGATTCATTAATTGAAATAACCTGAAAATATGAAACTTGTATAATTTGGTGTTATGATTCAGCATGTCGTGCCCTCTGCAGCACCAGAGAGATACTCATTTATTGTCACTGATGGTAGGTCCATCCACAGTGATGTAATTCATTCTTCAAACCTATTATCATTGATTTAGACACACACTTGCACACATCTCTGGACTAACAGTTTCACTGCCTTGTTTGTTGTGGCTGGTAATAATATGACGTGACACTGATGGGTCACCTTGCTGTCTGCCCTTTTAGTTGCGATCAATAATGGTCACATATTCTCTTGGTGATGCCCTGATATTTCTTTCTCACCTTTCCCTTGTGTATTTCTTGTCTTTAAGCAGCATTAGTGCAGATTCTTTAACAACAGCATGTTATAATGCAAAAAAAGGGGACAATGTCTCTTTTCTGCTCAGCATCATTACATTAAGACCGAAATAAAGATCAGTCAATCAATTATCTGATCAGCACCAGCAGTTTGTATGTCTTACAAGGAGTAAAGATGAGGCGGGAGAAGCTTCAAACCTTTATTTGCCCAGTTTGTCAAGCATACTGGATTTTCTCTCACGCTCATACTGTGTTGTGTTTGTAAAAAAAAGGATAGATCAAACCTTAATGCAGTCTGCATGTAAAACCTTTGCTGTCCTCATTTGTTCTGAAACAAAAGTAGGACCACAAGGCCACCTCCTGTCTGAGCTGCTTCATGAGGGTAAATGCAACGTTCCTATCAATGTGAAAAGTATTTATTCTAAGACGGGCCAGCGGATATTTGCATGGTGTGTACAGTGCGCAGCAGACTTGAATCCAATACTCTTCTTGTTGTTGTTTTTTTTTTCAATAAGGTCTAAAGGATATTTAGCAAGTAACAATGAATGACAACTTTGTATGTATACTGTGAACTGTTTGCAAGTACAGGAGAGGTAACACACACACACACACACACACACACACACACACAGCCATTGACCCAGTTCCCCTGCCACATGATACTAATCATCCTGACAGAGTCTCAAGCTATGTACAAGTGCTATGCTACACAATAAGTCCAAGCAAGTTTGGAGTTTGTAGTGTGTTTATACTTGGACATTGACAAAAAACTTTATGTGAACACTTTACACAGCAGAAAAATGTTGTTTCATTTGCCAAAGGGCTCTAGTTAACTTGATTGCAGTATAAATACTCCTGAGTAAAAAGGTTTTCCTAAATGTATAAGAGAAATTAAAGTAGATGGTTTCCCGCAGTGCAGCACTCAAAGAAATATGGAATTTGCTGCCTTGCTTAAGGGTACTTCAGTACTGTTGGTAGGCACCATGGATGAAATGCCAGCAACCTCTCTGTTGACCAGCTCACAGCTGGATTTTCCACCTTGTTAGTGCCAGTATCGGCAACCAACAACCCTGGCCTTTTTAGATAATTTAGGGAGATACAATTTACAGAAAATACAATTGAATGGATAAATAAAATTCAGCATTTTTTTAAATATTCAGAAAACATTATAGAGTTTGGTTGGTGGCAAGTCAAACATTTCTGCTGAGGGAATTTAGACTCATGGCTATCTCTGAAATCCTGGCCTTATGTATAACAGGGTGTCTAGTTCACACAGTAGTGGCAGGCGGTGCATACCATGTAACAAAGTTTGCATGTCACTCTCTCTATACATTTCCCATTCCTCTACACTTTCAATTATTAAATCTGCTGCAGCAGGGATTTAGCTGGCTTCCTCTCTGCTGGGTCAGTGACAGCAGACACCAGGCGCTTTGTTTACCGCGTGGTTACTGTGGTGAACTTGTGGGAAAACACAGATTAGTGGTGGAGATGGGGTGTTGTGCGGTTTGAACATTGTGTTCCTGAACCCAAACAGCCCCCCTGAAGAGAGCGAGAGAGCCTCGCGCGCGCTCACTGTCGCCTGCGATATAGCAGCGCGTGCACGGAAACGTGAGATTTCCTGTTTGTGTTGTTGTGGCACCGCGAGCGTCTGATGTGGAAGAATTAAATACTATAAAAATATACTTAGTTAAAAATTACGGTTGTATGAAATAATGGATGGCATAATGAGTTCATACGATATGACGAAGTGCATCTAACGCCTACAAAAAAAACTAACGTTGAATTTTATAAGGTTACTTTAAAATATATCTGTGGAACTATAAACGTGGTTGAAACATTGTAGTTTTGTTAGGAAGTTGTGAGTAGTTTCATTTAGAGCTGCCTGGTAAACAACGTGTACTATGTTACCTTTGGGTCCCGTGCCTTGGCCAGCACGTGCTAAGTGTCTGAAGCTACGCCCCTCGACAGATTGTACTTTCACGTGAGTAGGACGGGGATGGTGGCACGTGTTTGGCCACGAGTGTCTTCTTGCAGAGGCTAGAATGCGAGCGACAAAAAAAGTATTTGCACGAGCGCACTGCACTCTCTCTCTCTCTCTCTCTCTCTCTCTCTCTCTCTCTCTCTATATATATATATATATATATATATATATATATATATATATATATATATATATATATATAAAAAATAGTGGCCATGATGAAAGTGTGTAAATGTGTGATATGCACCTGGATGCTCCTTCCCCGCATCCTTTCCCTGCACTTTGTATGCGCGAGCTGTGATGACACTTTCCACTCAGAAGAAATGTGCTGGCTGCACGAGACTAAATGTTCTTATTACAGTTCACGTTCCGCACGTATGGACTATACAGCCTTATCTATATACAGAATTGATCCCTCATATGGACAATTTACGGCCAATGAGCAGTCGTAGAACTACTACACAAACAAGAAGCGTCCATGTAGCCGCTGTAATATACATTCATACAGACAGCACTGACAGCCAATGAGCTGCTACTATTCCACGAGTGGGCGGGGCATGCGACTCATGAATATCCAACAAGCGCGCTCTGTAGGCGAGTAGAACAAGGGGTTAGTGTAGTGTTGTTTTTGCATCCAAACGCATTAATATTGACAAACAGGCCTGAACGCAGCAGCAGCGGTGAAACAAGTTTAGAGTTTTGTTTCTGTTGCTTCCCGGTGGAGGAGGCAGCTCTCGGTACCGTTAGGAACATCGCCCCGGTCTGCTCGGAGCTTGGCAGGGAACAATGCCTGGCACAGCCGCGGTGACAGTGGCGCTTCAGCCCAGCGGTAACGCCGTTTCAGCGGCTCCGCAGAAGTCCTTCCCCTTTGTTTTAAAGAAGATCATGGACATTCCTCCTCCAAACATCCTGGAGGAAGGCGACGACGGTAAGATCAAAATGCGAAAACGAGCGCTCAGTTGTCCAGTTTGTTTCTGCCTTGTGAATGAGCTACGCGTTTGTCGACGGGCCAACAAGATGTGTATAATCTTCAAATATGTGCCAAAGGCTGTCTATTGTATGTGGATACAGGTATGACCGTTAATTAGGCGAGATTGGTGCGGACATGCCATATGTCGCACGCACCCAGTTTCATCCGAGGCTGCAAGGAAAACCAAAAAGAACAAAAAGTTCCAACTCCTCTCTGCTGCTCTGCAAGCAGCGCACCCAGACTGGAAATACACTAGAAGACTCAGACAGTGCTGGGCTTTTCAGTAAACACGCTGGTCTAGTGTTATTTGGTCCCTGAAGCTTGCATGGTGATGTTCTGTGTTTTGGGGTGCATGTGTGGAACAAGCAGTGCTCTCTCTCTTTCTCTCTCTCGCGTTTTTCTGCGCCTTTCCTCGTCTACTTTCTGGTTTCCCCGAAGCCCCATTCCGCCTTGTATTAAATCTAGTCATCTACTTTCTCACTTTTATACTAATCCACAGGCTATTTTGTTATAACCCCTTTTTTGGTCAGATGTCACACCACCACAACCCCAGTTTCCCACCCTGCCCTCTTACCATCTATTACTTGGCTTTTCCTGTGTGTGCACTTGTCTCAGTCTCTCTCAGACTCTCTCTGAAAGGAACCCTGAAGTCATGTGTGCATAGGAAAACATTTCACAGCAAGCAGCCATATATTTACTACTGTAACCTCTTGTCTTTAATGCAGAAATAGAAAAAGAGAAGCTGTGCTCATCTGAGGATGCGGAGGGAGGCGGGGCTGGAGCAGCCAGTGCTGTTGGAGGTTCTAGAGGAGGAGGAGGCGGTGGTGGAGGGGTATCAGCCTCCCTGACCCCAGCCATTTGGGAGAAGACCATTCCCTATGACGGGGAGACCTTCCACTTGGAATACATGGACCTGGATGAGTTCCTCCTGGAGAACGGGATCCCCGTGAGCCTGGATGAGGAGGAGCTGCAAAAGACTTTGACCTCACTTGTAGGCAAAGGCAAATCCATCCCCAAGTTTACTGCCACAGCTACTACTACTACTACTACTACTACTACACCTGCAGATGCTGCAGCCTCTATCTCCGACTCAGAATCTTCCCCCTCCATCTCCGCCACCTCTACAGTCACGTCAGATCCAGAGGAAATGCTGACAGTCACTACGCTACAACCAGCTAAACTAGAAGAAGAAGAGGAAGGACAAGAAGAGGAGTCTTTGTCTGAGGAGGCGACAGCAGAAGTGGAAGTGAAAGAGAAAACAGGTGAGAAATTTAGATTTATAGGGACTGATATCTCTTACATGTTATAACATATGGACAGCTGATGGGATTCTTTGGATGCACAGTTTATTTATGATATTTCAGATAACTTATTTTTTTCCTGTTCCTTTTTAAAATTCCCCATCACTATTAGACTGAATAATTTGAGAAAAACAATTCCTGCTGGCTGAGATTCTTAAATTCTGTATCTAGAAGCTGATTACTGGACACTGAAGTAAGTCATTTGTAACTGTAGTAGTTGTGTTTGTTGTTGAATGTAGTTTTAGTTGTTTTAGCCACATAGACGAAACATGGCGTAACATTAACTTATATAGACACACATCTCAGTGACCTGTAAAAAAATAAATAAAACTATCTCCAAATTTTCCATAAAAACCTGAAACCAAAAGCAGACATTGCCAGTGCTTTGTCGAGAAAAATCATATTACATGTTGACCAAAACATCCACTAGCTCAACTACAATCAAAATCAATGCAATGTGCTGATACAAATATGAAATTCACAACCCTCGGAGGGGAAATCGGCTCTCCCAATCCCTGAAAATGTTCCCTTATGTAGACCCAGGGCACACAGGAACCCAAGCATGCAGCCATTAAATAAAAAAAAAATAGACATTACAGTTCTTTAGACATTGCTGAGTTTCTAATTGTGTTAGAATTCAGTATGAGAAGCACAAGTGTATATAATGCAATCCCATACAATGAAACCACAACTACAGCCTCAAACATCAACACAGAGTTGAATCAACACAATCTGAACAAAAACCTGAACATTATAAGCTTCACAAAGACAGGATTTTTACAGGATCTTTGTATTGATCTGGATCACAATGTCCAACTTTTTTCTTGTCACTCTAGGAAAATAGCAACGCTTAATCTCCTCTGTGTCTAATGCTATTATAAGCAAACATTTTAGGCAGCAGCCAGATGCGTGTCGATTCTTAAAGGCCACCCATGGAACTTTTGTTTTATTGGAGTGGCTCACTTTTTCTCTCCGTCCCCATAGACCGTAACCCTGCAGACCGTAACACGCCCTCCCCCATCGACCCAGATGCCATTGAGGTGGACATTCCTTTCCAGCCGGATCCCACAGACCTGGTCCTGTCCAGTGTGCCGGGAGGAGAGCTGTTTAACCCGCGCAAACACAAGTTCTCTGAGGAGGAGCTGAAACCACAGCCCATGATCAAGAAGGCCAAGAAAGTGTTTGTTCCTGACGAACAGAAGGTAGGCTAATTTAATCATACGTAACATATTATTTTGGTTTGGGTCATTGATAGATGATGGCCATGAAGGCATATAAATGACATAGTTGCTGTACAATTTGTATTTTCACTCAAAACAAATCAAACACAGACGCCGACTCGCCCCTCCAGCCTGCTGAGACAAAAAGGAGCATTTCTGATATTTCCCCAGAGGCCCCTTTTCTTCCTTTTTTAATAATAAAAAACTATTATTTAACAATATATTTTAAAAACATATTTGACTACAAAAAATGACAACTAAATGTGACTGCAGTTGGACTCTGTGTTCTGGTCAGTCCTGGTAAAGATTAAAGCATTTGCAAGCAGAGTGGTGGCTTGTGGATTAGAGATCAAAGATGGGGGGGTGGGGGGGGTTCACAACACAGATGTCCGTTTGTTTCCAGTCCCTTGCTAATGTCGGCTGTGTTCAACTCTGCCTCTCCCTCTCACTCCCTCAGGATGAGAAGTACTGGTCCAGGAGAAAGAAGAACAATGTGGCAGCAAAGCGCTCTCGTGACGCACGGCGGCTGAAGGAGAACCAGATCACGGTGCGCGCCTCCTTTCTGGAGCGGGAAAACACTGCGCTGCGGCAGCAAGTGGCCGAGATGCGGAAGGACTGCGGTCGCTGCAAGAACATCCTGGCCCGATATGAGGCTAAGTACGGCCCGCTGTAAGGAGCTCAGAGTAAAACCCACAAAGTCAAGTATCAATGAGACAAAAAGACAGAACTCCCTTCCCCGCAGAATTCAACACTGACACAAACACCAAGCGAATCTAAATTTGCACTGTTGTCTTCGCTGGCCTCCAGTCACTGTGTCGAGCTCCAGTCGCTGTTTCTAACACGACGCCCGAGTTTCAGATACACACTGGCAGGCGGTGAGGCATGATTGGAGCGGTGGTCACAGGAAGGCCTGTGGAGAGCGCCTGGCTCCTACACTCAGAGAGGAAGGGGACGATTGTGGATACTCCCATGGTCAAACACACAATATGGTCTGTCTCAAGAAAGTCAGGGAATATGAAAAGAGCAGACCGGTACAAAAGAATCACAGGCTTTTCAATACTACACAAATCAGTTTTCATCACTGCACAGCACTTCTTCTTAGTGGACCAAAGCATGAGTAACGTCAGTTAGAAGTTGTGTTTTTAGAATTGTGCACACTTGCCGTCCCTCACATTTTTGTTGCACTTATGTTTGTGTCTGTTGTGTCTGTACTTCCTTTAAAAGAAGAAGAAGGATGTTGATTAACTCGTGGCAGGGTAGCAGAGAGGAACAGATGCAGGAGACAGATTCACTTCCAGGCGGAAGAGGAAGGAAGCAAAGTCCTCAGGTCGGCAGAGGAGAAAGGAATGAGAGTCCGTTAGTGGTGTGGTTCAGTCACAGTTCTTCCTTGTTGTAACTCACATGCACGCCTCTGCGCACACAAAAACCGCTATTTGTGTATATAGTCATCTCCCTGCACCACACAGATATGTGCGTGTGTCAGTGTGTAACCCATTTTTGCACTTTTTCCTAAAAACAAAGATTATAGTAGTGGTGGCAGGTGTCTACCTTATTTACCACCATGGGAGACCCAGTAGCTTATTAGAGAAAAAAACATGCATGACCTACAGTTTAAAGCTACAGTGATTTAGTTTCCTTTTCTACTAACCTCAGATCAGCTTCCAGAGCCTCACACGAGATTTTGTTGAAGAAGATATATTTTGGGTTTTTCTTAGATCATGAATTTTACAAATGGAGAGCGAGCAGTAGTTTTGTCTGTAGGTTACCGTTGAAGGCATTTGTCTGATGATCTCCGGGGGCCCTCACTGGTGGAGGGGTATGTTAACATGTAGGGATGTTTATTTTACTGCACACTGCAGGTAGAGGGCGCTAGAGCCACCGCCTGCCTGGTCATGGTGTAGTGATGGCTGGATTGATTTTTTTAAAATTTAGACAGGCCCAAAGTCGGCTGCTTCTAAACCTTGTAAATAAATGATTGTCTCATGGTCTTTATTTCCCAAGACAAGGGATTCTGACTGTGTCTTTATTAACCCAATACTATTCCTTATATTTGCCAAATAGTCAATGAGTGCTGTATTTATTCTGATGGTAATAATGCATCTGTTGATTGTGATGTATAACAATATGTCAGATAATTCTATTTCCTTTTGAGGAACAATACTTCTAATGAAACCAATGCAGGGAATTCAATGGGTAAACTGTGCTTTTGGATGTTTGTTTTAAAAACAGATTTATATAGTTTTATGGGATTAGTTTTCTCTATTTACATACAGTACGTGGCTGAACACAGAGGACAGGGCACACTCTTATTTACCTCATCCAACACTTCCTATTTTGAGAGGTTAAAAGTTTAGTAGGGCTACAAAGTGGTGTTGGTTGAAGCACAGAGCACATAAAAAGCAGCTTAGCTCCATTTGGCAAAACCTTGAATCCGAGTTGATTAAATTGAGATCTTTTTGCCAAAGCAGCTGAGTCTGTCTAAATTAGTAAATACGTTACAGACTGTTATGGGACTCTACATCTCAAGTGTCTTCGGCCGATGCTGATTCTGCGATCGGTCGGCTTGTGCTCATTATCGCCGTAATCTTGGAAAGAAAATAAATGTGGCAATAATACTCTGTTATGTAATGCTTGTTTTATTTCCGTGATGATGTTGTATGTAAAATTGCTATGATGTACTAAATAGAACTGTCCCAAAGTCATTTGTGCTTCCAGTTTAGATCCTCTGTAGTCTATAGGATCCTAATGCATGAAACCCAGTAAACTTGTCTTTTTTTATTTTTCTTGAATATTTTACACCAAGTGTACTTATGTCTGTAAACCATCACTGAAAACTACATATGTTTTTGGATGGGTAGGTCGACGGTCTATTGTACAGTCCCGTCAAAAGAAAAAGCAGAACATCTTTGCTACGGTGTCCTGTGGTTATGACTTGCAGAACAGCGCCACCCATCCTTGTGCAGCCAGTGCTTGACCTTGGGGCGAACATCAGCTGAAAACAGCATCTTTTGATCACTGTGTGGATTGTTTTCTATTTACTAAAGATTGATCTATATCTAGATACACTGGATCAGTTGGTGATTTTGT
Organism: Macquaria ambigua; assembly: GCA_008360985.2. NCBI lineage: Eukaryota > Metazoa > Chordata > Actinopteri > Centrarchiformes > Percichthyidae > Macquaria > Macquaria ambigua. Next base: position 75,339 of record VMKM01000998.1, read on the forward strand.
GTTTTCTTGATAGATTCTGTGTTGGTTTTAGTTTCCTGACGGTGTAGTATAACAGACATTTCTTAGCAGTGTTTTTGGGTTGTTTTTTTTTTGCATTGACATTCAGACTTGGCATTTACTGCATTATGCTGTTTACACATCAATGTAGTTGATGAATGCAAACTAGTTATTTTTTAACTAAATTAAAAATGTTCTGCATAAGGCTGACTAAAGGTACTGGCCAAGAGAGCCGTTTAGAAGACAACAAATCAAGATGCATACAAGGCAGCAATCTTTTTTTCTGTTTTTGAAGCGTAGCAGCTCATTGATGTTTAGCAGGCTGCCAACCTGAGCCACCAATAGGAAAGGAAAATAATATTAGCAGTGGTTTAGACCTGCAGATGTAGATATGTTTGTCGCCACCTACAGACAAATATGGTCATAGCTTCTGCACTTCTAAAACACTTGTAGACACCTGCAGGGAATAAATGTTACAACAGCATTTTCCCCTTTTAACAGCAGCTGTTTCTCTTTGTGTGAGGTTTTTTTTAACACTTAAACTAAAAACAAAACATGATTGTCTTACAGTAACTGTCGGTAACGGTACAGCTTGTGCTTAAAATGAACTTTGACAGGCACTTCATCATCAGAAAATTGAGCATGAAAGTGTTAATTGACCTGCCCAGCGTGAGACATCTTAACAAGAAACAACAGATAAGTTGTGATAAATAAAATAATAAAATCTGACAAAGGTTCCCAGGTTAAAAATGTAAAATTAAATGTCACGCACAAAAAGCATATTAAAAAACTGCAGTTGTAACACTCTGCCTGCAGGTGGCACACGTGTGAAAGTGCTATTGTTTTCTTTACATGTAGATGGTGCAAACTGCTGTTTTCAGGTTCTGGTCTGAAACTATTGGCTCTGGCTTTGGGTGCTTCACATCATGTCCTTATTCAAAGTAGCTACAATATTCCTGGAAAAAAAAAATCTAAAAGTCTCTTGAAAATGTTTTTAAAATTTTGTTTGTTTTGTGGTGTTTTCCTTTATTTTCTCTTTTTATATAAATGTGTTTTTGTATTGTCCTAACCATGTATATGATACATGCAACTGCAGTACCATGTCCTAACTGTATCTTGTACCATGCATATGAAATAAATTGGGATTTAATGACATGTGGGCTTCTGGTTTGACCTTGCCTGAGTCATCGAGCAGCTGCAGCAGCTCTGATGGGAGGCGCGCTGGTGCTGAGAGACAAAGAAACAATAGATAACAAAAGAAGCACAGTTTGGTGGACAAATGGAGACGTCTTTCTCATCCTTAACCTCATCCTTGACGCGCAAACGCACATCGTGTGGTTCTGTTTCCTTTCTGACGCCTTGTTTTTTCGCTGTCCCTTCGCTGCCTCGGTCCTGCTGCTCATCAGTATTCCAGAGGAGTAGGAGATGTTGCGTAATGATCACATCGACACACTGGGGAGCAACGTTGCGTAACAACAGCAGCAGCCTCAAAGACCAGCGGGATGGGTGTGTGTGTGTGTATGTGTGTGTGTGTGTGTGGAGGATGGAGAAAGGAAAGCGAGGAAGCAAGGGAGGGGCTCTGGGAATCAGGAGGGGGGAGAGGGAGAGGAAAGGATCAGGTGGCTGGAAGGATGGAGGGGAGGAGAGGAGAAGAAAGGGTGCTGAAGAGGGAGAGAGAGGGAAGAGCAGGGGGGTGGAGGAGAATGGGGGAAACAAGATGGCAAGGGGATGGACAGAGAAAGATGGAGAACAGGGATGCAGTTGAAGACACGTGAGCTGAGGGAGGGGAGGGGAGGGAGATGGGATGCAGTGAGTGGGCGATGAAGATGTGGAGGAGAGCCAAGGAGGAGCCCAGCCATGCATGTTAATGTCACACCACTACATGTTACTATAGAAAGCACAGCCCAATGTGTTCACACGAGTGAGCCAACCTTACAGCTGGCTGCATCCAGCAGAGACACTAGCACAACAGAGACAGACAGACAGACAGCGAGTGCCGGATGATGAAATATAAAGTAATATCTGCTGGGATGGGTCCAGCTGAGGTGGGTGGTGAGCAATCTGGCTCTTCACCGTTTGAAAATTTCATCTTTGCTTTGAATTATTTATCAAACATCACTTGAGTTTGTTTACTGCAATAAAAGGACACATTGCTCCGGCATTTCAATCTGAGGCTTTTCACAGGAACACGGGGATCTACTTTTCATAATTTGATCTGCAATATGTTCAGCTTTAGCTGAGTATGACACACACAGGCAGTAAAAAGGTGAGAGCTGGATTTATCCGTGATCAAGCTGAAGATCCATGTCATGCTGCATGTCTGCATTATTCCTCCAGTTAGTATACCCGTAAACAATGAGGACGACACAATCAGCTTATTTTCCATGCTTATTTTTTTGCCAATCTGTTTTTTTTATTACAAACTTAAAAAAGAATCTGATACAATAAGAAACTGCAGTAGTAACTCCCCATTCCCAAGGGGCAGCACAGAAAACAGGTCATTGCATTTCAGTAGTGAAAGATTCATTACACATCTACAGGGTGTACAGATCAGATACAAAATAGGAAAAATAATAAAATACAGGCAAGAAAGAAAGCACTATATTTATACATCTGAACTTTTAATTATATCTATTTTACTCTTAAATGTTAAATTTTACATAGAAAATAAACTTCTTTTATGACAATGAAATATTCCAAAGTGCAAAATAAAACGCACACATCGATATAAGCAAAGGACATCAGAATACAAAATTCTTGTTTTTCCTCTTCATTAATGTTCAACCCTGATTGTAGAATGGCCTGCATTTAGAGTTGATCTGTGGTGCGTTCAAAACACTCCGTTTCTTTTCAAGTGTGAAACACAAACCAGCAATCACTCTTAAAGATAGGAAGGCAAACCAGCTCTTACAACAAATCATTCACATCCTCAGAGCTCTCACCTCAAGAGCTTGATCCGTAAGCAGAGGAAATTTTAACAACACACCTCGTTTGCACTGAATAATCTGACAAATGTGGAAGAAAAAAAAAAAAATACATGCAGGTGACTAAGAATCTCTCCTAGACTTTTAAACACAAAATAAAATGAGCCGTTCCCCCTGCCCCATTTATTTTCCGCAGGCCATCTCAACCAGGGTTGACGAACAACAGATCAGAATCACATTCATTTCCTTCAACCTTCCAAACCTGTCTTCCTATTGAGGAGATATTGGAATTTTTTTTTCCAGGGTGCAGAGAGGTAGTAACCCCTTAAATCCTTCAGGGTAATCTTTAAATTATGGCGTTACATTGCACTGGAGAAGGGTGAGCATCTGTGTAAGCAAAGACAGTCTGGGATATGGCTATAGTATCAGGACCAAAGGACCAGGCTGATGGGGAGGAGATAACCCACTGAAGAAAGAAAAGAAAAAAAAAAAAAAAAAAAAAGTGGTGAGAAAAAGTCATATCTGATGGGAAACATAATGAGGAAGGTTAAGAGGTTTTGTTCATATAAATCAGAATATATCTGGGTTTAGGTACTGTAGTAGCATAAAGATGAAAACAGGAGTGTTCGTGAGTAGTGGTGATGCGCAGGGGAGGGCAGTGATGGACAAAAAATAAAAAAATAAAAAAGGTAGGTTGACTACACAATATGCAGTGAATTCACATAAAAAGAGAAGATGGTCATTGCACTCAAAAAAAGGAATCTGAAAAGGTGGAGATTTTTGGTTTAAATGTACTGCCTATCTGAGTAGGGTTGTCAGACTGCCCTGGGAGCACAAAGAAGTGATCATCAGCCATCTTTTCCTACACGAACCCACTGTAAACATTCACATCTGAAACTCCAAATCCAACTTGAAGAATGAATACATTTACCCGTCTTATTAGACAAATTCTATACAAGGTACAATACACATTCAATACTTTATTCTGTACATCTTTATTTTTGTCTCAGTTTGCATATATTCATGTTATTTTCTGAAAAAATAACCTCGGCATGTAAGAAACTAAACAAAGAATCTGAACATAAGAATTTTTTTATATACATATTCCTGGACTTGTCTTGTCTTACTCATACAAATGTAAGTGATACTTTGCAAAAACAAAAATATAGAAATATTGGAAATAAATTACAAAACAAAAATTATAAATGCATCTTTCCCTCACAATCCTAACACTTACAGAGACCTCCCCACCCGTTCCCTTGAAAAGAAAAAAAGAAAAAAATAACTTGCATGCGTATGACAAGCCGTCACATTGCAAAACCAGCGTGAACACAAGTCAAGGGTCCTTGGGTCATCTTATACAAAAACATTTATGGGTACAAGTCTAGAAAACATTCAAATAAACGGACAAGACGGACAGCATCTCCTCACCAGCATGATGCATTTGAATACAAATTAAGCTCCTGTTTGAATCTCTAAAGCATTTCGTGACAGCTGAATAAAATGTGCCGTTGCCAAACGAGAGGGCAAAGGAATGGTTTAGCGCTTATGTCTGTGGGCGACACACAGCATCAGGAGCCCAGTAATAAAGTGCTGGACAGCTCAAACGGACATCTGGGGGTTACCCTTCCCTGTAGTGACTAACCAACAGTCACGTGGACCCGGCTGGTAAACAAACCATAGTTAGAAGCAGCAGACTTCCAGAGATCTGACAAGCTATCCAATAAAATGACAAAAGCCACACACCAATTAGGAACATTCATCTTTGTCCACATCTCACTGCAACTGGGAAAAGAGACAGAGCAACCTGAACTGTATGCATATTCTGGGTTTTTTCCTTTGTTAAGAAAGCAGAGATCACTGAAGAATTTCAAGAGGAGGGAGAGAATAGTGTGAGCCTTTGGCTTCAATACCATTTAAGCTCACCAGAAACGTGCGCTGGGTTTTAAAGTGTAATTCTCTAAGCCAGTACAGCCTGGACGCCACCGAGGCACCACAACCCTCTAGCTGCTTCTCCCTCATCTTCCTCTCCCCTCTCCATGCAGAGGAAAACCTCTCCTTCATAGTCAAAGTCATGCTAAGCCATTTATCACAATCCCTACTGCTTAACTGCTGCATCCCCTCCCCCTCACCTCCTTCTCCGCCAGTTCACCTTCACACGCTGCTGACTGGAACTGTGTGCTATGTTCACATATTTCTGCGTGTGTGCGTTTGCACGGCACGTCCATTTGAATACACGTATGAAACCATAATTTACATCCCTGTGTGTATAATTGAGGTATCAGCACACGGTTATCATCTTAAAATGCAAAGATTGATTTGCTAGTCACGTTCACCAAGGTTTCCCCGACCTTCCCAGCTGCAGTTTCCCCTGACAGGTACAATACATTCTACTACATCACTCTCTCAAACACTCCCTTTCTGCTCCCTCCACTGCTCTCGCTTCATCTAAACCCACGTCATGTACACATTCCAGCTGAGGATAAACTGCTTCCAATATACACCTGGTGACAACAGCAGAGTCAGATTGTGCCTGTGCACGAGCGCGTTTCAAAAGGTAACGGGCCCACCGTACAAACAATGGGTTTCTCGATCACGCTGAGCCACAACAAAACAGAGAAGGACTACACACACAGAGACAGCAGAGCCCCCCTCTCCGTGTTTGTGGCAAGTAGGGCAGAGCAGATTGCAGAGCAAAGTGCTGAGCTTTCCACAGCCGTCGTTCCCTGCAGGACTTGGCGAGGTCCTTTTTCACAGCATGACAGTGCAGTGAAAAATGGAGCTATACTAGAGCCGGGTCCATTGAACTACGAGTCAAGAAAGAAAACAAAGAGTCCCTCACGTTAACATTCAATGCAAAATAATAAACATAAAGAGATTGGCAACGACTCAAAGTAGAAAGGAACTCACCCCTCCACCCACTCCTGTCATCAAAGCCAAGACACAGAACGTGATGAGTAACAGCAATGGATCAAAGGGCAGGGTGGGGTTGGGGTTATGGAGGAACAAAACAGTTCACGTGAACTATTCAGTGGACGTGGTATTTTAAATCTTTGTAGTAAAACTAATTCTTAACTCTTATTAGTATTAGAACAATTTGTTAGAAAAACTGAAAATATCTGGAGCATCATATTCCTACACCCACCCCCTCCTACAACACTTCTCATCATTACAAATGAAGGCTTAGTTGGCCAGCACAACAGGCTGGAAGGACTGGCTAGGATATTGCAGGTTGTAGCTTCCTAATCCCTCGACAAATGGCGGCTTCTCCATGTACGAGATTCCTCCGTTGCTGCCAATGATGCCCACACTCTGGGCAGGAGGAGGGCTGGAGAAGGGGTCAAAGGACGGATGGGTGTTAACAGAGTGGGGGGGTTGGAATGGGCTGGCATGAGGCTGCATGGGCTGGGTGTCAGCATCGAAGTAAAGGGGGCCTGGGGATCCTGGGTAGACAAACTCTTTGGCGTTGGGAGAGAGCTGGCTGGCGATGGGACCTCCGAGGGAGTGCAAGGAGAGAGACAGGGGCTTGTGCTTGAGCAGCTCTGGCGCAGAGATGGTGGTAGGAGAGCGGGAGAGCATCCTCTGGGCAGGCGGTATGACGACTGCAGAGCTAGCTGCCGACCCGGCCCCGCTGCACTTCTTCATCTTGGTCGAGCCGAATTTAGTGGCGGCGAAGCTGGCGGTGGTAAAGGTGATGGGTTGAGGACGGGCAGTGGGGAGCGCGGAGGGCGGCTGCTGAGTCGAGAGGTAGGGCAGCCCGCCGCTGGGAGGAGAAGGGGTAGAGGTGTTGGAGGAGTGGGCAGCAGGCTCGGTGGGCGGGCTGGAGCTGGGGTAGCTGAAGAGCCCGGGGCAGGACTGGCCAGACAGAGGTGTGGGAGAGCTAGAGAGCGACGGCAAGAGGGCAGGAGACGCCTGGCTTCCTATTGGCACAAACACCTGAGCGTCTGGGTTGAAGCCCAGACTCTTGGCCTCCTCCACCTCTGCATCTCCTTTGCCCTCTCTGATCACCCCCTCAGCCCTCTCGCTGTCACAGCCGAGGCCTGGAGGGTCCTCCAGGTAGAGAACCTTCACTGCCCCCTTCTCTCCAATCTGGTAGGATACCTCATAAGGGTCAATCCACACACTGAGCTCTGCAGGAACATTTGCACGCACTTCCTCCGTATCCAGTCCGCTTCTCTTGGCGGCCAACTCCACCACGGGGTCTCTCGGTGCTCCCAGGTGAATGCAGCGGAAGGCAGAACCCCTGAGAGGGGCTTCAGGGTACCAGTGGCCCTCAAAACGAGACATCAGTATCCTCTCCAGCTCCTCGCCAAACAGGTCGGCTCGACGCCGAGGCAGCTTGTTGTACAGATAGGACACGATGAAGTTGAGGGCGACCTTAACTTCTAGATGCATGGCTGCACCAGGTTAGCGCCGTCGTGGGAGCAAAGTGATCAAGATGATGCCGAAAGTGATGCGATGCAACTGTAGCAAGGAGTTTTTCCTCTGGCTTACTGTAAAGTGTATGATTCTTTTAGTGTCACCATGGTAAAAGGCACCTTGAAGGCGGGGGCAGCAGGTTGCAGGCTGTTTTTGGTTGTCACAAATATGTAACAATGTTTTCAGGTCCCAACTGTGAAGAAGAAAACAGAAGAAAGCTGTCATTTTACCAACAAGAACCAGAGGAAGATTTGAGGGGAGGTCAAGGGAGATGGGGGGGAGGGGAGACACTGTTAGCCAGCTGTAGACAGTTAATCACATTGCATTTTATGGACATACAAAACCTCAGTTGTACAGAGGCTGCAAAGTGCCACCAGAATAAAGAGACATTTTCAGTGATTAATTATAAACTTCATTATTTTATATGTTTAATCAAGTATTATTTACATGTTTGTTTTTGTCTGAACACCAACAGCACTAACGAATATTGAAACTTGCATATTATTGTCATCTGCAAGTTCTTTGAACAAACGCAATTTTTCCAAAAAGTAAAAAACACCACACACAAATTGCATCACAGTAAAGGCATGCTGTTAATTAAGGCACTTTTGGTCACAATAAACTAACAATAACTTTAGTAAATGTATCAGTTAAGTGAACACATAATCGAGTTGTACAATTATTTGATGGCACACTCCAGCCTCCGAATGGGTCATGGCTCTAATGAAGAAATATACACGTATGAGACCTGCGAGACTTATGAGGCCTATGGTAAGTGCCACTGCTTAATACGATATGGACTGAGACCTTTTTATACTGACCTGTGAGAGAATCTTGACACTTGTCTAATTTGTTGTGAAGCGACTTTAAAAAAGGCATTAACAGTAGACTCAAATAGCTTGGGGAAACCGTATGAAAAGACCAGCATTAAACCTTTAGGAATCTGTTTATATAATACAGTATATTTGTTAGATGCATTAATACTTAGGAGGGATGAGAGGAAAATATCACAGTTACGACGAATCTACATACTGTTTATGGTTTAAGAGGTGAGGAAACTTATTTACACAACTACTCTTCTTATTCAGTAACACGCAGCAATCATACATGTTTTACATTTTATATTTTGGTTTTATCAACTGCAGGGTGTACTGATGGATGTAACAGATGCTGTGTTGTGGGCTTCATAAATCCTTTATAATCTGAATCCGATCCCACGGAGTGCCTCCTGCTTAATGCTTCAACACAGTCACACAGTCCATTCATCACCGTGCAGAGTCAAACAGAGCGAAAGATGCAGATTACATGCAGAAAGAAAAATAAAAAATAAAAAAAAAAACACACCACAAGACTCATAGGAAGAAGTGTAAAATGGCAGGACAGTTAGTCGACTTCACAGAACACCATTTCCCACCATGCAGTGCGTGCAATCACCCCCTCCCCTCCCCCATACACACGCACACAAACAATTCACTCACATTCACTACCCTGCCAGATGGGGATTCGGCAGCTAAGATTAGAAAGACGCCTCCGATTAAAGACAATTCTAATGTTATTACAGATAAAGCTGCACAGGCTGGATGCAGAGTGACAGTTCAAGATGAGATTTACATTTCCCCTATCGCATGAAAAAGGTGACATTGAAGGAGAAGATGGGGGTTGGTTAGAATGGGCTATAAATAGGGCCCCATTTTGCATCATCTATGGTGCAAATTCCTCTCCGCCACCTGAGTTAAAGTGACTGTAGGAGAGATCTTTGAGCCCGGGAGCATCCACCGGTCCATCACCTGCAACTGCCATCATCACTAAAACCCTTGAGTGCACACACAGCTAAGCTACCTACAGTATCTACTGCATTTCGTACCTCTCATTACAAAAAGGCAACAGTAAAATACACAAGATCCAATGTCATCCAATGACATTAGAGGAATAGCTCAGTTAATATGTGCAGATGTGTTGCTCCAGGAGTGCAATAAATGGTCTAAATCATAAAACCACAGCTTGCAATATCAATAAAAACATTCAAATCTTTCATGTTCATAACCCCCCTCCGCTGTGTTTATATTTATATTCTTCACCTGCTGATTTGTTACATGGCTTGAAGGAGCTGGATTCATTTTCACAGGCCTGTTGTTTTGCGGGTCAGGGCAGCAGCAGGATCTATAGTGCTATTTTTGTTTACATGGACTCCTTATCGGAGCTGCCAATGTGTGGTTCCGTGTGCTGCAAAGCATCCACTTTTATCTATTGAGCACTAGATCCACAGTGATCTTACAAGAAGCACAAGCTACAATAAATACAGGAAAGCAAAAGCCCCTTTAGAAATATTATAATTGAGGCTTGCCTGAACTCTGAAAACCTCAATACAATAGGACATGAATGTTATTGTGATTTTTCCTTTTGTCTTGTTGAATTCAGTTTTCCCCAAATTGCACTAATATTTATAGACGTCTTTGAATTAGGAACATTTTGTACATCTACCAGATGCCAAATAATGGAGGTAAATATGCAAGAAGAGTGTGAGATTGGAGAAATATCAGCGTGTGTGATGACCAGCGCAGATAATAAGGGAGCAGGGTCTACCTGGGGATTACTGCCATATGTCAGTCAAATGGTACTGGAGCAGAAAGGACACCGGTTTAGCTGACATGCAAGTGAAATCCCTCCATGCCAAACTGTCGCTGTAAATTAAATGATAAGGCTAATTAAGTGGCGAACAGCCTATCGACCGAGTATGTGCACTGAGCAATGAAGGAGAGAGTCCTTCCTCAGCATAAACAACCGAATAAAAACGAAAATAAACATGACAGCTGAGCAGGCTTTGAGAGGGTCACTTCAGCTAATATATATATATATAACTGGCTAAGACGGAAACAAAAGCAGGCTCTTCATATTAAATGGCTGAACCAGTGCAGTCATTCATTATGGTCAGCGCATTCTGATGGATAGACAAAGCTTCTGGAAAGACAAACACCACAACACAGCAACGTGCGGTTGTAAATGACCACAGGGTATTTAAATAAAATGAGCCTATTTCATGCATGCACCGGCTGACATAAATTACTCACCTATCGTTACTGATGCACTAGCTTGACTTGGACTCCTGCGTTTCTGTTTTAATTCCCTTGTGTTGTCTCGGATTTCAAGGCGGATGTGTCGAGTCGTCGGTTCAGATGCTGACCGGTAGATATTTTTCACCTTAGTATCGTTTTTTTTTTTAAGTGCTGCCTCAATCCTCAAACGGCCGAAGGCTTTCCCAGTTTGTCTTCAGCTGACAGTTTGCGTGGAGGGTCCAGAGAAACTTTACTGTTTGACAACCCGGCGTATTTATACAGTGTGAGTCGCCCACACGCCCGTGACGACAGGAACTACTTTCTTTATATTATAGTACCTGCTGCTTTATTATGGACCTATCGATGCATCTGTTCTACTGTCAGCAAATCAATAAAGCCATCCCAGTGGACAATATCTATTTTAATATTAACCGAGCCGCAGACTGAGTTCAAAACAAAAATAAAAATAAGCTCCTCACTTTCTAGAGAAAATGTCGATTGAAAACGCAGAAAATTAGGACGTTTTTTCTACATATAAAATCCAAGTTTACCTAGCGGGCTCTAGTTTAATTGGCGGAGGGATATTTGTAGTTTCCTACGGTCTGAACAATTTGCTAAAAATATAAGCGGTGATAGCAACAGAGTCTCTATTGGCCGAGATGGGGGAGGACCCACCGATTATTGGGCTGCAGCGTCCATTCAGCAGCTAAAGCAAGCTGACTTTTACCAGGGGCTTGTGGGAAATGATGTTCTTATCACTAAATGATGTGCGGTAATAATGAGAGTATAATAAGGCGTCAGGCATCTATAGTATCTTATGAGTTGGACTGTGATATAGACTTTATATTCACAAAATGAATCATTTTGAATTATATTAATTAAAACACATCCCCAAATGGTTTACACGAACACACTGGGTAGTTTTGCACAACAAAACATGCCAAAATCGGTATAGAATCGATATTCTGGATGAGAATGAGAATTTTGAAACATAAACAAATTCAAATGTTAGTCCTATGAGTGGGCCATTTAAGCATTTTTACTTCAAGGGAACAAATATTACAAAGTGATCCTGTAAGAAATGCCCACATTTGTCCTCTAGCTATAAGGCTATGGTATGTTTTTAATGAGAATAGAGTGTCTAATATTGCATTAAGCTATAAAAATGCACTCATTCATTATGCATATTTCATATAATAAGTGATGTATGTTATGTAGCCTAGTATGTTTATAGCGTTGTTCCAGTGATGGAGGAAGAATTGAGAACTTTTACTTAAAAAAATAACAATACTAACCTATAAAAATACTCCATTAAAGTCCTGCATTCTTTGCCTTAAGTAGAAGTACAAAATATTAGCAGTAAGATGTACTTAAAGTATCCAAATTTAAAGTACTTGTTACACAGCAGAATGGCCCCTGTCAGAGTGTATTGGATTATCATTACTGGTGATGCATCATTCATGTGTAATGTGGTACCTGTTGGAGGTGGAGCTAGTTTTATGTCTCTGTGTCCTGGTTACTTTGTATAGCTAACTATTTTATATAATATTGGGTAGTTTAATCTCACAGTGCATCATATTTTATTAGGTGATCACAGGCCATATAAAATCTGAAACTGAAAAGTAACTGTAACTGTCAAATAAACGCAGTGGAGTCAAAGTACAATATTTTATTTTAAGTGGAGTAGGAGTATAAAGTAGCCGAAAACTGAACACTCAAGTTAAGTATAAGTAGGCGTACTTCAGAACTGTACTGTACAGTAAAAGCAGCCTAAATGTAGCCTAGCCTACTTTCCACCACTTCATACATGTGAGAAAAAGATTAGATACATATGAAATGTCGGTGTTATCAGGATGTTAAGTTACTACTACTACTACTACTAATAATAATAATAATGTATTTGTTTTATTATATTTTATCTTATCTTATTTTTTTAATGATAAAGTTTTAAATAACGGGCTCCTTAAGCCAGTGACGTCACACCAGGGCGACAATCATCTTTGTCAGTGAACAAAATGGCGTCTTACTGTTTGACTGTTACTAGGCTGCGGGTAAGAAAACGTTTTTTTACTTTTACAGAGTTTTTAACTGCCCTGATATCGGGTACATATTTGACAACAGACATGTCCTGTCGTGTAGTACCGCCGCCGTCGCTTAAGGTTGACCGACAGCGGGTAAATGTAGAGGAGTGCGCACCGAGCCGCTGCCAGTCAGGTCACAGTGTCCCCGTTTGACTCCTAACAGCGACGCATTGCAACGGTTATAAACCACGTCCGACCTGACAGCAACCAATATTATATCGTGTTATTGTTAACCACAGTATCAAGTTCAGTCAACATCAACTGAATAGTGGCTGCAAACGGCCCTAGCTGCCCTGATGTTAGCAAGGTGATCGCAAGGTTACGGTGTTTTCTTAACGCGCACTTCATGACAGCTCACTCCTGACAGCTGGGACTGATGCACGGCAGTGTGCTTCTGGCCTTGTGTTGGGTCGTGGATCAAATCAGATAGTATGTGTATATTTTGAACAGCACAGGGCCTTCGGTAAGCAACTGTAGACAGAAGGATGTGAACACAAATAAGTCTGCTGCTTATAAAATAACGCGCAGCCTACATTTCTTTAAATTTGGTAGGCAAGTGCGCTTTTGATGCACTTTACATTATACAGTGTGTCAACTAAGCTCATGACTGTGAACAAAGCTCTATGTCATGTCTTGTCAATGATAAGTACATTTAGTTAGGCTTAATTTATTATCTAAATATTTTAAATTAGAATTTTGAATACAAATCAACAGACAAAATATTCTCACAGATTATGTCATCACACATATAAACATTAACATATGCCTACATCCATTATTCCCATAAATAAATATAATGTGGTATAAAGAAGAAAAACAATACAGGGAGGAGAATATACCTGTTGTAATACACACAGTAATGGAGATTCGTCCAGTTTTGAAAATAAGAAGAGAATCAGTTGACATTCAAGCAATGAAGAAAAGGCCATAATCTCAGTCCTCAGTGTCAGTTTTTATTGTTAAATGTTGAGTTAATTATTTGGATCCATATGAGGTAGATAACATAGCATTGCATTGAGTTGACATTATATAAAAACTATGCATTCAAGCAGGTTCTTCACTGGCAACTTGCACCTGTTACCTGTTACTGTCAGAATTACTGTCCCAGACACTGAACCTGCTGCTCAGTACTGTGTCAGTGTGCTACGGTGTTGCCACGTTGCAGCGTTAAAGAGTCGTCTTCTTCAAGACCTGTGTGAATGTTTTAAACACACCTGAGTGCAGATTGTATGACCAGATGGAGATTTTCCTCATTCAAGCCTAAACTAAGGAAGTACGACTCTTTAAATTGGCAAATCACATCTCGAAATGTCTGTTACTGCTGATGAAATACCTGAAAAAGACCAAACTGAGCATATTTAACCTATATTGATCACTGGTCAATGCTGGCCACTATAAAGCAATGTTTTTTGGAGCTGTGAGAAAGGGCCTCTGAGCAAATCTTCCACTGCTGCTGGTTTATTTCCACTGATCTTGTTTGTAGTTAATAGTGTACACTGGGCAATCACATTGCATATGATTTTATGATAATCATTTGATCACCTCCTTTAGCATCATATTGTAACATTTCTATGCGAAGTACATGTCATTAAATGTATCTTTCATAGTATCTGAATCAAACTAATTGATTTACAGATGACAAGTACAGACATCAAGATGTTGTAATGTAATACTGATTTTACAGACAGTGTGTGTGTACCTCTAGTGCTCATAGTGTACTGTAGGGGATCGGTGAATCCACTCAGTGTCAGTAACAGCTAAGCGATTATGGCTAACTCCTGCAATATGAGCTGTGTAAACTTTCACCCAGTTTTCTCTGAGCACACTGCCTTTCCACTGAATATCAACACTAAGTGATAGATATTAAGCAAGTGAACATAGCTGGTTCATGTATCACCTAGGATCAGACACGACTTGACTTGATTTGAATCCAATCCTATAATGGCTCACTTTGCTGTTAGTGGCAAAAGACATCAAACAATAAAAATGCCTCAAAAACTTGAAGCAGTGTCTTGATTAAATTTCCAATATTCAGTCAAATATTGAGTTTCTGCCAGAATTTTGATGCAATATTTGTATATATAATGTATTTTACTCCATAATAAAGCTGTACATTGCACCCTCAGTACATTAAAGTTATAAAAAGAAAGGTCTCGTTATGCATTATACAGTGTCTGCAGAGAGATGAGTGTCAGTCTGATATTGCTGTAGCAGGAAGGTTCGGACAGTATTTTGACAGCCTGTTTTCATTACCAGCATGAACAAAATCCTGACATTCAAATTCACTCTTCACAATACAGCACCAAAAAAAGAACCCTGAACATTTTTGCTAAAATGGAGGAGTCGGGATCGGTTCTAGTGGGGCATTTTTGTCAGCTGGTGTAGCTGGAGTACAGTGGGATAAGATAAACAGAATTAACAATGATGCCTTATCAGTTAAAATGTGCTTTGTTCGGCTGCAGTACTGATCTTGTAGTTCTGTTTCTGTTTTGATGTCAGTGTCTAACCAGACTGAGTGAGCCTTTTGAGACCAAAATGGAGGATTCTTCCTCTGCCTTTCTGTAGGCCACATTTTTACTGGTGCCACTTGCAAGTTTATGTTTTAACTATCCTCCCATTCTTGCATCATTTAATTGCATCTCTTTCCTCTGCATAGTTATTATGCAACTCAAAACTTCATGTCTTAGTCTTAAACTGTACAATAAAACTTTGTTTATGGCATTATTTCTCAAAATTGTCCTTTGTTTCCTCTGGTCTAGCTGGCCCTTGGAACCGGGGCGAGGCGATTTCATGTCTCCGCAGCCTTCAGCGCCAAGGCCAAGGTGGCCATGAGCCGCTTTGAGCCCGGCTCCAGCATTAACTATGAGAAGATGCACGAGAACATCAACATTGTACGCAGGAGGTCAGCAGTTGCCCTTCTCGGAAATACACATGATCATTCACAGAGTGCTTGTTGGTTACAGTTTGGCTCATGAGGAATGGCTGGTGTTTATTGCAGCTGCACGGTAAATCTTGTGACATTTTACAGTGTTGACTTGTCAGGGCCAGCAAGGCCCACGGAGCTAACTTTGGATGACCTGGTGTTCCCCTCTCACTGAGCTCACCACATGCTGTAATACAGAAATAGGAAAAGCCTTTCATGTGGCTGTTGTATGGTTATTAGATGAACAGTTAGCCCCCAAGTGTTTGCTGTCCTGATAAGCCATAGTTGCTTTTGGTGTTCAGAGCTTTTCCATGATTCTTGGCAACAGGCGAAATCAGTGCTTGAAGTGGGCCAAAACACAGAAGGACACCGCAAGAGCACTTAAAATATATTTGTTTAGATGTTAGATGTAAGACTTTTGATAAAGCTTGTTGTATCTGATGCTTCAAACACCCAGTGCCCAACACAACACAATTCTTTTTCTTTCCATTAATCCACCCCACCAGACTCAACAGGCCTCTCACTCTGTCGGAGAAGATCGTGTACGGTCACCTGGATGATCCAGCGGGGCAGGAGATCGACCGCGGCCGCACATATCTGCGCCTGCGTCCAGACCGCGTGGCCATGCAGGATGCTACAGCTCAGATGGCGATGCTTCAGTTCATCAGCAGTGGTCTGCCCAAGGTGGCGGTTCCCTCCACCATCCACTGTGATCATCTGATTGAGGCTCAGATCGGAGGGACTGAGGACCTGCAGAGGGCTAAGGTGAGGGTGGACAGAGGGAACATGGTTGGAGTATTATATATATTGTACATATATTTTTATTGTACAGTCATTGTTTATTTTTTTCGCGTAATGAGATGCATGTTTTTGTGCCTTCCTGCTATGCTACTGGCCACCATTCTGCCATGCTTTTTCAGTGTAATCTGATCAGATAGAGTTATGACAGAGAGCCTTGATGAATGGATATGGTCTGGCATGCTTACTACAAAACAAATAATAAAAGACTGCTTTTTGTTGTTGAAGTGATAGTTCCTCTGGTTTGAAATAGCAAATAGAAAACATTCCCACATGCTGATTTCAGGTTAAGTCGAGTAAAGCTGGTTCAGCATTTTACAGCCAGCCACACACACACAGTTGATACCAACAACAACAGATGCCGATCAACAACACTAAGCCTGTACGCATGCAAAGTGTGTATTTGATACCAACCTCAAACAAAAACTGTGTTGGCAAGACGCAGTTTGTTATGGAAAGACTCTACAGCTTTATAAGTATCTCTTCTGGTTTTTGGCTCAGTTTATTATGAGGTTTTGTCAAGTAACACAATCAGTGCAACAAGAGCCAATTTCTATTTTGGGTAGTGTTTATACAGTGCAGTTGAATTTTAAGAAAGCTTTTCAATATATTGCAGTATATTTAGAGCGGACAGCATCGTATATTGGCTTGAACTAATTTGCTAAGATTTATTAAAAAATTGGTCAAGTGTTAACATGGTTTGGGCAAGATTTGATTCTCAGCCAGCTGGGATTCATGTGGTTTGCGGAGGCAGCAGCCTTAAACAGTTTTCTGTGGGCACAGTAGATAGCAAAATCTGACGGTTTGAGCAATTTGTCTGGGTAACCACATGCCTGGAGGTCAGGTTGAATAACAGGATTAAGGGTTTAGTGCTGCAGCCAAGTTTATTCTTTTACGGTTACATGAAGCATGCTCATGTGTCATGTATGAAAATAACTTCAACAGAAGCCCTGACTCTTCCCCAATAACTCTTCACACAGGAAGTGAACGAGGAAGTGTACAACTTTCTTGCATCTGCTGGTGCCAAGTATGGAGTTGGCTTCTGGAAACCCGGATCAGGGATCATCCATCAGGTGATTGATGATCTAACCATGTCAGACACAAATTATTATTCAAAGCAGAGTATTTTTCTGTGTCTTAAAACATCAACAATCTTTAATAAAGTCTTGTCAGTGGATTTATCTGCAGTGAATCAGCATGCAGTTCCTTCCAAACAGTGTTTGTGCCAGACTAATTAATATCCTGTCTAGCGCTTACAAAAAAGGGCATTTCAAGAGAAGTAGTCCATTTCAAATAGCAGTTTAAAGAAAAATTTAAGTCCCAAGGGAAAATATGTGTGACTTACTGTGAATGTCCCCTTCCCTTTCAGATCATCCTGGAGAATTATGCCTATCCTGGAGTGATGCTGATTGGCACAGACTCCCACACTCCCAATGGCGGTGGCCTGGGTGCCATCTGTATTGGAGTGGGTGGAGCTGACGCCGTGGATGTCATGGCTGGAATCCCATGGGAGCTCAAATGCCCCAACGTGGGTCCTTGATATCTGATATCTTATCTAAATTAACAGTTCTGACCCAGTTTTCAACCACGAAATGTCTCCACGAATGTCTCCATCTGTTAGTTTTTTTCGTGTGTTTAAGCCTGCGTGCGTTTTTCCTTCAGGTGATTGGAGTGAAGCTGACAGGAACCTTGTCTGGCTGGACCTCGCCAAAGGATGTCATCCTGAAGGTGGCTGGCATCCTGACTGTGAAGGGCGGCACTGGAGCCATTGTGGAGTATCATGGGCCTGGAGTTGACTCCATCTCCTGCACTGGTGAGGATGAGATACATTACAAGGCTTGAAACGCTGCAGAGAGAGAGAGACACTCTCTCAAGAAAGGAAGAACTGTGACAGCTTCACCTACCGTCCACATCTTGCTTGAATAGAAAATACATTTTTTCAACTTAAGTGCAGCATATTTTATTCCAAGGGTAAAATGACACATTGATTTTTCAGGAATGGCCACTATCTGTAACATGGGTGCTGAGATTGGAGCCACCACGTCTGTTTTCCCCTACAACCACCGCATGAGGACGTACCTGGACAAAACTGGCCGTGGAGGTCAGTCTCTTACTGTTAGTCTCTGTATGTTTAGTCCTTATTCACCGTGTCTTTCCTTCAACTCTGTCTCCTTCTTCATTCCCTCTCAGAGATTGCCTCTCTGGCGGATCAGTTCAAAGATGACTTGGTCCCAGATAACGGCTGTGAATACGACCAGGTCGTTGAGATTAACCTGAGCGAGGTGAGTCCAAACACTTTGGTTTCCTGACATAAGTCATGCAATGTAAATCCATTCTACATATGAGTTCTTTACAGTATGTACTACATACTAATCGTCATAGTATACTGCTTTGATATACTGCTGGGACTTTAGGATGTCAAAGCCAATCAAACGTCATAAAGAGATGGCAACGTTTTTTAATTCAACTTTTTTTGTCCAACATCTTTCTGGGGCTGTTTCACCACAAATGATTTGGATTTTTTCTCCCATTTCCTTTGTGCATTGCATTGTGGGAGAATGATATCCACCAACAGCACACCCAGAACCGTTTTTAGTATGCATGCTGTCTGGGTTGAGAATAATTCATTTCATACATTACATACTCGAAACCTGCCTAGAATTAGGATGTGGTGTGGATTTGGGACACGCTGTACGTCCTACCACCATTATACACGGTATGAGGCTGACTATGTTGTCATTTTGTCATGTCATGTCTTGAAAGTTTGGAACATACTTAATCTTAACCGTTATGTTTTCAAGGTTAGGGATATGCTTGAATTCAAATAACTCCTTGAAAAATGCTTGATTTTCAACATAATCTGGTGTTTCATCATCTAAACAATCCCTCATTTTAACCAAAACTCTTTTAATATTTAAAATGAAATGATTCCATCATATTTGTTGTCTCCTGGATTCATAGTAACTATTTAGATGTGATGATAAAGGCTTAGAGAGTCTGGAAATGATTGGTTTAGGTACCTTGAAAGAACTTTAAAAGTACTTGAATTTTACCCTTAAAAAGCTGTTTTTTGAGGATTTGATTATATTTTGGAGCACCTTGCTGTTACACTGTGTGTGTTATGTTAAGAGCATTTCAACATAGAAACCTGCTTATTAAAACACTCATTAGCTTAATGAATGACCGAGGTACTGAAGCTGGGCAGTAAACCAAAAATGTACAGATATCATTAAGAATCACTGACCTACCAAATTTAGCTTATGTTGAGTAAAGACAGTCCTGAAGTGATTTCGAGAGCTGTCCTCTAAAAAAAACTACAGCACCCGCTTCTCATTTAGTCACACACTTTTGCTTCGTCCTGTTCAGTATCATGTGGTTATGATGGTGCATGAGGCAGCTCACGGGCTTATTAGTGTTCCAATTTAGAAAACAATATTTATAGCATACGTGCATGTCTGACCCACATTACCCAAATTATGCCTGTCCTTCATTATGCCTTGTTTCCCTCCTCCTCTAACAGTTGAAGCCTCACATCAACGGGCCGTTCACCCCTGACCTGGCCCACCCTGTGTCTGAAATCGGAGCTGTAGCTAAGAAGAGCGGCTGGCCCCTGGAGGTTAAAGTTGGTCAGTATTTGTGACACATCAGTATTGTCTTACAATTTTTTATATTTTTATTGCTTTGTCTAGTGAAATTCGATCTTTCTTTGTTCCTACTAGCTGTGTTACTGACCACGTATGATCAGATCACATCACAGCCCTGTCATGTGATCTTGCTCTGCTGAGCGCAATACAATTCCAGCCACTGACAGAATGAGTAGAATATAATTATGATGTTCGAGACGTATAATTACAGACTTGCTTGTCTTTTGTGTCTTCTCCTCTTCCTCTTATTTCTTATGCAAGATGTGTTATTAAAAATAGACGAGTGCTTCCAACCTGCCACTGTCACTGTATACTCCCTCGCTTTAGTTTCCATTGTTCTAAGTTCTCCTTTTACAAACATTGAACTTGTCTCTTGCAGGTCTGATCGGCAGCTGCACCAACTCGAGCTACGAGGACATGGGCAGAGCGGCCTCTCTGGCCAAGCAGGCCCTGGATAAAGGTCTGAAGTGCAAGGCCCAGTTCACAGTCACCCCTGGCTCTGAACAGATCCGCGCCACTATCGAGAGGGACGGATATGTGAGTCAGAATCTCACCAGCATTTAGCGAGTGTCCCATAGCATTTGGGCCGTTTGTCCTGGTCCAGAGTTTGTGTGTGTTTGAAAGATGCAGGGAAGGATTTCTTCAAATTCATGTTGTCCCTAGGCCAAGATCCTGAGTGATGTCGGTGGAATCGTACTCGCCAATGCTTGTGGCCCCTGCATTGGACAGTGGGACAGGTATGCACCTCATTTGTGAAGGTTAATTGTGTGCCACTGGCAGCACGGTCACAGCAGTTGATTAGTCTGTTCTGCCAACACACAGAGCAAAATATCTCGACAACCACTGACCAGATTGTAGTATTCCTCAGATGATGATTTCTGACAACTTTGGTGATCCTATCTGTATTTCCTTTTTAGCAACACTGGTTCATGAAAAGGAATGACTGGAAAGGAAGGGAAGGAAAAACTAAAACTAATGACTGGATTTCCATTAAATGTACTGTAATGTAATATTTATGGTCCCTAGAGGAAGAATACTACTGTTTTTGGTGACCTTTCCTCTCGCACTACCTCTCTTTTTTTCAACTTTACACCAGAAATATCATTTGATGAAGATGTGTTCATGCAAACCAGAGCTCTTCCCATATTCCTGTAGCATCAATCAGAGGCCAAAATGACACATTTACATACAATATATCCCATAATCTCATAGGCAGATTGCCATGTAATTGGCTGAGCACATTTATGCTTTTAAGAGAATGAACCCTTTTGATTTTAATGACCCCATGGCCCTTCCTCTAGTAAGGCTGTAAGAACAGGGAAATCATCAGTACGTTGTTCGTTCCAACACTTTCATATTGTTGGATGTAATGAACACTGCGGCCACTAAGGGTCACTAGCAGGGCTTTAGACTTTTAATCTTGTAAACTGATTTGAAACAGGTGGCTCACAGTACAAAAGTACAAAGGTGAAGTCTAAAGATCAAATAGAAAATTCCTCTGAGTGATGTAGGTTAAACAGAACACATCAGACTAACATGCTCCGTATTTTGACTCTTTCAGGAAGGACGTGAAAAAAGGAGAGAAGAACACTATCGTCACATCCTTCAACAGAAACTTCACCGCCAGGAATGACGCCAACCCAGCTACTCATGCTTTTGTCACCTCTCCTGAGGTAAGAGGTACTGCAGGTTGAATGTCAGGCAAAATCCAACTCAGTGATTTACAGATACGTGGGAATCAATAGTCAGACTTACTGTAGCTCATAGATACAGCACAGTGAGTCAGTAGAGGACTTTACAATAAAATTCTTATTTCTGTATTCCTTGGTGACATTTGCACACCCTGTGCCTCCTAATGTAGGTGATCTAAACATTCAGATCTAAACACATTTCACTGTTACTGTTGGCTAAATGCCTATTATTGTGTCCTTCAACGTAGATTGTCACAGCCATGGCCATCGCCGGGACCCTCAACTTCAACCCAGAGACTGACTACCTGACCGCTCCTAACGGAGAGAAGTTCAAGCTGGAACCCCCCACCGGCGACGAGCTCCCCTCCAGAGACTTCGACCCGGGCCAGGACACCTACCAGCACCCCCCCGCCGAGAGCAGCTCAGTGAAGGTGATTATTTTTAAAGATACAGTATCTAATCTTGACAACCCAGAAAGAAACACTGATGAAACTGACTTTTAGTGAGGCGAGTCATAAGCCAAGAGTAAGCTAACAGCATGATCAAGGCTTGTTTAGACAGAAATGTGTCATGTGACAGTTGTTAAGACTGAAAAGGTTTTTTGGTGTTTCAAATAAAATTCAGTTTGATCAGGAAGCTGTCAGCCCTGCTATCCTTTGAAAACATTTTTGGAAGAACCTTTATGTCTCACCCTGATTTGATGTTGTTCAGGTGAACGTGAGCCCCTCCAGCAACCGTCTGCAGCTGCTGGAGCCCTTCGACAAATGGCATGGAAAAGACCTGGAGGGCATGAGGGTCCTGATCAAGGTGAGCAGGAAGTGGAAGGAAAGTTGAGGTGGATGTGCAAGTGAGAGCTAGTGCAGACTACAAGACTTTTGCCACAGTTTGCCTGTCTCAGACCAGTTTCTTTGATCGGAGACTAAAACCCTCAAGTCGGCACAGAATCCGAGTTTGTGCCTGTCGTTGTTTTTTATTAGTTTAGTTATTTTATTTAACTATGTTGCTCTGTAGATAATTGTGCGGTGCGCTCACTTCATGTCTTTTAATGGGATTTGTTGACAAAAAGAAAAAACGTTCTCCTTTAAAGGTGGAATGGGAATGTTTAGTTCACAAAGGGGAGGGTGGCTTTACTAATAGTGAAGGCCCTTGCATGTTTTTGAATTGATTATATTATTTTAGCTGATTTTTCAAAAGCTTTTGTACAAAGGTGATTGAAACTCCCCAGTTCTTTCCTCATCCTCTGTATCTCCTCCTCCCCCCCTTCCTCTCTTTTCCTCTGCTGCTGTAGGTGAAGGGAAAGTGCACCACTGACCACATCAGCGCTGCCGGGCCCTGGCTGAAATTCCGCGGCCACCTGGACAACATCTCCAACAATCTGCTGATTGGTGCAGTCAACATCGAGAATGATGCCGTCAACAAGGTCAAGAACCAGCTGACAGGAGAGTACGGAGGTGTGCCCGACGTGGCCCGCCACTACAAGGTGAGTTTGACACTTATTGTTACTATTTTGTTTTACATTTATACATTACATTGGTTTTAATGGCACACATACACTCAGTTGCCGGTTTATTAGGTACACCGGGCTAAAACTAAATTTCCAGATTTCCTCCTTAGCACTTTATTTGTCTACTCTGTCCCTGCACTGGCAGCAGTTAAAGTTATTCCTTTGTCTTTGTTTACCTGTATAATCCAGGCCAATGGAGAGAGCTGGGTGGTGGTTGGAGATGAGAACTACGGAGAAGGGTCCAGCAGAGAGCACGCTGCCCTGGAGCCACGGCACCTTGGAGGACGCGCCATCATCGTCAAGAGCTTCGCCAGAATCCACGGTAGGTTTCAGAGCACAGAGAGAGAGAAAACATGCAAACATCAATCTGCCTCTCCCAGTTTAGAGCTATTCTAGCATCACTGGAGTTGTGCATTTTCATTATTCTTACACTCAAACCGTGAAAGGTAGAGGCAACAGGGAAGCGGTATCTTAATAGTTGTGATTGGATTCCAGAAGAACGAGGAATGGATGATTATTTAGTCTGGCATGTTTACAGCCTGCCAGAATGAGGGTGTCTCCAGCAGTGTCTAAGAGAGTCTCCAAGTTATAATTATAGTCCATTAGTGCCAGATTGTTGCATATAGGAGGCTGGATGTAGGTAGGCGGGTAGATGAAAACCTGTCTGATCAAAGAAATGTTGCTTTCATTTTTGTGAAAAGATTTCCTCAGAAACTCACAAAATAAATGCTGTTGCGTGTAGTTGATACAGTTTGATACAGTTAACATAGCTGTGTACAAAGCTTTGTATCATTTGGTCTTGATGAAAAAGGTTTCCAACAGCGTGAATTTTGTGTAAATGGAACATCTTAATTCATCATGAGACATGGCGCTAATCAATAACAACCTGCATGCATTATTCTCCATGGCCTTGTATTTCTGTGTAACGAATATACTGTTCTCTGGTTACCTGATGGAAGTACAGTATGAGTCAGTGTCGTGCCATTATATCTGATATTTCCATCTTTTTTTCCTCCTCACAGAGACTAACCTGAAGAAGCAGGGCCTGCTGCCTCTGACCTTTGCCGACCCCCACGACTATGACAAAATCCGTCCTGATGACAAGATTTCAATCACCGGGCTGAAATCCTTTGCTCCCGGCAAGGTGAGCAATATTCTGCACTAATGAAACATTGATCCGAAGCTGAGCCTAGCTTCTCTTAACATTACGTTGAAGAAAAACTGGATGAATGGTTGACACATGATCTTGTTTGCCTCCTCCAGCCCCTGACAGCAGTGATCAAGCACAGCGATGGCAGCCAGGAGTCCATCTCTCTAAACCACACCTTTAATGAGACGCAGATCGAGTGGTTCCAGGCCGGCTCCGCCCTCAACAGGATGAAGGAGCTCCAGTGATTGGTGGGAGAGGAGGGAGGCGGGGCCTGTAGGGGCCGCTGAGGGGCCTTGGCATGGGTTAAGAAGGGGAGAAATGTGAGCCTTGAGAGGGGCTTCGCAAAGAGGAAGAGACGAGGTGAACGGTAGACGTGTTGGTTTAGGGACAGCTGTGGTCATGCTCAGTTAAAGAAAGAACACACACACACACACAACGTCGCTGTACAGATGAAAAGCGCACACACACATACACATGAGCACGTACATGCACAGACAGGATTACTGTGAACGCACTCTCGGTCGACAGGCAGAATTACTGTACACAAATGCACTCAAACAAGCACACATAACCGAAGCTAAGCAGTGTGTTTCTCTGTTATAGGCAGCACTCCTCAGTTTAACATCAGATTTGTCAATGTGTGTTACCCTGTAGCATTCAGCTGACTGTTTCATACACAGACGCTCATCTCTCCATTGGACGGGGGGCGATATTTTCCTAATTTTGTGATAAATTGGTATCACTACTGTATTTCTCTAAAACAGAAGAAGTTGTTTGGTCCCGCGTAGAGAGACAGGCTTGTTGGAAGCATTAACATATTAATTATCAGCATTATTCATTATCAACTACACCATATACCATCTTTAATGACCGTATCTAGCAGTATATGAATCTGATTCAGACCCTGAATTAATAAAGTTAAATACAGAATATAAAGTTGGTGAAGCAGTGACGAGTTAAGACTTCCTGCTTTAATATCTTTAACTACAAAATCCACCCTGATACCAGACACTCCTTGTCCTCTTTAATGTTTTGTCTCTGTAGTTTTCATCCAAACAGTTCAATAAGCTCACATGAATGTACTTTTCATTCATTATTCATTCATTATCTTAACAAATGTTTCCACACTCCTTGTAGATCGGAGCCACACTGTAAACAAACCAACAGGATCACTTATTTACTGTAAGCAGCATCACTGACATCCCATCAGCCCCTGCTGCCCACCCCGTTCTCACTCCAGTCTGTGGTTGATTCACTCCGGTACATTTCAGCCAAGGCGTGAATCTGTGTACACTCCCTGCTGCTCTTCCAATGCTTGCTTGCTCGTTCCCTGTTCTTTCTGCATGATGTAACACCCCATTGTGAGAAAACTTTCCTGTGTGGTGGTCTGTCTCTGACTGGGACAACAAACCGCAACACGTACTGCTGCTGTGTTAGCGCTAACCTTGACATTTTTTCTTTCCATCTGTTTTTTGTCCTGTGTGTGTGTGTGTGTGTGTGTGTGTGTGAGAGAGAGAGAGAGAGAGAGAGAGAGAGATGCATGATTGTCGACATCGGTCTGTGTTTGCATCTGTCTGTCCCTTTTCGCTCACCCTGTCTCTCTTTTTGCTCTCAGCAGGCCGCCTCATGCAGTCCAAACCACAACCTGATATGTTTGGGGAAATAGGCTGTAATCAGATTTGTGTTGCTAGACATTTTTAATGTAAATTCTGGTATAGACAGAGGAAATCTTCCCATAGCAAACTGCAGCAAAACAGTGCAATAAAAAGTCTTCTAATCAGCTGCGATCGTGCTGTGTCCAGAGAAAGCTCTACACTTCTACAGTAGGTCTTCTGTCTCATCATCCCAATTAAATCCTCTGGAGTAAATCTTCACTGCTCCTTTGGGACGTTATGTTATCTGGGTTTCTCTGTTTTAAAGTCTCAGTTAGTCCTCTCTATCATCTGGAGCTGCCAGTGTGTGAAATTGCCTCGTGTAGCCATAATGGGAGATGACAGGCGCCGTTTGTCTTTGAGTTGAGTGTTTTTTCAGGTTGAGGTTTGGCCCTCCATAGCATGAGAAGACCTGCTGTCTTCTTACACAAACTAACGCACAATCTAGTGTCCAGATGCCTGTACACTAGCACTTTGTAGAGTTAGGAAAGTAGTTTTAGGTATGCTCTGCCATCCTCCGCAAACATTTAACTCTTCAGCGTACATCTCTGTTGTGTGTGACTCTATAGGACTGACATACAACTTGTAACATTCATTATTGATACACAAGTTTTCAGATGGTAGAAAATTATATTAAGTTTGGTATAAACTTGCCACGATGTACAACTAGTGAGTGCAACTGAAACAGTGTGGTTGTATATTTTTGTGGGCTTAGGGATGTTTAAGGTCATTGCTGCTATGTTTTATGTGGGAGCACTGCTGGTCCTCTGTGTTTAGTTCTCATCATCATCCAGAAAGTCTATAAATCCGTCACTTCTTCTTTCTGCTGTCTAGGAAGTAAAAACGCTTTGGATTAATAATTACAGTTCCTGAGGTAAATTCCTATGTACTAAAAAGCCACTGAGCTTGGACCTGTGTGTAAATGATGTGATATATTGCTGCACTTTGTATAGGGGTGTGTACATAAATAATAAATCATTATATAGATAAATATATACATTATATATATATATATATATATATATATATATATATATATATATATATATATATATATATATATAGATCTATATATATATATATATAAACAAAGAGAGCGAGAGGAAGTAACATGTTGTATGCTGCCTGTCTAAAGGAGAGCCGTTAACTCTGTTTGTGACCTCTTGTAACATAATGTCATGATGTAGAGTTCCCCTTCTTTGAACTGCATCTCCACTGATCTAATGGTTTCACAAAGCAGTTGACATGTGGATTGTGGGTTAAATTAAAGCACATTATATTGAATTGTAGCTGTCGGTTGCTGCTGGGCTTTGAGAGTGAAAAACTGACTTAGGATATAATTTTTAGTATTTTTCGTAATTGTTTTGTTTTGTTCAAATAGTTTTCAGGGACAGAGATGATTTGAAATAGCAGCAGCCCAACTTTAAAGACTTTTTGGACATTAATGACTCCATTTAAGAGTTATGTGTTCATATACTCAACTGGTCAACACTTTGAGAATCATCATGTTTTATGCCCTCATCACCTTAATGTACTCCAGTGAATCAGATTTACTGCCAAAGATGCCTAATGAAAAGTACTGAGATGTTCAGAAATGATTTTTATCCGTAAGTTAATCCATTATTATGTGACCTTTTCAAAAAATATCCCAGTGTCTGTAATTATTTGATTGAGTACAGGGTATTTCCTACAGAATTCACCAGGATCAATGTTTATTTTTAAAACATCTTAAAAAAAATACTGATTCATTTGATCAATAACTTCTTCCTCTGTCAGCAGCATTTAAAACAGCCGCTTGCGAAGCAGTTTGCTTATACTGTGATGTAAGATAACGCGTTATTGTTCAAGCCTACTGTGAAGTGACAAATCAAAGGATGTTGTTCATGATGGCATTGTGTGGTGGCATATTGTGTCATTTTGTACTCAGGTGTGCTCTGTTTGGTCAGGCTTCCTCTGATGTGTTTGAAATCAGTTTTTCAGCATGCTCCATTTGTCCAGATACAGCAAATAAAAAATGGATTATGATCAGATGTTTTCTCATAGTGATGATTCCCCTCACACATTAAACTTGATTTTGTAAAAGTAGATGATTCAAAATGCCTGCGGTTTTATAGCTTGGCAGATTTAAAATATCATGACATCTTGGTAAATTAATAAAGATAAAATTCTGAAGGTAATGTTTTTGTGTTTTTCTTTGTTTAATGAAATCAATAATAAGCTTGATCATGTGATTGTCAGTTGGCCTGTTACTGTACATATACAGGCCTCCAGCGGCTGAGGAAGAATTAGCTTCAGCTGTGGATGCTGCCTTCAAGTGCTCCTTGTAAACTTCAACAGGCTGCAATCAAGTCTGTGGCATACAGTCCTGACATTCATTATATCACCTGTTTTTCTCTTTTTATCCAATACTGTTCACCTGTTTATACAGTAATGTTCACTTGCACATTCAAAACAATAACCATAACATACCTGTTTGTACTTCTATTTATTAGTATATTACATACAGGCACATACTTATATGCACATATATATTCTGTATACAGTTTAATTATTTTTAACACTATGAAATACTGGACAGTATCTACTGTGCATAGTTAACTTAAAAGTGCACATACAGTATGTGCACTGTGTCTCAGAAAGATTTAGGCTAAATATAAACTATGCTTGTGTTTTTTTTAATTCAGATCAGAAAACTTCACACATTAAATTAGTGGGATGGAAGTGAATAATTTCTGAATCATTCAGTTGTTGATTATCCTGCGTAATTTCACAAAAATGCTAATCTAACTGGCTGGCTCAAAACCCTGATTTTATTGTTTTATGGTCAAACTCAAATAGTGTGGCACCTTAATTGAAGATGTGAACAGCTGAGAAGACTTTTGATATTTTAACTTTAAAATTAACTTCAGTGAAAAGACTTCATGGCTATTGTACTATTGTGTATTTGATGTAAATATAGAGTTTACAAAATGTTTAAGTAACTATCAAATTCAAAAATGCATAGAAAAATAGAAAAAAGATAGAATAAATAAAGGTAAATAGTCCATGACAATTATTAAATAGTAATAATAATGCAGACAAAAAGGATAAACAAACAGGTGGGATTGTTAATTTCAACAGATTAAAGGAA
The DNA here is from genome assembly GCA_008360985.2 of Macquaria ambigua. Taxonomy (NCBI): domain Eukaryota; kingdom Metazoa; phylum Chordata; class Actinopteri; order Centrarchiformes; family Percichthyidae; genus Macquaria; species Macquaria ambigua. Next base: position 104,305 of record VMKM01000998.1, read on the forward strand.
CAAGTTACAAGTGTTACAGACAGATAAAGTTTTCAAAGCCTTTTTGTTAACAGAGGATTCAATAGTTTTTACATAAAGGTCAACTTCCTTTAAGAGGTCAAAGAAAATGTGCATCTATGTATATAATGTTAGCCTAATAATATCATTAAACTTATATATTTGTGTTTGTTTGTTTTTAGATCTGTGAAAATGATGGAAACCAAAAAGAAGCCAAAGAAAAATCATTATTAGCCTAACAATAATAGAGCTTTAAAAATGTGCACTGTACCTTTAAGTTTTGCGACATGTCGTAAAATCTCACTGCCGTAAATAGTCACATGGAGACTTCATGGATGCTTCGGAGTTTGCTGGAGATTATTGTACTTTTAGTGCTGTCTTTAGCTAGATTGTGAACAATTGTTGATTTTCTTTGTGGAAAACAGGAAACGCTGTCCTGAAAACAGGCGACAGCTCGCAGCTCAGTTCGGTGGTTTCACTACAGCAGCTCCTCTGCGTGTGTGTTAGTGTGTGTGTGTGTGTGTGTGTGTGTGTGTGTAAGTGAGCATCTGCTCACAGTCTGCATCATGTTCGTGTTGGTGGAGATGGTCGACACTGTCAGGATCCCTCCGTGGAACTTCCAGAGACAACTCAACGACGCCATAGCGGAGGAGCTCAACAAGAAACTGGCCAACAAGGTGTGTGTGTGTGTGTGTGTGTGTGTGTGTGTGTGTGTGTGTGTTAACTTAATCAGGTAATATGAGTTCAGCAGGAGGAATCAGAGCAGAGATAAGACATAACAAAACACAGCCTGTCACACAGTCACATACAAACAGGATCAGAAACAATCACAGTCCTCTCTAAATAGTCCCAAAATCAAACGTTCATCCAATGGGATGAGACTTTTAAGTTTTAAAGTTCTTTGTAATTAGACCCTCGATTCATGTCAGAAAACTTGTATATATACTTGTAAAACTCAACATACAGTAGATGTATGTATGTATGTATGTATTACACTGTGGAGAAACAGAATGACAACATTAGGTCATAATAGCTTCGTCAAGCAGCTTCCAGGTATCTCCAAAACAGTTTAGCACCTGAGCCACACGACCTCCTCTTCACATAAACACAAGAGACAGACTCGAGGACACCATTCACACAGAGGGAGAGAGGCTGACAATTTTATTCACATTAAAAGAAAACAAAACCTGTTTTTTCACCAATATGTTGCAAAGGTTCCTAACCCTTAGATGCAAAAATGACCCAGCTAATCTGTTTTGTTTTTTTATCATCTCCTGGAGGACGAACATCCAGGTCCAAAACGTCTGGAAATAAGGCGCAGACAAAATATATCAAAGATTAAGTCTCTGGTTTATCAGATCATTATCAAAGGATGCTGCCAAACAATAAGTCATCCTCATGCAAACAGAGTAGGGCTGCAACTAACGATTATTGTCACTATTCATTATTTTTGATCAGTTAGTCATAAGTTTCCTAAAAACCAAGGTGCAAATAAATGAACATAAATGGTTTTCAGTGGTGGTGAAATGATTAATTCTAATATATATGATTGAGTGTTTTGCACTTTGTACATGAGCACCGCATTTTGTGTTTAAAGTTAAGAAGATAACAAGTCAGTTTGGTTCTTTGCATCACGAGTTTTGCTAATTGAAAGTCTGTTGTGACGATCAAACCAAACCTCTTGTGGATTAGTGTCATTTTAGCATGTCTGCATGAGCTAAACTCTCTCTTCGCCTCAGGTGGTCTACAACGTTGGCCTGTGCATCTGCTTGTACGACATCACTAAACTGGAGGACTCCTATATATTCCCGGGGGACGGAGCCTCACACACCAAAGGTATGATGATGATGAGGATGATGATAACGGGGCTCTCTCATTTCCTCGTACACTTGCATCATGCATCAGTTAGATTTTGCATCCAATGCCAAATTTAGCATTATTTTATAACTGAAAGGGCTTCCACTTAGATATTTAGATTTTATTTGTTTATGATCAAGATTTAAGTCATTTGAGTCCTTTTATTAGTCTGATTCTTGTGTTTTTATGTCAATCTCTTGCTGATGAATTGAATAAGAAATGCTGCTAACGAGTGAGTCAGAAATGAAACCTTCACCCTGACATCCTGACAGAAACACTGTTACATGGTCACTTTTTTTCTGCCCTGCTAAGAGTAAACTCCTGAGGGACATGTTGGAAATGTTGCAGCTGTTTTTCTGATTTAATAATAAAACACTTTGACAGGCTTGCAGGGTGATAGAGGTTGGCCTCAGGCGTTGCAGGGAAACACCCTTAATGCTGCTGTACTCAGCCCTTAAGTTACGGTTAAAGTGAGCGTTGATGGACTGTGACTCTCACCCACTGATTGGTTCCCATCTTCCTTTGGTCTCTCTGTCAGTTCATTTCAGGTATGTTGTTTTCCACCCTTTTCTCGATGAGATCCTGGTCGGCAAGATCAAGTACTGCAGTCAAGAGGGAGTTCATGGTAACGTCTATTTATTCTAAATACACTACAAGGGAAAAAAAACATTAGTGAGAAATTAGGGCTGCAACTAATGATTATTTTAATTGTCACTTCATCTGACAATTATTTTCTTGAGTAATCGCTCTGTCTTTTAAATGTCAGGAAATGCCCTTCATGACTTTCTAGAGCTCAAGGTGACGTGTTCAGATGTCTTGTTTTGTCCGAGCAACAGTTCAAAGCCCAAAGATATTTAATTCACAATAATATAAAACAGAGAGAGGCAGCAAATCATCACATTGGAGAAGCTGGAAATAGCAAATGTTTGGTGTTTCTGCTTGAAAAATGACTTGAATTAATCGATTGTCAAAATAGTTGTTGATTAATTGAATAGTGGTTTCTCTTTAAAGAATACAGTAAAGTACATTTGAGACGTGACTTTTTTTTATTGTAAATGACCAGATCTTTTTTATTTTTCTAATTAGTCAGCTGTAGCAGATAACATTGTATATCTGCCTTATTTATTCATTCATTCATTCAGTAGTGCTTCTACACAATTTTAACCTTGACCTTCCCAGTTTCATGAGTTTTACTGAATCTCTAAGAAGAGTCATTAGGATCTGAGAGGCTTCCAGTTATTTGGGCCTTTTCATGTTGCACCTTTTCACATCTCCGGCACCACAGTCACATGTAACCGTCCTCCACTTTCTGCTATTAATCAATATTAATATTTATATATGAATATTTAGCTGAGTCACATCTGGCTCATCATGGAGGAAAATAGTCAGTCAGTAAAGACAGTAATTTATCAAATAAATACACATTTCTTACACATATTCCTTACTTATATTTTATATTAGTGTTCATCATTAATTTGCAACCATTTAGCCAAAAGTAAAATGTACAGTACATTCAGATAGGTTAGTCGTTCCTCTTGTGTATTCATGTTATTTTTCAGTTTTATTACAAGCTCATGAGTGACTTATCGCTGAAACATTTAGACCTGTGTGGGTCTGCACCCCCCCCCCGCCCCTTCTTTTATGTAATATAACTTTAATGTTGGAAAGGTAACGTGATCTGGTGAATAAGAAGAACAAGTTCAACTTTACCACAAAGTCTGAATTGTGCTTAAAAAGAGAAAAGCATTAAAGAAAAACACTCTGCACTTGGCCTGAAGGCTCACGTGTTCCTGCTTTCACCCGTATCAGATGACACGGTGGTACTACGGTAAACATTGACGGCTCACTGTAACCTTTCTGCTTCGCAGTGACGATGGGCTTCTTCGATGACATTCTCATTCCACCAGAGTCACTTCAGCAGCCTACAAAATTGTATCCTGACCGAAAATGTTCCTATAAATCCCTCCAGAACATCTTTGCCACACATGTGCATCACGTATTGTTTAGATTGTACTGATCTAGAATTGATTGTGACTGCAGTTAAGCTGTCGAGCCGTCCTTAGTTACAACCTCAGTGACGAAGTCGAGCAAGTTTGGCTCTGGGAGTATGAGACGGACGAGGGGGCCCATGACCTCTACATGGACCAAGGGGAGGAGATCCGTTTTCGGGTGACGGATGAAGTCTTTGTGGACACGTCGCCAACGGGCCCGGCCACCGCAGCGACAGACACGCCGGCCCAACCGGGACAGTCGACGGCGCCGCCGGCAGCGGACAGCGGGGAGAAGAAAGAGCCACCGTACACTCTGATTGTAAGAACACACTTTACAGTTACACGCATTTTACATCACCAGGAGATCTGATCAAATAAAAACAGTTAATGTTTCTGATAAAAGTGTGAAAATCCAATGTTCAGACTCTTCTTGTAGGTTGAAGTTGGGTGGCACTATATTCAGTTTTCTCCCAGATAATGGGAGAACAACTCCTCCAAATCTGTGGTTTTGTTTTGCCTGCTTTCTTAGGGCACAGCTGGTGTATACAGTTGACCTGGTGCACTGTTTGCACTGCTGTCTATCATGTCTTGAGACGTGACTATAATATACTGTAAATAGCTCTAGTTTACCACTGCTAGTTAGAGAAGTGGTTACCACGTCGTCATCCTTCTGAGGGCAGCTTCATGGAGAAAATGTTAAACCTCAAAAACTGACACAAACCACCTAAACTCACAGTTTTTGGTCTCAGTTTCGGCCACAGAAGTCCAGTATCTGTCTGCTTTGTGAAGTAGTTTATACTCCCGCAGAGCAAGGCTATACAAAATTGGATGTTGTTACACAGCTAATATGACAGCTCTGTGCATTTTGCATCTGTTCTCCATTCCTTTGGCACTGTTTGCAGTTAGTCACAGGGGCTACTTCGTGTGTCAGAGTTCACCACAACTGAAGTCTAAGCGAAAGCTCTTCATTGATTGACTACGTATCCACTTTCAAATAAATCGTTTGCAGTGGTTGCAGTGCAATTTCACTGTTATAAATGCTGGTGTGCCCGGGCCCTTATACTGAAAAGATTCATGAAGGTATAAGTTGTCCTGCCCAAAGAGATGCAACAAACCTAAGAGGGGAGTCAGGGAGCTTTACACAGTTCTGAGAGTAGGACTAATTCATCAAAATGACTGAAAACACCTGTGTGGCTTTAACTGTGGCCAAAGTGAAACTGAAGTAGCTCCACGTCCGTCCTGACGCATTGCGCTGTTGTTTTCAGGGGACCATCTGTGAGCCGGGGCTGGGGCTGCTGTCATGGTGGAATAGCTAGCACTGCCGAGGAAGAGGAGGACATTTGGTGGTTACGGACAGATCGGAGAGACGAGGGATGATCGGCTGGACACACAGAACCCTGTTGTTTGGGTACAGAAGTGAAGACAGGACACTGTTGGCGTAAAGTGACTGTAACCTCTGTCACATTGAGACTGACTGTGTTGTAAATACTGCCCTCAACAAACCAGCTTCATGCAAATTTAATAACAGAACGATTGATGGACATTTACGTTGATTTGGTATATTTCACATGAGATTTTGACCCCCAATTCAAAAGAAAACAATAATGGAGTCATTCATTATTTGAATCATAATGTCATCACTACTTTAGTATGATAGTCAGACATACACAGGTCACAAAGTCATGAATTTAATGGCTCAAAGTAGGTGCTAGGATGATGATGTGAGAACTCCTACAGACACTCTTGAGTTTTAAGGTGAGTGAAATAAGGCCGAGTGACTTTTTTTGTTGGTATAAAGCGACCCGTGGGTCAGATTTCTAAAGCATTTGTATCGCCAAGACCCAAACAAAGGTAACATCGCAACAATAATATTTTTATTTTTCGGTGAGTGTCAAATTTGCTTAACTTAAAAGATTTCCTATTTATTTTAAATGTTCCCTCGGCCCCAGGTTTTTGTGCACACATCCTCAGTTTATTTAACGGCCTTGTAATATTTTGTTTTGTCTCTCAGTAAAAGGGCGTATCATCAGCGTGAGTTGGCTTGATTTGTGAATTTGTCATTTTGTGTGATTATGGGAAGTATATCAAAAGGGATTAGTGGCCAGCCTTTAAATCCTACAGTTACAGATTGAAAGGCAGTGAAGGACAAGGGTCTGCTCTCTTAATGTTGGTCAGCGTTAGTTTGCAGCTCACACGCATGCTTGTTGTGTTTGGCGTACAATCAGAAATACAGTGGGCTGTGTTTCATGTGACAACTGCATGGTCAGTTGATGTTTGTCTCAGTTGTCTGTTGTGAAACTAGGTCAGACTGTTTTCTTTTTATCAACAAAAATAGATGGTGTGCATGTGACCGCTGTTGCAGAAATATTGCCCACAGAAAGCTTAGTTTAAGAATAAGATAAAATCATTAACCATGTAAATAACTACTATTACTGCAGACTCAGTGGAACTATCTCACATAGATATATATGAGTGCTCTCTCAGCTCAACTTCGGCATTAAAACTGTTTTTATGGCTTTTACTTGCATATGTGTACGTGATGAAATATAAACTTGTAGAATGCAAAATCCATTGAATACCACATCCTTCAGCCTATAATAGAGCCGCAAGAACAGCTGCATAAAGAGTGCAGTATGATCAACATCATAACACCGTGGCAAAGAATACCTCAAATCACTGAGCTCACTGTTCCCCCAACAGATTACATGCATAACAAGGAATGAAGAAAGTCATTTTCTGCACACACACACACACACACACACACACACAGTTGCATCACGCCATCGGAATCTCCGCCAGCTGCGCAGACTCCGCAGCCCTCACACCGTCACATCAGGGTTTTCCGTCGGTCTGCGTGGATTTAGTCGAGTTATTTATTTAATTACTCGTTATATAATACACACCGACACACACTCGCGCTCACTGATCGTCCTCAACCTGCCAGCGCACCCAATGCAGTAAGTAACATTTCTGCGATTATATGTATGTTGAAGTGGCTGCAGATGGTGGGGCGGGGGGATAGTGTGTGTCAGTGTGGCTTTGTTTGTGGATCGGGACGATGTATTTGCATGCTTGACAGAATAACCGCTAAATAAGATTTTATTATATATGTATTTGCGGTTGTATGGGGGGGGCTGATCGATGTAACGCTTCCACCATATCTGACCGCCAGCTGGTCTTTATGAGCGGACCTCTCACCCTGCTTTTGTTCAAGTTATATTGTCTAACAGCGCTGATTGCCTTTTCCACCTTTCACACATTTTTTGAGAAATTGCAGAGCTTGCTGGGGCTGTGAATCAGGGATTCATTTCTTTACGTTTCGCTAAAACAAACAGGGGAAAAGTAGAGAGATAAAACACGGGGTTTTATGGTTTAGGTTCTGTGGGGAAAGTGAAGTGTATGAATTCAACTCTCGGGACAAACTCCACACACACACACAAACACTCAATTCATCCACATTACTCGTGCTTCTCATAATCACGGGACAGGGAAGGGATTTGTCCCCGACCCGAGCCAGAGGAGCCATGACCCTCTTAATTCTGTAGCTTCAGTTCTGCACATCCACATGTTCTCCTGCTGGTGTCTGTAAATTAGTGTAAACTCTTGACTCGCTGTGAATGTTTGGGTCCATTCGCAGTACTCTAGTTTCTCATAAACTCACAGTTTTTCTAATGTATGGTATCCCGTGGTAACGCCTGTAGTACTCATGTAGGACAGGCCTCTGCACTTGTTCTTTTGGGAATGGGGCACTGACGTCACGAACGCACCACTGGAGGCGACGTTCTGCAGCTGTTCTGACGTCACGCCGCATGCGGAGCTCCAGCTCTGCCTGCATCATCACAGGCAGAGGAGGAGTGCACGCTAGCACACGCACGTGTACAGATATAAAACGACAGGTGTTTGTTGTCCGGACTGTGGTAATGGTGTTTCTGGGGTGACTGGAGATCAGCCAGTTGGTTTAACCTTGAATATATCACTGTGGGGAGAAATCAGATTAGATGGGAGGCATTGAAGGGCAAGGTCACGTGACCAAACAGGACATGTTGTGGATTTTAGTATTAGTGAATGATGGAATACACAGAGCAGAGATGAATGATTTAATAACTAGAACAAAATAAAACCTGAGAATGGAAATTGAATGAAGGAGAATACTCTAACTCTGATATGTATTCAATATGCGCTGTACAATGATAGTGCCCTATAATACACTGCGCAGCTGTAATGCACGTCAAGTAGATATGAAAATTTAATCTCCACATTTATTAATACTATGCTTTGGGTAGCTTCAGAGATAAACTGTGCAGTATAATAATCATGTGGGATTGCAGTGGAATGCAGAAATATGCACCAGCTGAGCCAACGGGAAACTTCCACAGGCTCCAGGTGAGAAAAGAAAATGTCTGTTGTGTTGCATAAAATTAAATTTAGGGCTGGATTTAAAGGAGCAAGCTGCACCAATTTTACATCTCAAGCTCAGTTTACTTGTCATGCGGAGTACTACTCAGCCTGTGGAAACTGTTGTATAACGTCTTCTGTGACTCTTTTTTTTTGCCAAGTCTGAGAAAATAACCCAGATGATGTCATCAGGGTTTACCAGGGGGCTCTAATGGAAAAATGCTATTGAGTTGCATTATGGGAAGTGTAGGATCCACTGTTTTTGGACCCATGCGTATATGTACTAAAACTCAGGATATCTTGGCCTCTGCTGATCGATTTTGATTATTCTCTGTCCCTAGAAAGTCCCCCAATTTATGAACACACAATACTAAATCACTGGAGTACCCCTTTAACATTAGAAGGGATTAGAAGAGCTGTGTCATCTCAACATCTCTTTTCCTGTTGGAAGGAATTTAATCTAAAACATACATTTGACATATGATAGAACAATAGACACAAGGAAAGAACACCGAAATGGCATTTTTCACCTCATAGGTCCCTTAATTGTTTGTGGTCTCTGACTTGAAAAGGCGTATTATTGGCTGGATGACCTCATAACTCCATTTCCTCCATCAGGTCTAAAGCCACATGACATCTCTCTTGCTGCGGTCTCTCTCCTCACAGCAAGTCCTCCTGACAGACTTGAAGCGACAGCGCTGACCTGGATAACCGCTGAGTGTCCCACACTGAGGCGGGCCTGTCCAAGCAGACGGACTCACGGATACAGCGGCGGACAGACAGCAGTGTCAGCAGCCCATCAGCAGCCTGCAGCTCGAGGAGTAGCAGCAGCAGCAGCAGCAGCAGCAACGTCCAACACAACACATCCACACCATCCTCCCCCATCCTCCTCCTCCTTGTCACATCTGACATGGCAGACCCCAGCCTCACGTCGCCCTCAAGGACGCCGCTGCGCTCCCCCAACACCTCTCTCACCCTCTCCTTCCCCTTCCTGAGGGAGGGGAGCCGAGTATGGGAGGAAGGGAAGGAGCTGCCGCTGCCTCGGGATTTGCCCAGCCCGTTGCCAACCAAACGCACCCGCACCTACTCAGCGTGAGTATGATTAGTTTATTTACCAATTAGTGTGTGGTGGGAAGTAGACATTTACTTGAATACTGTAAAATATTTAGGTACTTGTACCTTATTTGAGTTTTTCCATTTTATGCTACTTTAAAACTTAAAAGAAAAAAATACTTTTTACTATACTATATGTATCAGTAGCACTTTTTAATAAGGGGTTTATGAGCTGTAACTAAAGGCTGGTTTATTAATGGTTAATACATAATTTACTAAAGCTTTGTAGATCATTTCTAAGCTCATAATAGGAAACAACTTTTGGTGGCAGGTTGTGGAAATCCCCTCTAGCTGCAAACCAAAACTGCATAATAACTGATCTACAAAGCAATGATTTATTAACATTAATGAGTACTTTTACTGTTGATGCTTTAATTGCATGCTGTTGCTGATATGTCTGTAGCTTTAGTCAAGTTACATTTTGAATGAAGTACTTTTACTTGTAGGGGAGTATTTTTAAATTGTGGTATTGCTACTTTTACTTACTTAAAGGATGTCCATAAACCAAACTGATGTAGGAAATTGATTCATTGTTACAAATCTTTCAAGCAGAAAGAAAATGCTGATTTCAGCATGACAGCTGCTTGTTTTTTTAACCACTAAATATTACTAAAGGATGTAAATGTATCCTGGCTGGTTTGCAGGCTGTGGTTGGTGGTGAAGGAAGGTTGAATACTGTACAGTTTACACTGTGAGTCAGCAGATTAGAGCTCTCGTCTCTGCTGCCGTTGTGTTGTGACATTATGAGACAGTGTGTAGGTGTTGACGTGATCGGCTCTTCATCTTCCTTCTAACCTCCTTCGTGAATCCTCCTCTCTGTTCTCACACTTCTCCATTTCTCTGACTTGTCATTTTATGATTAATGCAAGAAGAACATCCTTGTTTTTCTCTCCTTGCCTGCAGTACGGTACGCGCTCACTCAGGTCCGGTGTTTAAGGGTGTGTGTAAGAACTTCTCCAGGTCACAAGGTCACGGCTTCCTCCGGCCCTCCCACGGCGGCGAGGACATCTTTGTTCACATCTCAGAGTGAGTGGCAACAACACTGAACTCACTCTCAGAAGACAAAATCATACGGATGTCTCAGCTGTCGCCTCTTAGAATCACAGCACGTCATTGGCATTAGCTGAATTACAAATAGAAACACAAACTTACAGCAGATCTGCAGCGTCAACTCATAGTGAGACTGTGAGAACTCAGCAAACAACACTGTTTACGTGTGTACTTTTTTTCAAAGGGAAAGCTATTTTTCCCAACTCTCCTAGGACGCTGTGACACCTGCAATAAGTGGACGTGCACAGAGAGTACAGCAACTTCCCTATGCTGGTTTTATTCTACTTTTTTTATTCAGAACAAGCAGTACGTCAAATGTTAGTACAGCCTCAGCAAAAGCAGCAGATTCTGCAGGAGGATCCAGTTATCTTACAGCCAAACATCTGCGTCGTGGGTCTGAACATTTATCTTGTCTCAAATTTCCACATGATCAGAGCTCCAGCAGACGTATTTGCTTCTATAATGTGAAGTGAACTATTGCTTTAAAAGAATAATCAGACATTCTGGGAAATACATGTATTCTGTTTTTTTTGCCGAGAGTGAGATGAGACAATCGATACTGCTCTATATCGATATTCTCATCTCACTCTCAGCAAGAAAGTGAAAGAGCTTATTTCCCTTAATGTTGAACTATTACTTTAAGTCAGTGGTTCTCTGATTTTGTGGGTTAAGACAACCTCAAGGAGTTGCAAAATAACTGCAGGGTCATGAACAGATTAATGGGACAGGATATTACTTATGTGTCTTTTTGTAATTCGTCTCTAATTTCTGCTATTACTCTTGTGAAATAATGAACAGTTCACAGACTTTCCTCTCTTATTTGATTAAATTAAACAACGTGAAAAGGAAAAAAATATTATTTTGTTGTGCAGTTTGGAGGAAGTTTAAATAGAAATTAGTTATAAATCATATGATAAAACAGTTGAGAACCACTGCTTTTAGTCATCTCATGAGTTACAAGTCACCGTTTGTGCATTCAACACATATCTGCAGCATGAAAGTGAAAAAAACAAACAGACAAATGTTCTCTTGTAACTCTTATGCATGCTATTTTTTAAAATCTGATTACAGATTCTTTGTCTGCAGCCCTCCGTGCATTTACACAACGAGCCAGTATGAAGCAAAACTCCCCATTTTTACTCCTCGTGCCTCATCCTTCACATTTTTCTCTGTTTCAGCATCGAGGGGGAGTACGTCCCGGTTGAGGGCGACGAGGTCACGTACAAAGTGAGCCGGGTCCCGCCCAAGAACCTGAAGGTGCAGGCGGTGGAGGTGAAGATCACACATCTCAACCCGGGGACGAAACACGAGACCTGGTCTGGGCAGATCATCAGCTCGTAGACCTGAGCTCCGGGGCCTGGTGGCTCGTGCTTGTCAGGGCTGGGTGGGGGGTGGGGGGGTGGACCTGTTGTGGGACTGATAACTTACATTCCTGTGCTCAAATCCCTTTTTTTTAAAAAAAAAAAACATGTTTTACCTACACAGCAAAGTGTCCAGAGTTAATAGGTGTCAGTAATTCAGTGGTAGTAGGTGCTGACAGTTTGTCCACTCACAGAGCTGATAGCAGTCTGTCTGCTACGCTGATGCATTTGCTGTGTATGTGAAACAGACCATTTATTCATTGTTTTATTTATTTGTATTTTTGTCATGACAGCAGTAATGAAAGTCAGATTTGAGACGGGAGGGTAAAGTGACCGGCGGGGGATCAAAGAGATTGTGGGCCTCATTTTGCTGTGTAAAGTATAAAACTTTGGGAAAACTGTATACATAACTGTGGTGCAGATCTGCAAACTGAGGCATGACAGCTGAGTGCGAGGAAAACGTCGGACAAAAGGCTGAATTCAGTTTTACTTCCCTTCTTTGCAGCTGTTAAGCACTTGTTTACTTCACCAAAGTTTCCAGGATCACATGTTGGGCAGGTCAGATGACATGTTATCACAACCTACACTGTTTTACATCAAGTGCAGACTTTGGAAAGAGGAGAAGAAGCTTTGAAATCAACAACAGAGATAATGGGCGTAAAAGCAAGTAGTTTGTGAGTTTTTGAAGAGATTTGAAAGATTGTGAAAGTTGAAAATGGCAGGTTGGCAGTCCTCAGAGCAGTAAATCACAGCTGGTTTTGCATCAAAACACAAATGAAATCTGTACAAAAAAACAAACCCCTAGATATAAATCCTTCTATGTTGGCACCCTTGACAGGATGTCTCTTTTGAGTTTCAGGTCACCAGTTTAGAAACATGACTGTAGGGGACGAAAAAAAGAGGAAGTTTTATTTTGAAGTAGAGAGGGGGATGTACTGAAGGTTGGAGTGAAAAAGCCTGAAGGACTAAAACAGGAAGATGACATTAAACCAAGCATGGACATTTGAAAAACATAAACATAATAAAAACAACATTATTTTTACTCTGAATGGAAAGTGATTTTCCTGAAAAATACATATCCTTGGTTGTGTTGTCTTGTTTGTGGTTATTTATTTTAATTATTTATTTGATGATTTCTTCAGGGTTGTGTGCGTCCTCAGATTGCGAGCTCTATATTTTGGGTCATACAGTCAAAAGTTGCACTTAAGAAAATTGAACTTCCACTATGAAAACTGCCACAGCGCTCCAGACATCACTGTCAGGTTTTTCTCAATCTGCTGTTCTGTTTGGAAGCTCCTGTTTTGAAAGCTGAATTTCTAAAATCTCTTTTTCTATTATTGAAAAAACGTGTGTGTGATTTATTGAGCGTAGTCAGCATGATGGTGAACTACATGACTTCATAGTTGGTGCCAATAGAGATCATTGTTTGTAGTTATTCAGGTTTTGCTCAGCTGTACTGTATGTCATTTTAAATTATATCTGTTCCATAGAGTCTCTGTGCATCTCGTCTGTCTGTCAGTGTCACTGCCTGAATTTGTTCAGCATTACATTTTGTTTATCAAAGGGCACTTTCTTTTGTGCTCATCCACATGATTACTTCTGTTGAGCCTTGAAAGGACATTAAAGCATTTTATGATTCACACGTCTGATGGAAGCTGTGTTTCTTTAGCTGTGTGTGTGGGAGTGAGACTCAGGCTGAGGGAGGAAGAGGAAGAGTGGTACGAACTCTGGTCATCATGTGATGACAGGTCACAGCCAACGTGTCATGTCAAAGTGTCCCAAGCCTGATAATCAGACTGAACTGCCATTTTGTTTCATTTTAGACCATTTATATTTGAATTTCTGAATAAATGAGAGACGTGTGTGATGATTCAGAGGTCATTGAGTGACTGTATTTATAACATATTTAAATGTTTTCACTTTTCTGCATTAGACAGCTCCCGTCCTTTTTTCTGTGTATTATCAGTGACCAGATTGGGAAGCACGCTTTCCTTTAAATTCTTTTATCAAAAGCAAATTATAAAATTTGATTGACTTCAATAGATACAGAAGATCGTTCCTGTCTTTATTGAATAAACAATAAATAAAGGTAAGGGCCATGGGAAACAAGAACACCACACCAAATGTCATTGAAGTAAAGCACCTAAAACCAGGTTCAGCAAATATCATCCTGTTGCAGAGCAGCACGTCAAGTCCAACTAGCGCCACCTGTTGCCAAGAAAAGTAACAGAAGCAGCTTAAACCATAGACTGCTAAATCGTGCCAAACCTAGCTTTGCAGGCCAGGAAAGACAAGTTTTGCAATTTAACACTTGTGCCGCATGCAGGCAGTGAGTGTTACAATGGCAGTTTTTTTCTTTCATAAAGCTGCTGTTTTGCTGTTAACTGGAGGATGTCTTCTGCTGGATATTGCTACAAGTTCACACTGCTATTGTGTGTCATTGTGTGTCTTCTGTCCCTTGAGACTGTCTTCCTAGTAAATATGGAGACAAAAAAAAAAAGAAGACCAAAAGAAACCAATATAATAAAAGCAGCAATGTTGGTTGGTTGACAAAGTTCTGTCTTTAGTGCTGAATGTTTGAAATACAAACTTCATCTGTTATTTATTGGTAGAAGAGTTCACTCTGGACATGTGCATCTTTCTACAGACACTTAACACAGAGGCTCACTGGTCTGATGGTCGAGCGTCTGACAAAACTAAATGTCAGGCACTGCTGAATAAGATTAAAAGAGACACTGATGATTGTAAAGGGGAATAAATTATACTTCTGGTGTTCAAACAGCCACAAGTTGAATTGTATTTTATTTTTAAAGCGCCTGTGTAGGTAAGATTTGAAGATTTCTGGTGACTCCTAGTGGTAAAATTAAAAAAGACACTGTGGCAGACAGAAATGCATGCTGACGCTGATAATAACCATGTAGAGAATCTGCTGCCTTCTTATTGAGAAAGTGCTGAGTGTGTGAGTTTGAGTGAGTTATGTGTAAAAAAAGGGAATTCTGAGGTCAAAGACGACGAGAGCCGAGGTCAGTGAAATGATATCAAAAAAGTTTTATTACAATGAATTAAAAGTACAGTACAGTTAGCATCAGTGACACATTAAAAAGCTTGCTCTCTGCTGTGCATAAAAGTCTTGTCTACATGATCCTTGTAGTCGTTGAGGTTGAAGGAGTGTTAACAGTCGGACACAGAACTGCAGCTGACGTATCTGATTTATTAAAAGCCTCATATTTACAGTAATGACCCATACAGGAGGCATTATTTTCTCTGAACCACGACAGAACATTGGCTAGTTATGGGAAAAAGTAGAAGTTTTTAAAAGTGATTTAAAAAACCCTTTAAGCAGCTGTTGAAAAACCGCATTCGTGTGAAAACAATTAGCAACAAGGAATCAAGCAATAAGCATGAATACATATAGTCACCCAGATACAGCGTGCAGGCCATGATACAGCTTGTAAAAATATTTTACATAAAAAGCTGTCTAACTGACTGACAACAGTTTGTAGAGTGACTCGGTCACAGTAGCTTAATTCACTGGTTAAGATGAATTCAAGGAGTCAGTAATGTACAGTTTTCAATATAAATCTTCACTTTAATGCATTTAAAAGAACCTAGAGAAGCGAAAACAGGCAAAGCGAGCAAACGTCTTTCATTTCCAGTAGCTTTGGAGGTTAAAACAGACATCTGACATTCAGATGATCACACAGTGAACCAACAATAACTCACATCCCGTTCAGAGCGACATTAAAATAGCTGGAATGGCTCATATATCCTCAACTGTAGAGGAGGAAAGACCCACAACTTCTTTAATGCTTCATGCATATCTCATTTCCTCACAAAACAACAAGCACAAGTTTCCTCACCTGTTTTAATCTCTCGATTGGTATAAAATTATGCCAACATTAGTGCAAAACATCATTCTATACTCTAAGTAATTTGGAGTAATAACTTTCAACACGGCAGAATGTTTTATAATCTCTCTACGCCTTTTGGTTTACGTTACATGCTACACATTGACACTGCAGTCATTCTTCTGCCACAGTACTTTAACACTTCCGCGCTTACTGTCCCTTTTTTTAAAAAGCAGGATTTCTTGTACAAATTCAGCCAAATCACCTTGCTGCTGTCCATTTGTATTCAGAGTCATAATATTAATAATATGGAGAAAATCAGTAGTCGTACCTTTCGGCAGTTCATAAACAGCCTGGGCTCCAGGTGCTGGTTGTCGTACCAGCAGAGACCCACAGGCAGGAGTTCGGAGGGGGGTTTGTGGGTAAAGGGATTGGGGCCAGTTCAGGACATCAGGACTCGTGCGGTGGAGCGTCAAAGAAAAGCTCCCGACAGAGTCTGGCCGTGTCCTTCGGAGAGTACACTGTGAAACCGATGGTCCGCGGGTCGTTGAAGATTTCATAGTCGTTTCCTCCCTGAAAAGAGAAACATCACGATTATAGACACAGATGGACATTTTTTCAGCCGAGGATCTCCTAATTTACTATCATGACATTTGAACTTTAACCCCTGAGACTGAACAGTCGATGGCCTCAGACTCTCATGAAGCGTTCAGTCAGATAAAACTATCACCACAGTCATGTTTACAGACCTCTTAGTTCAAATTAAGAGAAATGCTGCAGCAAAAAAATGATATTATAGACAGTGATGATGCCTCCGTGCACAAAGGCAGGTCCATAAAAAATGTTTTTCTGAGTCTGGTGTGGAAGACTGCCGTGCACAGAGACCTGACCTACACCACATCTGATACATTTGGGATGAACTGGAACGCAGACTGCGAGCCAGACCTCATCGCCCAACACGAGTGGCCGACCTCACTAACGTTCTTGTGGCTGAATGGGAGCAGACATCTGCAGCCAGGTTCCTAAATCTTGTGGGAAGCATCACCAGAGGAGTGGGGGCTGTTATAGCAGATTAATGCCCATGGTTTTGGCATGAGATATTCAAAAATCACATAACAATCACCAGCTCTCCTGTGAACATTTCCCAAGATGAACTTACGTCTGAGGTCTCATTGCCAAAGAAGTAGATGGTGTCCAGGCCTTCGCTCTCCAGCAGCTCCAGGCACAGCCTCTTGTCCCAGCCCTCTGGGAAGATGTCAAAGCTGATGAGACCGCCTGAAACAACATGATGACAAACAGGACATTATCATCATCATCGGCTTAATCATATACACAGTGTTTTTCTTGAATAAATACCTTTAAAAAACACAACGCATTTCACCGGGTTCGTACAGCTTTTTAATAAGAGTAGAATTCAAGCATTTTTCAAGCACTTTCAAGGTACCTAAACCAAAGATTTCCAGACTCTCAAAGCCTTTATCATCGCATCTAAATTGTTACTATAAATGCAATTACGAAAAATAAAGTTTGCATAATTCCTTTAGCAATCAATGTATACTGTCACTTTGTTTACTTACTTACCAGCTGTTCACATTAACTTTGTATGTTTGAGCGTGAATGACGAGTGAACACAAGAAAAGAACTTTCCTTTTAGATTATGTTGAAAATCAAGCATTTTCAAATTCAAGCATTTTCTTAACCTTGAAAACATCATTTCAAGACTTTCCAAACTTTCAAGACTTTGTACGAACCCTGATTTAAAAGAGGAAAAGAGCAGACGAAGCAGTGTTCATGTTGCATTTACAACTCAAGTTTCACTAACCAGTGCACTCAGTATGTTGGTGAATACTTTCACTTTTGCACTCTTCCGCCTGTATTTACACTCAACACCTCCAGCTCTGCAGGACCAACGTTATTTACACTGAGCAGCAGCCTGTTTGTTCTGACTTGTTGAGATAACGCTGCACTCGGAAGAAGGATGTGTCACAAGAATGCACCGAACAACGCCAAGCATTTCCTATATTCAAGCACTGTGATAGGTGTGATTATGGCTGCAGCCCAGAGGAAAGATCACGATTGCAATGTGTGTTTTGCAAAATGTGTTATTACACAGTCCAGCTGGTTCTCATTAGAGCTCATTTTTCATCACAGACGAGTTTTTCATTTTAAGAGTCACAGATGTTTCTCCATTGTTGCTCAGCTGTGAGTCGAACGTACGTAAGTGACCTTTGAAGTGTGAAATGTAGCTGAAAAGTCTCCTGAAAAGCAGCACCTCCCTTTCAATCTGCTCTCCCGCCCTTCCCCCGCCTTTCCCCCTTAAATTCTTTTCACTGCCTTGTCTCAGCTGAAAGGCTTAAAGAGCCAATAACCAAGGCAAGAGCTGAGTAGCGTTCCAGCCAATGAGAAGGCTGTTTCCCTCACACGCCCCCCACACGCCTCCATCCTCAACACCTTCGACCCCACACTGTAAACACCTCAGCGATTCAACCACCTTTATAGCAACCCATCCCCCAGCATGATGTTTTTCACTCCTGAGCAGTGACAAAGTGCCCAGCTGCTGACAATGCACTGATACGCATGTGTAACCTTTTTCAACCCTTCTGCTGAACCCCGAATGCTGTAAATAAACCTGAATTAATTACACAAACTGCCTTAATAAATAAGAGTTACTAAGCATTTTGGTTAATCTTAGACAGAAATGTGCAAAAAGTAAAAAGTTCCAGAGAATATACAGACAGAAATCTAATAAAACCTTAATGTGAAAGATGAGTAATTGAAGGAAGTTAACGTTCAACATTCCTGAACAACACACACACACACACACACACACACACAAGTCTCAAAGGGTTTGCTTCTCTTTATCTACATCTCCTCCTCTGTGATTGTTAACATTTAATAAGGAAAAATCAATCCAGGATGATCGCTTTTACCCCAGATCGTCAATCTCTGTAATGAAAACACTGAGTGCCCCTTACATTCTGTACTCTCAGTACGGATTGGAGCGTCGGGTTTATATAACACCTATTGCAGAGATCAGTATCAGCCAACGAGGGCAGCCGCGCAGAAGCGGATGAACCCTGAGGAAGGCAAACAAATGGTGTTTATTGTGCACACACACTCAGCAAACAATCAACAGCCTGGGCTCTGACTAATAAACGCTGGGTAATATGATATATATACTGTATATGCTCAACTCTGAAATAAGACAGCAGACATGAAATAACATCCCATTTCTCCTTTCTGCCGCAATTCGGGGATCTATAACAGGAAGAGGATTGAGGAAAAACAAGCCCGTCTGTCTCGTTTGTTTGCCTTAAGTGGGAACAGCCTTCACGCGTCACCAGCAGAGACTCACACCTCGCACAGCACGTAAGCAAACATCAGGTACCCGATACTGCTGCTGTGCTGCCAGAGGGAGAGAGAGTGGGAACAGTCAGTGTGTGTGTGTGTGCGTGCGTGCGTGTGTGTGTGTAATAGTTAACTGAGGGCTCCAATGTCCAGCACAAGGTCCTCCACACATCATGGGTGTGAGGTAGAGGGGTCTTTTTTTAAACAGAGATAAGAGACAACAAACAGACAGATAAGCTGTAAAACTGGTTTGTCATTAAACGACGCTGCCGTAAACATGAAGACTGAATCCTGATGAGCTGAGTGTTAAAACTCTTTAATATTGTCCAAACACAAAGAGCCTGTAAGACCCACCGTTGGGTTCACGGTGACAACCAGAGCTTTGTTCAAACTCTCAGATTGTATGTAAATTCTTGTGGCAATTTTCAATAAAATTCTCATGAAACATTTTCTTCCAGTGTTTTGATCCACTTCAGGAGAACTTTGAGGGGAGTATCACGATTCAAAAGGTTAAATGCAACAAGCAGTTTGCATGGGTGTGGACTTCTTAAGAGGCATTCAGATGTTAATGAGTGGTAGAGAGTAACAATGCACCGATCCCACCTTTTCTCTCCTGATACTGATTCCAGCACGTCAGCTTAGGGTACCTGCCAATACAGAGTACTGATCCGATACAGTGCCCTCTTTAGCCCAAATTTAAAATCTGTGTATCGCAACTGGGGGAACTCATTAGAGAGAGACTTTCACAGGCTGAGTTAGCATGGATTCAGTCCCGAAACTGTGACCAAACTAGTGTGTGATCAGAAAAAAAAGTGTCACTGTATCCCGTGTTTTAAAGCAACAGGGGGGCTAACTGACAAAAACGGCACACTCTGCTCTTTTTTTCTGTACATTTCTGCCAGCTGTCTCCGCTGTGTTATGCCTCCTGCAGATTAAGAGAGGACTCGTCTGTCATGTCCCGTTTGTTCCTGAATCTAATTTACACCTTGAGACCAGTCAGCGTTAGCGTCAGTGGGTAGAGTATTACAGTTCTTTTTGTGAGTGCACGTGCTTGCACAAAAATCATGTATGTTTTGGTTCAGACGTGATTTCTCTCTCTCAGTCGACACATAAATCAAGTGTTGGCTCATTTAGCTAAAGAGAAGCTAAAATGTTACTTGGACCTTATTACATAGTGGTTACTTACTTACTAAAGGGTACTTACTAAATTAAAAACAACAGTAGCTACAATACTCAGCAGATAAAGTACTGGTGGTGACAAACACTGCTGAAATTATAAATGACACATTTAGCAGCACAGGGATGGCTTCAAGGCCCTGCCAAACGGGATTATTCTGACTTGAGTCTGTTTTGAAACTGTCTTGAAGTTGTCCGTTTTTCTGTAGATGGCCTTTCGGCTCCCTCACCTCTAGTGAACCGTAGTCCTTTTCCAGCAAACTCCTCTTTCAGGGCAGCAACAAATTTCTCCCTGATCTTCTCTCTCTGTGGAGAAAGTGACAAAGCAGTCAGACGTGTACATTCATTTAATACTCTAGCTACCCTTGGTCATAACTATTATCAGCTCTGTTCCCCAAGTTAAATGTGTGCAGTTTGTCAGGCACGGATCACGTTCTGTTCTCATAATCTGACTATACTTTATTTGATGTATGAACGTAGCAGAGGATCCAGCTGCATACATGTTAGCAGGTAGCTAAAGAGTTAAACCTCTCCTCGTCTGCTGCTATCTGCTTCCTCTGTATCGCCTCGCTCTGTGAACCATCAATGGACGGCCTGTTAAGCTGTCCTGAAAGCTCAACACTGTTTGACCTCTCTCTGTCTGTCTGTCAGAGAGAGAGAGAGAGAGAGAGGCGGTCCGTGACTCTCAGCGCCTGATGTGTAAAAACATACAGTTTGTTGAACTTGGCTGCTGAATTTGGCTACTGCTGTTCTAGTAGGTTTCAGTTTCATTGCAATTGAGGCAAAATGGCCAATGCTCTCACACAGAGCGACTTGCTACACGCACAACGGGAGAATAAGCCTGAACATTACAAGCATCCAACGGTAAATGAGTGCAATATTTTATGTCATCCCGTGTGCCATAATCCAGGACTCGCATTCACATACAAGGGCAGTGCAGATAGCCGAAGAATGATGTTCTAACCCACAAACAAATGGCGACACCAGGCTTAGTCCTGGTCTCAAGCAGACTGCAGAATGTTTGAACGCAGGTGCAGATGTTTTGTTGAATTCTGCCTTTATGACACGCCAAGAGAGAGAGATAAATGGACGTAACAAATAACATTTAGATTTGATCATTATTACTGTACTTATGGCAAAGTGTTTCACCTTGTCGATCTCAGAGAATTCGATTCGCTCCTCCAGCGTGCAGCTCCGACCAATGGGGGAAATGTTGAGCATTCCATTCCTGAACTCAATGAACGTTCCCCTGCAGCCAGAAAGGCACGTATGGTTAAAGGTTAAAGGTGTTTAAAAGACTTAGCTGAGGCAGAAACCTGGATTTGGTTCTACATAATACCATGTCTACAAACAGAGCCTCGTCCTCCCATATGAAGAAGAAGAAGAAAATTAAAATGCCTTTATTTTTCATGGCAATAGTATTTAAAATAACCAAACCAAGACCCACACAGGTCTTCATCAGGGTCATTGTGAACAGTAGCTTACACACCTATATTGTGCTACATTAATGAGTAGAGTGGGAGGATGGTTCTCCATCAGTGTGCAAGCCTATAGGTCAAAAACGAGGAAGCGGTACATCATCAGTGAAGGAAGGAGGGAGGGAAACACAAATGTGTTTTTAGCTTTATTCTCACACAGAGATCACAAAAGGCAGGCACGTTTCTCCTGCTTCAACAGGTCAGTGCTGAATGAAAAAAGACAACTGGCATTCCTGCATCCCAGGAATGCAGGTCAAAGGTGTGTGTGTGTCCTTGGGGGTTTAAGTAAATAGTGGCCTAACTGTCTTGCGAGTTTGGTCAAAGTGTCACCTTTTCTTTGGCAGCTTGATGAGCCCCATGTAGCTGAGGCAGAAGTTGATCAGGTCCTGCAGCAGCTCCTCCCCGATCTGGTTCTGAATGGCCTGACGGGACGAAAATGCACTTCATTAATAAACAAAATGACGCTTTGTCCCATTTTTGTCCCAAGATGCTTTTTAATTCAAGTGATAAAATCAATATGGCTGGTCAAGATGGAGGAAAAGAGGTCACTTAGGTAGATCCATAGTCGTAAGAAGACGTTCAACTTTTTACTTCCTTTTCATACATTTTGTAAAACAACAGACTTAATTTGTAGAAAATGGTTTCTTTAATGTAGTTTGAAATAAAATGCTTCTTTAGCGTTTTTTACTCATTTTCCACTCTCCAATCGTTGTCTACCAAACGTAACCAGTTTTGGCTAAAGAATGATCTCATCTGTCGTATTTCTCATCACATATAATATGAAGAATATATCTTACAACATAAAGATATCTTATAATGTGCTGCTCTATGTTCTTATTAGATCATCTGCTTTATAGGAGGAACATGTGAAGCGTGTGTGCAGCACATGCATGCAGAGCCATGTGTTGTTCTCAGGACAGATAACGTGTTGCATACCAGCTGACATTGTGACAGAACATAAAAAATGTGACTCTGTGTGTTCACTTACATGTTTGGAGAGCAGTTTCCCATCTTTGTACTGCACCGTCCCGTTCTCAGCAAATACATAGTCAAACTTGTTTATCACTGCAAGAGAGGAGACAGGGGACACGGGGCTAAATGCGCTCGTCTGGTGCTTTACAACCTACACTCTCTTCCACTAAGGCCTGAATACGGAAGAACAGAACAGCCTGCTATATTTACCTGGTAGCAGATTACAGTGTGTGACACTGCCTGCTAAAGTCAAATTTAATCTGTCTGACCTTCCCACTCACTTTGGCCTGTGTGTCCTCTGCCAACAACACTCGGCAAGAAAAGTCTGCAACTTTGCCTGATTTGATCACTTTAACTTTAATAACACAGCGGTCACCTGCATAATAAAAACAGCATAATCCAGCACAGTGAAGGCAATGCAGAAACTGATAATACAACTGCTGGATTGTGTGATAACTTGACAAATAACAATAAAATGTTCCTCTAACTGAGTTAAAAATGTAATAAACCTGTTATTGGAATAAACTGTCATTTGATTATTTAGTTCACACAGGGTGTAACACATTTTAACTGATGATGTCAACTTTTTTCACCATCAATAAAAAAAAAATACTGTAATAATGTCATGTTATAACAACATGAACAGCTATTTATTACATTCTCAACCCGTTTGGAGTGACATTTTATTCATTTTTTGACCGGTCATCACATCATCCAGCAGCTACAACAACATCAGCTGCGACTGTGTGCATCATGAAGTATGAAAAGATTCACCTTTAGCACACTTGGCATGGTTATGAAACCATGTGCCTCCCTCTTGGCACAATACATCTGCATTCCAGTTGTAGCCTAATATTTACTGAGGCTTTCAGCCCGTTAACTCAGCTGGGGGGCTGTTGGCACTGCAGTGTGAGCAAAGGGCCAATTAATAAACTCACAGGTTAATAAAGTGAACTAAACCGAACCACTGGAGTCGTCACTTGAGTTCAGACGTTAGTAGTCTCGTTTTAGTATGTTCACTATTTGAACTGTGCCTCCCGACGAAATCATATTGAGACATAGAAGATGAGTTGAAACTTTGCAGTTAGTCATCGTGACACAGCCTGAATCAGTCTCTGAATTACTACACAGATAAAGGAAGAGAAAGATGATCAGGCTGAACCAACTACTGTGTTATCATCCTTTTATACTGGGTCTCTAATGCTGTTAGAAGGATGTTGTGTTACTCTCTATTAAGCTGCATAACGGGTACTCAAGGCACCAAGTTTTCAGAGTCACTCATGGCCTAAATCCTAAATTATTCCATTATGACCATCCTCTTTGGTCCTCTCTCTGTGGACTGGTGTCCAATTAAGCAGAAGTTACAATAAAAAAGCGTCAAGCCATGCAGTGTGATCCAGTTGGGTGAATTATACAGCATACAGTGTGTATAAACCGTCTGTGGTTAACACTGGAAGTGGCCTGCTCACCATCATCCCCCTCCCCGAGCTGCTCCGCTATCTTGGAGTAGTCCGACCCTCCCACGATGCCGATCTTCACTTTCCTCCGCAGAGTCTGGAAAAACTCATCCAGCTGTGGGTCGATTTTCTGCAGATTACAGGGAAATGCACTGCACGTTATCACTTTGTGTTGCTCCCTCTCATACACACACACACACACACACACACACACATACACGCATCATCATTAAAACTGCACTGTGTTTTTGAAGCATCACTACATAGAAAGAACAGAGAACAATGGACGTGGCTGCAGAACATGCCTTTGTGGTATTATAATCTGGAACAACATATGGAAGAAAAACGTCTGAGCTGCACACAGGGGAGGCTATTATGTAATTTCAGGGCGCTGGCATGCTCTGCACACACAAACACACACACACACACACACACACACACACACACACACACACACAAACCAGTTACCCCAGATGAACTTGAGCATTCAAACCCAACGACCTAATGAAAAGGGATGAAGAAAGTAAGAAACATAACTCGGACTGAATAATAAAAGAGATGATTTCTCCCTTAAACCTTACACACGTCTACATGGCTACCGCTCAAAAGTTAGGTTCAGAAACATGGCATTTATTTCAGTTTTCCTCCTGAGAATTTAGAGCATATTAATTAAAAAAGCACTAATTAAAGCCCACGTGAGGTGACAGTATCAGGACATCAATAGGTCACCAGACACCAACAGACCTATACATTAGCAGACTACAGACCACACAGCCCCTCCATGTGTCACAGTAGGGTCAATAGTACTGGGGCAACACTGGTGTTTGTGCAGGAAGAAAGGAAAGAGCTTAAAAATATGAAACCAGTGTACGAGGTCAAGAGGACACAGTGTGCTCTCACGTACTGTCTCCCCACCGTGAAAATAACTCGGAGGTTAATTATGAAGTCAGAGGAGCGAGAAGAAGAGCATGGATGAGCTGCTATTAAAGCTTGCAATAATCAATAACCGATCACGCTCGCGGTGTACCGATTGATTGGGTGTGAGCTCACCTCTCTAGGTGGTGTCAAGGTACCGTCCACGTCGAACAGGCAGAGGATGTTTCGGTCCGACGAGAAGCCGTTTGATTTGTCCATTTCTTCTTCTCTTTGACTTTTTCTTGTTGAAGAGTTGTACTTTCGATTTGCAAGCGTCACAGGTCCACGCTCGTGCAAGCAAACACGTACACATTCACGTGAGGGTCAACCGAATCGGGGTATTCAGCTGTAGGTGAAATATTAAAATAAATGGGGAAAAAGATGGACTTCGACGTTTTACACAAGGTACATTATTTCTTCTCGTGCGCACCGACAGCCTCTTCTTCTCCTTCTTCTTCTTCCTCTTTGAGTCTACAGCGCTGCTGTCGGTCTCAGCTCGGCTCGGTTCAGCTCGGCTCAGTTAACCCGTTCAACACTCAAACACAGCGTGCTGCTGAACGTGTTTCTTTTGCAACACTTGTAACTCACCCGGCAGCCAATCGCAGCCGGGCCATGGGCCGTGACGTCACCAGGTGGGCGGGGCCGTGCAATTTACGCGACACTTGACAGCCAGCTGACATTTTACTTACAAGTGAAGAGGCAGTGAAAGTGATGGATGCAGCACAGAAACACAGGACGTGTCGTAAATTAAAAGCGTTTATGAGAGTAATACTTTATTTATCAATGAAAAGAAACTATATTACAGCAGGGGACTGCATACTAATGAATAATAAACATGCATAAGAGTATAAGTAAAAAGTACAAAAGTGCAAATAAGTTACAAAAGATATAATAATATTATTTGTAATATTATTGTACATTATGTAAGAAATTTGCAATTAATGAAACCAGTCAGAATCATTCTTGCGCTCCTCCATCCTTTTGTGTTAGATACAACTTTCTCAAAGTCCACAGTCTTGTAACCGGTGGAGACTCTTCATTCCAGTATCTATGAGAATGAAGATTACAGTTACAGAGATTTTGTAATTTGTGAAACGTCTTTCATGTCCTGGAGAGTGTTGCTTCACTAAATGGATCCTGTGTGACAGGCTATCCCTCCTATATGTTTGAGATGGAAAATATGAGAAACACAAATCGTTTCACAACAAACTCTATTTATTTAGAGCATTTTGTAAGTTTTCAAAGAAAATGCTGTGCTGTGCAACAAAGATATAGTTGTTTTACACAAATCAGAGCTCCAATTAGTTTTTATGGTTTCCTTTTGAAAGGGTATTTAACAGCCTGTTGAGACCTGTTCAGGCTCAGATCACATGAACCCTCCTCTAGATTAGATTACTGTCTTCTACCCACGCTCACATCAGCTGCTTTATTACAGTGGCAGGCTGCAGCTGAGAGACAGAACTAACCCTAACCCAACTGTGAAAAACATCATAGTGCACACAGGGACCAATGACATTGTAAAACAGCAATCAGAGATCCTGAAACAAGACTTTACCGATCTATTGAACACACTCAGTTCCTTGAATACCGAGGTGTTTATCAGTGGCCCTCTACCACCAGTCAAAAGAGGAGTTGAGAGTTTCAGCAAATTATTGGCTCTGAACACCTGGCTGTCAACTGCATGTACCCTCCATTCAGTGCACTTTAATGACAATTTTAACTTTTTCTGGGACCGCAGGTATCTTATTAGGGCAGATTCCTGCGTCGCCCATCTGCTCCCTCTGCTGAGGACAAGAGGCAAGATCACTCAAAACAAGGACAAGACAAAACACAATGGGACAAACGGTTCATTTTAGTGACTCAGTTCTTTAAGTCTCGTTCAGTAAAATTAACTACTCTTTTTTCGAGTCATACGTTCATTTCGTTCAGTAGACGAAGTACTCATTTCTGCCCTGTACTGAGCCTGTGTAGCTGTCACGTGAAAAATGAACGAACGACTAACGAACGATGGCGCACAAAAAACATCGAACTCTTGTTGATATCTGTTGGGTCCAGGCCACAAGGACGATGGCACACATGATTGTTCCCAGGATAAGCCAGGACCCAGTGTGCCGCTAGCCTTCCCTATTCCTGTCTTGATAGGCAGTAGAAAGAGAGTGGAGCACTCTGTTCAGTCATCAAATCTGGCTAACCTGTTACAAATTCCTTGCCATGTTCAGTCTGCACAGGGCCCCCCTCTAATTCTACAAAGGTAGCTTTGTTGAATATTCGATCGCTTACCAACAGGTCATTTTTAATTAATGATCTTATCACTACCTATAATCTTGATGTTATGCTTTTAACTGAAACCTGGCTAGATAGCAGTAGCAGTGCACCAGTTCTCATTGAGTCAGCCCCTCCAAACTTTAATTTTATGAATGTTTCTCGACCTGACAGGAAAGGTGGAGGTGTTGCTGCTATATTTCATTGTAAGCAGTTATCATGTGGTGATTTTTCCTCTTTTGAATATCTTTGCATTGTTTTGAAAGGCACACCAAAAATCATGCTGTTAATAATTTACAGACCTCCAATGTCCTCTGTTTGTTGACAACTTCACTGAATTGCTTTCTGTTATCTCGACAGATTTTGACTATCTTGTCATAACTGGTGATTTTAACATTCACATTGATAATCCCAAAGACAAAACTGTGAAGGACTTCTGTGGTCTATTTGACACTTTTGATCTGTTACAACATGTAAAAGGGCCCACACACAACCACAGGACACACACTGGATTTGGTTATTAGTAAGGGTGTTGATATTTCTAGCACTGTTGTTAGGGAGATAAGCCTCTCTGACCATTTCTGTGTTTTCTTTGATATGTCGGCTTCTCCTGATACACAAACCAGATCACTTTCTGTCAAAAAACGGTATATAAATGAACGTACTAGTTCTCTTTTCATGGAAGCTATATCCATAACAATAAGCTTAACATCAGACTCTGTTGATTCACTCTGTTGAAAACCATCTCTGGCAAGCAGAAAGCACCGTGGCGAAACACCCCAGCTGTCACAAGCCAGAAGAGAGAATGCAGGAAAGCTGAGCGCAAATGGAGAAAAAGTAATCTTCAGATTTACTAAGACATCTTTAAAAAGAGGCTTTGTATTTACAATTCAGAAATAAATAAGGCTAGACAAGCCTTTTTCTCTAACATCATCAACAAGAATATCAACAATTCTCGTGCCTTGTTCACCACTGTTGATAAGCTAACTAAACCCCCAAAAGAACTAGCCCCCGATTTCATATCTCTTAATAAGTGTAATATCGAAAATATCAGAGTGGCCAGAAATTCCTCCATGTCAAACAATGGAACCAGACCATTGCTGAAACCGCACAGAAACAATTTGGCCAGACAAGACTTAGAGAAACTCATTCATGCCTTCATTTCCAGCAGACCGGAGCATTGTAACGGCCTCTTGTCTGGTCTTCCCAAAAAGACCTTCAGACAACTTCAGCTCATTCAGAACGCTGCTGCCAGACTTCTAACGAGAACCAAGAGAACTGAGCACATTACTCCTGTTCTTAAATCTTTACACTGGCTTCCTGTTACTTATAGAATATATTTTAAAGTACTGCTGCTAGTTTATAAATCGCTAAATAATCTGCCAAAATACATCTCTGATAACCCAGTAGGGCACTTAGATCTTTAGGAAGCAGTCAGCTGGTAGTACCTCGAGTCAGAACCAATCAGGGTGAAGCTGCTTTTAGCTATTATGCTGCACACAGATGGAACCAACTTCCTGAAGATCTCAAATGCACCCCAAACTTAGCCACTTTCAAAACAAAATTAAAAACTCTGCTCTTCTCCTGTACATTTGCATGACTGGTTTCTCTGTTTCACTTTTATTTCCTTTGTTGCATTGGCAACTTACACCTTTTTACTGCACTGTAACTGTATTTTATTTCATTTTATCTCATTTCATTTTATCTCATTTCATTTTATCCCATTTTAAAATTTAATTTAATTTTTTCTTAATTGATTTTATTCTTAGTGTTTTGAATGTCTTTCTAATGTTTTTCTTTGCCTGTGTAAAGCACTTTGAATTGCCTCTGTGTTTGAATTGTGCTATATAAATAAAGCTGCCTTGCTTTGCCTTATTCAGAGGTGGAAGATTGATTATCTCTAACTTGTTCTGCTACACCAAACCAGCCCCACAACATATTGCTGCATTCTGCTGTATGGATTAGCACGAATTACTTCCATCTTGATTAAATTACTGCATGACGTCTATGCCAGAGGGGTAATTGATGGGACTAAATTAAGGAACCTTTAAATCATGAGATCATGGCCTAAAACAAATTTTAGCAACCAGAGCTGCTCTCATCTTCTGTTGAGGACTGCATCAGGAGGTACTGTAAGTTTGATATTTGATTTAATTCTTTTATATATTGTATTTATAATTAGGTAGATTATATGGCATTATATTATATTAGGTAGATTAGATTCCAGTAGATTAGTTAGATATGATTAGAATAAATTGGTGTATTAGATTAGATTAGGTAGATTATATTATATTACATGAGATTAGATGGTTGAGTGAGTCAAACAACAGCTGGAATTTTATATTTAATGAATCTGTATTTAAAGAAACAACTTTAATAGGAGCAACTTTTGCTCCTATGTGGAATACTGGTGGTGTCATATTTTTTGGTGGATGGCACTTACAAAAACATTGATTGATTGATTGATTAATTAATTCATTCATTCACAGCGCAGGAACATGAATATCATGTTTTGACTTAGAATGAAAACAAACCTTGAGGTGTTAATGCCGTCAGCAACACTCAGCCAACACATCCACAAGAGGGCACAATGGCAGAGAGATAGAGATGGTATACAGAGATGTGATACTCACATTTTATATTTGTTGATGGATATATTGATTTATTTAATGTTTATTTAATAAATCAATTTATGCCACACACCACAGCATTTATAGCCTAAGCTAATTTGCAAAGCCTTTAAAATACATAAAACTCAGCGACAGATGCACAAGAGAGAGTACAAAACACAAACTCAACAATAGGTACATGCATTAAAAACACAAAAATGCAGACAAAACAATACAGGAGACACAATGCACCGTAAAACAAGAACTACTTTACATACAGTTAGGTTGTTTAGTCCAGTGGTTCCCAACATAAGGGTTGGGCCCCTTCTGAGGGTCACAAGATGAATCTGAGGTTCATGAGATGATTAATGGGGTTGGAAAGAAGAAAAAACCATCATTTTTTGGACTTTTATCTAATCTTTGTTTTTTGTTTTTTGGTGAAATATTGAAGAATTTTACCTCTCATTGCAATAAAATCATCCGAGAAGTTTAAAGGGGAAATCACTCTTTGGTGAACTCTTGGATTTGTGAAACATACAAACACTGCTTTTTCCTAAGGTGTCACAAGCCAAAATGATTGGGAACCACTGTTTTATTAAATAAAATGCATTGTATTTTATAAACTTAGCCAATATTTTGTTTGTGAAATATAAATCTGAAAAGTAACTCCAGCTGTCAGATAAATGCAGTGGAGTAAAAAGTACAATATTTCTCTGTGAAATGTGGTAGAGTTTGAGTATATAGTAGCATAAAACGGAAAATACATGTACCTCAAAGCTGCACTTAATTACAGAGTAAATGTTTTTAGTTACATTCAACCACTGGAAATCACCACACATTTTAAAAACAAGGTCAAATTATGACTCATGAGAAATGTGGAACTGTAAGCTTACCATCCGAGTTAAAATCTATACGTAATATTTTCAAAACGTAGTATTTGGATGTTTTTTACGTGGATTGATTTGATTGATGATAGGTATTTATTGTGCGTTGGTTTGTTAGTCTCTCCTGGACTCTTGCATCTTTGCTGATTTTACATCATGGAAATAAGTCTAGGACTTTATCGTGTTATCTTTGACATTTTTGTAGGTGATTATAGTTGTGATTAGATGTCCTCCCTCGCATTATGTCAATAAAACTAAACTAAACATCAAATTGAATTCTTGGATAACGTGATGAAACTGTTTGTAGGAATTTGTGAGTAGGGCAGTTTTGCAACAGGTGACAGGCATAATACTGGCGCCATAAATCAGTGGTATGTTTTATCATTTCACAGCAATCGTAAATCACCACTGCATGGACCTGAGGTTTAAAATAAGTGATTATGTCAGAACACAAAGCAGTATGACCCCTTTTGGGCTACAGACACACAGTATATGTATCTTGGCATATGTAGGGGTACCTCTATATATGTTATATGTGTGTGTTTTGAACACGCTGACAGGCCTTTTGCTGTTTGAGTTTCAAAGTACCCTTCAGTGTGGTGAAAGCCAAACAACTTGGTGTCATCAAGGTCAGTCAGTTATTTACGTGCCTGATTTATTAGAAGCCTAAGCTGCCAATTGATATGGTTAAATTGTCATGTTATCATAAACATACCAATCATTAGCTTCGGATATTGTGAACATGCCTCTTTATGTGACTTTGACCTCAATCCTCATTTTACTCCACTCCCAGCAGAGAGGGTCTTATAGCTTTAACCTTTACACAAGGGATAAGGCTGGCTTTTTTCCCCCTACTTTTTTGTTATTGTCCACAAATCCCATGAAAAGACCAAAACCAACATGTGTTAATCCGTCTCTCGGTACTTTCTGACTTCCCTAATCAGTCTTTAAAAACAGGTGACAAATAGTTTCATTTAAAACAAGGCACAGTCATTTCCTACAACAGCTGGAAACTGTAGTTTTTAGCAAACATTACTCAGAATAAACAGTGTGGAATAAATAGTGCGCTTGGTGACGACTATTTTTGGCCAGGTTACGTAATACACATCATCTGTCTTCGCAGGTTTCCAACTAAAATTGAATTTCCTGTCAGACAGATTTTTAAGGAGAAATTTGTCCATCTGAAATGGTTCCTCAGTCCAGATACTGAAGCAGTTCAAACAACAGACCTGTTTTTTCTCCATACGTTTGCACTGACTGTGAATGTAAACATCATCAAAACACTTAAAGCCCCTGAGTGTAGTAAATGGAAATTTCTGCCTTTGTCAGTACAGACACTCACAAAGGAAAATCTTAAACCATCAGAATAATCTGAAAGATTTTGTTGTTTGACAGTAACACATATATATATTCTGTATCTGCAGATGTATCACATGTACATTGAGGGCATTGTTTTATGGCTACAATAAATACTTCCACATGTCATATGCACCATTTTATATACTTTTCTCTGTAATTCAACCCGGCGTATATTGTATCGCAGTTCTCCGGGTTTGAACAATAATTATCTGAGTTTTTATTTGGGTCGAGGAGGTGAGACACTCGTTAAGATTCACAAAAAAAATCAGACAAGATATTCTCTCTATAATTTGAGGTTATGCTTTTAAAACATTCTTCTTACCATAACCCTCTTCTTTCATATATGTATATGTGTGTGTGTGTGTGTGTGAGTGTGTGTGTGACCCACCTGCTCACCTGCCTGTTTGGGTGCTCTGGGAGATGAATTGAAGGCCACCATTAAAACAGCCCTCTTATCTACCTTCATGAGGAGGGGAAAGTGCTCAGTTGGACCCATTTTCACAGACTAACAATAACAGCCACTGCTATAACAGCGTTCAGTTGCTATTAAAAGCCATGATGAGACAATAAAACAAAGAGTCTTGGTCCTTTTAACACATTACTCTTCCCTCTACCTGATAAAATGCCAGGGTGTGCTGAGACAGAAAGCCTCTTCACATGAAACTGTAATGGGACTAAATGGCTGTGTGCCGTGCAACCGTGTTATTGCAACGTCATACGTGTGTGTTTGTTTAAGACGTTTACGATCCTGTAAGGAAGCTGAGTGATGATGTACCGTGCTGGAAAGACAGAAGTCGTGGTTGGAAATGTTGAGCATGAGCCCAAATGTGCATAAAAGGTGTTTGTTCTGTGTGGTGGAATCACACAGCGTAATAAAATAGTGGGATTTGGTGTAAATTGCGAGTTTATTGAAGGAAATGAAATAGCGCACAACATGTGTTTGTGATGCTGCTCTCCATGTTCACAGCAGGGCCTTTGGAGACATTTTTCTGACAAATATATGACATTCTATGAAGCTAGCAAGCTAATTTAAATTCACTTACACAATGTCATGTAAAAATGGCTTTTATATGAACGATAAACTATAACTTCTCTTATCAGCAGAGAAGCAAAACGCATAAAACTGTGTGAGAAAGACATTTCAATCATGGAGTGATAAACGTCTGACAAGAGTAAGATTTAGGACTGGAACTATGACCACAGCGTGTTTATAGAAGATGTGTGAAGAGGGTGGATTGATAACGAATCAACAGATCAAAATATAAAAATACTGTAAGAGATACAGCAAACACATTTAACAACTTATAAAACAACAGATTAAGGTGATATTTGGATTAAAGAATAAACATTGCGTGTAGTAACACATTATTCCACCAAAAATCTGAGATTACATGACGTTAAATTTGTCTGATAAACTGGTTTAGACGGATGTTTAGTAATGAGCAGGTAACATCTAGTTTGTGACAAAAAATAAGAGAAGGAATGTGAAGACTTTTTTTTTTTTATATTGATGAATGTACCTTAATGCAACTTGCAACATGGAAGCTGTTGCACTGTTGTCTCAGAAAATGTGTCTTTTTCAGAATTAGTCAGAGTTGCTGCGATTAGTCAATTAATCGAATGGTGAATAGACAGAAACATAAAGTTAAAAATCCAAACATTTTTGCTTCTCAAATATAAAAATTTGCTTCTTTTCCTTGTTTTAACATTATAATAAATGTTATTATAGATTAATTGATTAATTGAGAATTAAAATCCAGCCCGTTCTTACTTACTGGAGGTGTAATGACAAGTCTACAGCCATGCTAGCAGCTCTGTGAGGCTGTACTTTGGCACAGCAGTGCCTCTAGCTAAATGCTAACATCAGCAGGCTAACACGCTCACAATGACAATGCTAACATGCTGATGTTAAGCAGGTATAATGTTCACCATGTTCACCCTTTTAGTTTAGCATGTCAGCATGCTAACATTTGCTAAATAGCACTTAACACCAACTACAGCTGAGGCTGATGCGAACGTCCTGAGCTGTGCAGGTAATTAGTCATAAACCAGAGTGTTGGACAAACTGACCTGATGATTGGGCTGTATCAAAAGTTTGGGATCACCAAAGTGATTAAAATTCATCCAGTGGAATGTCTGAACCAAAATTTCATGATCCACTCAATATCTGTTGAGATATTTCAGGTGGTGGACAGACATCCATGGAGCCATGCTGCCGCTGTTGCACGGCAACGAAACGCTCATCATAGCTGTATCATTTCATTTATTTTCATTTCCTAAAACAGCTGGGCACTGTGGTTTTTAGCAAACATTTCTCAAACAGGAGTAAATACTGCATTTGTTGGGGACTATTTTCATACGCTGATTTGGTGAGCGAGTGAGTATTCATGGCAGCAGGGCGGTGTACGGGACTGACTCAGACTAAACTATGGTGTCCTTGTTCATCGCTTTGTAAGGGACATGTCACCCAGTGCAATGGTGCGACACACTTATTAAAGTTTTTAATAAGGAATAAGCTATATCAGGCTTTGGCTACACAGACACACTTGTTAGTATTCATTGTTGGTTTCAGTCTTTTCAGGAGATGTGTTGATAATAAGAAAAATATAGAATACTGTTAAATCAGAATATGATCCCTTTGATTATGACCTTAATGGTGCTTTAATAAACTAGGTGTTCACATGACATTTGTGATAATTGGAATAATGACTTTATCAGGTTGTAATGACATCATTAGCATGCATATAAACACACTAATGATGTGTTTAAGGCTTGGTTTTGAAATACAGACTGCTTTACCTTAAGGGTATTTCCATTTTGAAGCAACTTTAGTGGCTCTCTTGCAGCCAGACGAGTAAGAATAAACAGTTCTGTTTGTAGTCTCCACTTTTGATTTGGTTTGGTGTTGTATTGTAAGGATTAAAGCTGGTTTTCTCAAAGTGAGTTGACACTGGTTTATGAGCAGTTTGGCCAAGACTTTTATAGGCTTAATCCACCCTGCTTTTATAGCAGACAATATTTATCAGCTCCACACAAGCCTTTACTTTTATGGCATCCTGTGACCTTTGCCCCTCTCACTAGCCCAAGCTTCCCCCCCGCCTCTGCTTTGAACAAAAAGTCTTCAGAACATACCAGAATGTGTAAAAAAAGGCACATTATTAGCTGCTGATTCCACTGTCTACATATGTTTATTTTTTTGGTTTCCAGTCTACAAGTCATGATTACAATTAAACTGCTATTGTCAAATGAACATATTTTTACACTTACTTAAGGACAGCCTGGTCACTATCTTTGATGATATTCAGACAGGAGGTGTAATGTTGAGGCAGGCCTAAACTTCATGTTTACAAACAGGATGAATTATGATCTCCAGAGGGAGTGTGGGAGTCTTTGCTGACCTGCCCTCCCTCTGACTGGAGTGTCACTTGACAGTTGTTCATTAACGTATGGGCAGAGCAGCCCGTACCAAGGTGGAGGATTATTGATCTCAGGCTTTCACTAGAGGAACAACTGGTGTGAAGACGGCGATTCTTGTCTTCAGTCCACATTTTTCTTTTGTATTTACTAAAAGCGTTTGGGTGCAGGATCTCAGACAAAAGGTTTATTTTCTTCTCTCATCTGGATGCTGGACAGTGAATCGAGAGACAGCGTGACTTCACTGAGGAGCCCGCTTCACTTCTGTTTTTGGACTTATGTCGTCATTGGAGAGGATCTGACACCTGCCTTCAGACTTCTGTTTATCTGAACAGAGTTGTGTTTTTTTTTTGACATGTAGAAACTGTGGAACAGACACAAACTTCTGAGACAAAGAGGAAAATCTCAAGGATCAAGATGCACAGCTCGCACAGTTTACCTTACCTGGGAGTGCTGATAATGGCGGTGGCCGCCAACAAGATGCTGGATGACTGTTTGTCATCGAACCGCAAATACACCATGAATGTTGTGCTGCAGGAGGACGACACGTATGAGTTAGTGCGGGCGGCCGTGGAAGAAGCCGTTGAAAAGGACAGGCTGGAGAACATTGACAATGGTATGGATCGATGGTTCATGAACAAGGCTGAGTGGATCTTAAAGATAATAATAATAATTTGATACAATCTACAAACACATTTCTTTCCGGCAGCCAATAAAAAACAAATGGTTTAGAAAAATTCAAACTAAGATCATTTAAAACAACAAATCAAAAGTGAAGAGTCAATCCTGAGGTGTTTCAAAGAGCTGGAAGTCAAGTAATGGCAGCTCCTAGAAAACCATTAAAATAGAGAACTACAAAGTCAAGATGGCTGATTATGAATGCATGAACTAGTTTCTCTGCATCCTGTTGAGGAAGGGGAGGAGGTTTAACCTCACCACTGTTGTGTAAATGATTTAAAAGAATAATATAGAATTAACATGTAATTTAATAATAATTTAAATCAGCCCCCAAATTTATTTTTAAACTTTTATAGTGGATGAGATCTCTTTTAGACTTGAGACTTTTTTAATTTGCTGGATGAAGCTTTTTATAGATAAATATAACCTTTTTAAATGCAATCACAAAATGATTAGGCTTTTATTGATTCAGTTTCACAATGAATCAGTCTTCATTTTATCCACACTTTAAAGACATGCAGCCAGCGTACCGGGCGTGTTTCTAGAATATTTTGAATATGGGGACTAGGCAGGGACATCGGGCTCAGTATCCTTTGAAATACTTCAGTACTAGTGCTGATATGATACCTGATCCTTTTTTTTCATTTAACAAAAGAAACCAAACTTCTCACATGTTAAATGTCAAATGTTGGGTTAACACAAGCAGCCGTGCAGGAACTTTGGCTAAACAATAGAAACTAGAGTTTTTGAGGCCAAGAAAGAACATTCGCGCTAAATAAAAATTAATTAAATTGGAAACATTTTGATTCAAATCAGGAACTTTTTGATCAAAGAGTAAGTAAAAAAGACTGACCAGACATTCAGTGCCAGGGTCGGTACTTGACTGTTCTCTAAACTCAGTAATATGGACACATTGTGGTTGGTACCAGAAAGTATCTAGGTTTGGTTTGATACCCAACCTTACTGAATACATAAAAGTATGTTTGATACACATAAACGAATCCCATGCAGTCTACTTGTCTAATTAGTACATTTTCTCTCTTGTGTCTAATGTGAAGAGATAGAAAACATTCTGGTGTAACTAACTTACCAAACAGGTTATGGCATTAACGGCTGTCCTGTCCTGCACACTTTCCTAACTCTGAACAAATCACAGCAGATTCTCGG
Source organism: Macquaria ambigua (assembly GCA_008360985.2). NCBI lineage: Eukaryota > Metazoa > Chordata > Actinopteri > Centrarchiformes > Percichthyidae > Macquaria > Macquaria ambigua. Next base: position 141,636 of record VMKM01000998.1, read on the forward strand.
ATATACTGGAGCTGCAACAGTTTTAGAGCTGTTGAAGGGCATATATTTTTCCTCTTTTGGCAGACGCTAGCTGTTTCTACCTTCTTCCAGTGTTTGTGCTAAGCTAGGCTAAAAATCATCTGAGACAAATCGTCTCTCCTGAACACACAGAGATGAAACTGATGTCAAACTTGTCATCTATATGCAGGTAAGACCCAGAGTATTCCTTTAAAAGGTTAGTTTTGTTATTGGCAGAATCCAGCAAGTCACTGATCTGTCCAAATGTAACTATTCATACAACAAAAAGCTAAATACAGCATAAAACAGTGATTCTAACCCACCTATCCAACCATAGACTGCACCTCTAATCACCTTTATACTCCCTCAGATATACCTTGAGAGGGCTTGGGGGGTCCTGACCTACAGTTGGGAACCGCTGCTTTTTCTCAAATGCTTTAAATCTATTTTTGGAAACAAAAGTGTTGCTACATGTGACTTCACAATTTGACAGTGTATTATTTTGGAAATAGTTAAAATGTCTTTACAGTAATAATCCATAATAAACTTTACTCTTATACTGCCATCATTTTGTCAGATGCTAGTCATCTTATTACCGAATGAAACTCTTTGTATTTCTTTTTTGCTAATGGAGTAAATGCAATTTTTTTAATTATCTCTGGGAGAAATCAAAGGCTACATTTACGCCAGTGGGCGATAAAGTCAATCTAATCTAATCTTAACAGCTCAAAGAGATTAATAAGTCAGTTTTTGATATTAATAACTCTTATCTTCTTTCCGTGACTCAAGATTGGGACTTCACTTTGACGGTCAACTACAACGGGTTCAACACCACCATGTACAACCGGCAGGGCTGTGGGAGCAGCACCTGTGAGGGAGTGGCAATACTCAAGATGCTGCATGTGAGTGTGGTCAAAAGATGAGATGTCTAAAGAGTGTCTGAAGTGTTTCTTTTAGTGCACACATTAGGTCAAGTTAATCAAGGGTGTTGTGGTAACAAAGCTTTAGGCGAAGAGGCACTGAGAGATGCCTCTGAGAGCGAGAGACCAGGACCTGAATCTCCTGTCCTGTGTTTGACTCTTATCTTTGTCCTCTGTCATTTCTAAGATCTCAGTGTAAAATTGTTCTTTCTGTAAGTAGTGATAAGATCCAAGCTATAAAATGTTGTGGCTCAGTGTACAGTAATAGCAAGTTCCTTTTTTTGTAGTTTGATGGTTTATTATCCATAGATTACCCTTTAGCTGGCAGAGTTACACGTCTATTATCATGGCTCACTTAAATGTAAGATTATGAATGAGGCAGGAGTCAAACTATTTCCAGGATAGTTACAAAGGTGGATAGGAAGGTAAATGTCATATATCTGAAACTTCAACAGTAAAAGTACATCTTTTGCTGTCAGGGCCTCACAGTCAATGATCAATCGCCTCTCTGCAGACACACCATTTTGTAACCAACAATATCACAGTTGCCGTCGTAGCAGTAGAATGCAAATATCTCCACTAATAGCAGCCTGAATAGACCAAAATGTAATGCAGCCACTGGATGCTGTATGAGCTTCTAGTGGGTACAAACTCTGCTATTGCTCCTGTTTTCTCCTCCACAGCTGAAGGCAACAAGTAGAGAGGTTCAGGTTTTACAGGGGATTGTCAAAATGCATTCTGTATGTAGGAAATCACAAACCGAAGTAGAACTAGACAAGAGGTTAAAGGAAAAGGTTAACTGCAGCACTTAATTGTGGAATAACTACGTAAAGGCACTGAAATCACAGACCGGTGATAACATGTTATTCTAAAAAATCTGTTTCCTCTTTAAGTTTGGTATCTGAACCCTGGCAGTGGTAGTGCTGTGAGTTCACGCAGTAGCCTCTGTGATGACAGAATAACTACAGGTACTGTATCTTTCTGCAGAATAATGGTGAAGTTGGATGCGTCATGCTGGGGCCTTCCTGCACTTATGCCACCTTCCAGTTAGTGGAGTGAGTATGACTATGACTCTTCTCTTTAATTACATACCACTAAACAGCTGACAGATTTAAGACTTTTCACCCCCTGTTTTCTGCCTCAGTGATGAAATTGGCCTGAGCCTGAGCATTCCCGTCATCTCTGCTGGGAGCTTCGGCCTCTCGTGTGACTACAAGCCCAAACTGACCCGAATTCTGCCTCCAGCACGCAAGATCTCGGACTTATTCCTCAACTTTATGAAGGAAGTCTTGTCATTTAAGAGTTCTTGGAAGCAGGTCTATGTCTACAAGAAGTCCAGCAACACAACTGAGGACTGCTTCTGGTGAGACCACACAGGCTGCAGTTCATCCGTGTGACCTCTTTAGCTTCATCCAGTGCTCCAGCATGAGACACTTTTTTTTGGTTTTGTTTTATCTTCTTGCTTTTGCCACAGGTACATCAACGCGCTGGAAGCGCCCTCTGCCAGCTTTTCCACAGGCACGCAAAGAGAGATGCTGCGTGGGGAGGACGAGCTGAAGAACGCCCTTACCTCTAAGAAGAGACACAGCAACAGTGGGTACTTTTTTGTTTGTTTGAGTTACATCTCAGTGCACTAAGCATTTCTTCCTGAGCTGTGTCATTCCTCCAACAAAGCTTGACCAACCAAATGACTATGTTGACCTGGAAAACATCATCTAATATCTACAACAGTGAAGAGCAAACTATGTAATCAGAACAGTCACGACATTATCGTGCGTGGAGCGAACAGGAAAAAATATCAGAATGTAAAATACTGAGAGGGTTTGTGCCAAAACAGGATGTATGGTATATTTGGAAAGCAATATTAAAGTACTAAAAATGTACTGTTTTTAATCCTGTTAGCAGCATGGCTCTGGGAATGTCAATGTTGGTCTGTTGGTGTGTTCATCGGTTCACCCAGACTACAACTACTGAATGGATTGCAATCAAACTTTGTACAGATATTCATGGTTCTCAGGGGATGAATCCTGCTGACTTTGGTGATCCCCTGACTTTTCCTTTAGCGCCACTATACATTTGCAACAGAAATAAATGTCCCATTCAGGATGAATTTTAATCACTTAGGTTGTTCCTTCATTTTTTAACTAGCTCCATCGTCAGGTCAAAATTGAGTTTGTCCAATACTTTGGTTTATGACTAAATACTGTACCTGTAAATGTTAGCATGCTAACACGCTAACACCTAAAACTAAAGTGGCAAACATGCTAAACATTATACCTGCTTAGCATTGTCGTTATCATTGTCAGCATGATGTTAGCATTTAGCACAAAGCACCAAAGTACAGCCTCACAGAGCTGCTAGCATGCCTGTAGACTCTTAGTCTACAAACCTTTGTTGCTTTTTTTTTTGACAATAGCTCAGTTTGGCTGATAGAATAACTTTATTCCTTATCATGGTAGAACAAGTTGCTCATCACCTGCCCACTTTTTGTTGTGAAATATGCACAGAATCACTTTTAAATGAGTTTGTCGCTGGTGTTTTTAATATACAGTAGCCTACATGCTAGCTCCAGCATGGAAAGTCAATTTGTACCAGACTTATGATGTAGATAGTAACACTGAAATACTGTAACCAGTGCTTGAAAAGACTTGTGTTAAATGTTCAGTACAGCTCAAACATTTCATTTCCTTTTTTAAGTGATTTATTTATTTCAGTTTTCATCCTATGTGGGAGCCCTGATGACATTGTTTCAATAAAGGAGAAGGTGGGCCAGATTCATGAGGACATCATGTTCATTCTCCTCGATATTTACAAGTAAGCCTGTCTATGATTTATTAACATTTTGTCCATACAGTGTAACCATGAAGCTTCACGAGTCTTTTCAGTGTAAAATGAGAAATCAGAATATACTGTAAAACCTGAGATGTGACATTTTGATTGTGTAGAAGTAACGCTGTTCACAGTGACACCCTTTTCCTTCCTCCAGCCCTGAGTATTATGCCAACACATCATCCAGTAAGGGTATGCAGGACATACTGGTGATCACTCTGCCGCAGAGGAACAACAACTATGGATCAAACTCAACATACAACGACACGGTGGGCAGCAACTTAAACACCCAAAACAAGACTGTGTAGGGAAACAGGTCTGGCACAACTCTTTGACTCCTTTTTGTCTATCGTTCTATCTAATGGGCAGATAAATCACTATGTGGCTGGGTATCATGATGGGGCTCTGCTGTTTGGCAAAGTGCTCAGAGAGTGGAAGCTCAGTCAGCGACGTGAGAAGGGATCCTATGACGTCCCTCTGAGTTACAACCCGTTTGGAAATGCCTCCTTTGACGGTGCGTATGATCAGTGACAACTCAAGGTTAGCAGCACAATGCGAGGCAGGGTTACAGTGCAAAGGAAGTTTAATAAACACTAAGCAAACCCTTTGAAAACTCCTCTGTACCTGTGTGCGAGGATGCTCCAACCCCTGAAATTGGCCTTGGTTGCCTTCATGAGTGTAACAGGATGCAGGTCTGTCATTCAAGATCGCTTATTGTTTGTTCTCCCGGTTTGATTTTTGCACAACATTGCTTGTTTTGGAAGGCAACTCTCAAATCTCTGGTGTTAAATGTGCCCGACTGTTCATCAGGCGTAAAAAACTATTTGAAAAGGTCACCTTGGACTCTCTTTAATAGACCAAACAATTAATTGATTAATCAACAAAATAGCAGATTCATTGAAAATGAAAATGTTAATCGTAGGCCTACTTTACGTTACTATTTAGGTTGGTGTCAAATGTTTCTGATGACATAATGTTTTATTAATCTTAACTTTTTCATAATTTTCTAATCCAAAGCAAAGACATAAAGGTCACTCATCATGTTTGCAGCTTTTTTGACTCATTCCGCAATAAACATTTTGTAGCTCATCTAATTTAAATGCAATTAGACTGCAATTATTCCATCTCCAGGAAATTAATATTGCTTTCTTTGCTGTGTGTGTTTTTGTGTGTGTTTGCGTCCAGCAGGTATGGGAGGACACTACGTGCTCGATGAGTACGGTGACAGAGATGTTAACTTCTCTATGCTGTACACATCGACGGTCACTGGCAAGGTGAGACTACTGACCCCTCAGCAGCTACCACGGTCAATGTGAACATTTGTTTTTATGCTTTGCCTCTGTCTCTCTCCAGTACGAAACCCTGTTTGTGTTTGACACATCGCGAAATGAAACCCTAGTGATGGACACAAACCCCGCCCTGCACTGGAGAGGGGGTCACCTGCCTCGTGACGTGCCGGACGATTCAGATGGTAATACGCACATACACACTGATGGTGTAGAGGTGGTGTGGACGGTGATGTGGCGCTTCACTGTAGCCTGAAGACTGTTGACACCATACAGCACAGTCTCTCTCTGCTCTGTGACTCTAACTTGAGGTCCCAATCGTCTCATGACCTCACAGCATTAGTTTCTGTTTGTGTGAGCGTTTGAGATTTCAAGTGACTCCATGTCGAGTCCCTGACACGAGGTCGAGAAGCTTACAGAGCACACGAGACATCATTAAAGTCTCAAGATATGATTCAGAAATATAGTGTGATTTAATGGTCTTTATTCCAGATAAGGCTGTAAATGCTTTGTCACTGTGTGTGTGTGTGTGTGTGTGTGTGTGTGTGTGCTTCCAGGCTTAAATATCCAGGATGTGATCGTGATCGTCCTGAGCCTCAGTGTTATCGTGGTGACAGCCATCGCTCTCATCTTCTACAGGTAAACAGCAGACGTGCAACATGTAGCATTTTTAGCCTCAGTAAAGCTGACTTTGAGATGGGATTTTAATTGGAGCTCAGGAAACGTAAAGACCAGAAGAACCACCTCTTCCTCCAGGTTCACATTTGGTCAGTGTGTCATATGACGCTGTAATGTGATTGGACGAGTCATCCCACAAATATGTGCTCTTTATGTATACTGTGTGTGTGTGAATAATGTTAGGCAGAACAGGAAAGAGCGTCTCATGCAGAAGAAGTGGTCCCACATCAACCCGCATCTGATTGGTCCGCTGGATGAGAAGGAGGTCTCTCTGAAGGTAAACAGCCTCATCAGTCACCTGTTTCCTACATGTTAGATTATAAGTCTAAACTTTTCTCTGAGGGCTGATAAAGAAGCAGCTATATCAGGCAAGATGATCATGATATGAGAGACGGGACTGCATTGAATCAGATGAGGTAAAAACATGAAATCAGATAAGGCCACATGAAATTCAAATTAATGCTCACCTGATGAGGTGAGCAGGAAAATAAATAAAAGAAAAGGAAAAGAAATATTGAACTCCGACACGCTGTCATTTTTGTCACAGACCTTTGTCTGGCATCCGTCAGTCTTTGCGGGAGTTCAATACTTTCTTTTTCATGATGTGTACTTGAGATTTGATGAGATCACAACCAGTAAGATAAGGACATGAAATTAGTTAAGTGTGTGTGTGTGTGTGTGTGTGTGTGTGTGTGTGTGTGACAGATTGATGAAGAGAAGAGGAAGGACAGCACATACTTCCGTCACCGAGGCCGCTATGACAAGAAGGTACCAACATTCAGACTTACAGAAATCGATTTTGAGTTGTAAAAAAGAACGAAAAAGAAAGAGAGCATCATGTTTTTTCACTCAGTGTTTAAATGTGTCTTATTTCTCTGTTCTTCAGCCTGTAATCTTGAAAGAGCTGAAGCAAGCGGACGGAGACTTCACCGAGGACCAGAGGATTGAGCTCAACACTGTAAGACACCTCTGTGTTTTCAAACCATTAGAGCTATTACACTCTTATATCATCTCCACTGTCCTCTCTACTCTTTAACTTACTGTGGGGACATTTAAATCATCCTTTCTGTCCCTTTTTTTGCGGTTCTTTACTGTTTATTGCCTGAAGAACCACAAATGGCCAGACTGACATTGCAGTTTTGGTGGACCTACCTCCACCTTTCTTTCCTCTTTTAGCTCCACATTCAATTTTCTTTCATGTTAAATTTACACAAGCCTTTCCCGACATCATTTTTAAATGGAGATAGATGATGCTGTACTTGTTTGAACATTTTATAGTCTAACTTTCTGTCAGTTTAGGATTCCCCCATCCATGAAAGTTATTTCTGGCTTTGTTAGCACATAAAGAAATGAATCTCCCTGACAATACGTAAGGCTTTGTGCTTTGTTTTGTGACAAAACTAAAAGAATGTGAATGAATGAAAGTGTGTTGCCCAACCCTTTTTTAACACTTCCTCCTCGCCTCCATGTCTTCATGTTTCAGCTGCTGCGTATCGATTACTACAACCTGACCAAGTTCTACGGCACGGTGAAGTTTGAGTACGGTGTGTTCGGGGTGTTTGAGCTCTGTCAGAGGGGCTCCCTCAGGGTAAGAGCAGACCATCGCTCACACCGTCACTGCATATCAGATCCTGCAAGTATATTTGACCAGGCTGCAAGTTCTTTAGCTTTTAGACATTGAAAGATGCAAAACATCTGTAACTCTTCCAGGGAGGTTATGTTTTGTTAGTTTGTATGTTTACAGATTTCAGTTAAATGTGAAAGTTAGGCAGTGGGAATAAGTGATTCATTTTTTTGTGCAGAACCACAATTTTTATTAACACTGTAAGATAAGACCTTTTTGAACTTTTTCACTATAAATACCTGCAACGTGTGTCCCAAGACAGTCTTATCACTGTGTGTATTTTAATGCACATGGAACCCCCTCCAAGAAACAAATAATTACATTACATTATTAAATATAAATTATTATATAACAATTTTGGAGAACTTTGCAGCCTCAGTGGAGGTATAAAATCTCTTGATTTCTGGTTATATATATATATTTTTTTTTTTTTTTGTCTTTTTACATTTTACAACCTGGCTGACTGCTGAATGCATCAATAAAGACCTTTTTTTTTGTATCAGTATTTAGTTTAATATCTGCCTTTAAATGCATTTCAAAGCCTTTTTAACCTCCATAGTGAATCGTGCTGCACTGCATTCAACTGTGAAACTCTTCATTTATTATTTTAAAACAATGTTGACAGATAAAGTCAACCTGACTCTGAAAAATAAAGTTCAAGTTAAATGTCATGTGCATGCGACACTGCCCTCTTCTGGTGCAGTGTTGCTCTGACATGTCACATGACTACAGTGCAGGCAAACAGAGCTCAGTGGCCTCATTTCTCCACTGCACACAATGATTTCTCTGTTCATTTGATAAGTCGTGGACGCACAGTTTAAAGAGCACTACTAGTGTGTAGCGTAATCACACACTCACACACAGACTAGCTGATAAAATATGAACTTCTTTATCTGTTTTTCCCCCCCAGTACATTCTGAATGACAGGATCTCCTACCCAGACGAAACCTTCATGGACATGGAGTTTAAGATATCAGTCATGTATGACATAGCAAAGGTATTGTTTGGTTTTGTTACCAAAGTTTTTTTTGTGGGTCATTTATTCATAGCCTACACTACTGATGTAGCTATTTTTCTACGGAGGACCAAATGAGCAAAACAATATCAATTCCAGGATTTATTTTTTCTTATATTTATGTAAATTCTGCAGTATTTTCCTAATGAACATGGCCTGATTTATTGTGTTTTATATGTTTTAAAGGTAATAATCAGTTTGCTCAGTGTATTTTACTCACCTTACCTCACTTACAGTACATTACAAGGAGAGTAGGATGATACAACAAATAACAACCATCCTGCTCACTCTCCTTCTCCTTCTTCTACAGGGCATGTCGTATCTCCACTCCAGTAACATTGAGGTCCACGGTCGCCTCAAGTCCACCAACTGTGTGGTCGACAACCGCATGGTGGTCAAGATCACTGACTTTGGCTGTCACACCATCCTGAGGCCAGGCAGAGGTGAGACTGAGCTTTGCCTCATATTTGTGATCGATCATTGATCATTAATCACTGAGAATACCAGCGACTCAGCTGCCCCTCTGCTCTCCTCTCCTCTCAGACGTGTGGACGGCCCCGGAGCATCTTCGTAAAGATGGGGTGTCTCAAAAAGGCGATGTCTACAGCTATGCCATCATTGCTCACGAGATCATCATGAGGCGGACCCCGTTCTATACGCAGAGCTGCTCTAATCCTTCAGGTAGGCCGGGGTAATTTGGCCATTAAACTGCGATTAAACAACAAAACAAACAAAACTTACTCTGTCTTCTTTGATCAAATGTGAGAAAAATTTACATTTTGTTTTCATTTAAAGAGGAGCTTTTTGTATGAATAATTAATTCCTTTAGAAAACTGGATTTTTTTGTGTGTTAAGATACGTGGATTGATTGTGACAAAATCACTCAATTTAGACATTTGAGCCATTACTTTGGTTATCTGAGCACAAAATCTGTGTCAGTACAAGACAACAGTTCACAGTTTGATCTGACTCAGTGATCATTCTCAGCTCTAAGCCCTGCTCGCCTTTATTATCTTAATGTCCTCCAATCCCTCAGAGAAGATCTACAGAGTGCAGTATCCCAGTGGGACGAGCATCTTCAGACCTGACCTCAACTTTGACGGTACATCAGAGAGGGAGATCGAGGTAAGAGAGCCGCCAAACACTGTGGAGGACATTTGCTGTTACAGCAACACACTCTGAGCATTAGGGTTTAACAAGTGAAGCTGCTTAAATAAAGAAGGTCATACACTCCCTCCCTCTTTTTCTCTCTTTTGTCCGTGTGTGTGTGTGTGTGTGTGTGTGTGTGTATACAGCTGTACATGCTGATAAAAAACTGCTGGGATGAAGACCCAGAACGGAGGCCAGATTTTAAGAGAATAGAGGTAACTCTGGGTAAGATTTTCAGGTACGTCAACACCACACATTCATTTAGGCCGACTTTTAATCATTTCACTTACACACTACATGGCCAAATGTAGATGGACACCTGAACAATATATGTGGACGCCACAACATTACACCCATGTGTGTGATAATACAGGCCAGTCAAGTTCTTCCACACCAAACTGGGAAAATAACGTCATGTTGTCATTGGTGTCATGTTCAAACAGGAAAGAGCCTCTGCCTAACGGTTGCCACACAGTTAGAAGCACACTATTGTCTAAAATGTGTGATTTGGGGCTATATACTGTACATCAAATGAACTTGACTTAACTGGAGTTAACTATCCCTGTATGCTGAAGCATTAAGGTTTCCATTAATTGAAACTAAGAGGCCCAAAAAGAGAGATGTCCACATACTTTTGGCCGCATTCCTGTTCATTGCTGTGAGATCATTCCTGCTGCACTATTCTGATTAATTCATTAAATGATATGAACAGTAGAAATGTGATATGTTTTTCCTTTCACACAGCAACCTGCACAACCAAGCCACTGAGACATACATGGACAACCTGATCCGTCGCCTGCAGATGTACTCCAGGACTCTGGAGCACCTGGTGGAGGAGAGAACCTCTTTGTACAAGGCCGAGAGGGACAGAGCTGATCACCTCAACTTTATGCTGCTTCCTGGGTAGGTTTATACTGAGGGCGGCCTGAAAACAGGGATTTGTTTTAAAGCTGCACTCATCCATTCTTTTTTTTTTATGTTACAAAGGATCAAATGATAAAAGTGTCATGTGAAAAGGGTCACTCCTACTGACAAACCCACAGAGAATTATCACCCGACTCTGCAGTCCCCCCTCAGCCCTAAAAAGTCTGGATTTGTTTTTGGTTTTATGGCAGACAAACTATGCTTTCATCAGCATAATCATTTCAGACAAAGTTAGCAACTAGCTGGAGAACATAGTGGAGCATTAAGCAGCTAAAGAGCCAGATATCACCATTTCTGCTGGATGTGTAAATGGGCTACTGTTTGCTAACATGTTTGCCATAAAAACCTTGTTTATAGCCTTGTATTTTTTTAATTTCCTCTCTTTTTCTTTTCTCTATTGTCGCTTGTGTGTTTCTCACATTTCATAAATCCTGGAAGCTGGAGGCTTTTTGTTTGTTTTGTTTAGACATTTTTCAGTGTTTAAGCAACAAATATACAGTATGTATTGATGTATACTATGACTGAAAACATTTACTTTCCTCAGTTTCCTTCCCTCTTGATGATAACAGTTTTTCCCACCATGTAGAGGCAACGAGTGCCTGACCTACAGCTTAAGGCAAAGCTGTATCTGCATGTACATGTCATATTCCCTTAGCGTAAATGTAACTGACATCAGTTTTTATCTTATAAGAAGCCATCAGTTAACGTCAGTATTTTGCACACTCCCTGCGTCTCCTCAGCCCGGTGGTGCGTTCACTGAAGGAGACGGGCAGAGTGGAACCGGAGCTGTTTGAGGAGGTGAGCATCTACTTCAGCGACATTGTTGGATTCACCACCCTCTGCCACTACAGCACGCCCATGGAGGTGGTCGACATGCTCAACGACATCTACAAGAACTTTGACAGCATCCTCGACCACCATGATGTCTACAAGGTACTTTAGCAGGACTCCTTTGTCTAAAACTTGGAAACTTGAGTTAGACTGCTCGATATGGCTGATTATTTTATTACTTTCTTCATGTTTACTGAATAAAGATAATGTATTTTTATTAATAAAGCTATTCATCCATCGTCTCCCAGGTTGAGACAATAGGAGATGCGTACATGGTTGCATCAGGTTTGCCCAAACGCAACGGCGACAGGCATGCGGTGGACATCGCCCACATGGCCCTGGACATCCTGGCGTTTGTAGGGACTTTTCAGTTGCAGCACCTGCCTGGCATCCCACTGTGGATCCGTATCGGTGTGCATTCAGGTAACAGAAATTCATAACGATTGTGTCTCGTTTAACGTAATCCTTGTTCTTGCCCATAAACGCCCCTCAAAATGTAGCATAATTAGTATATTTTATGGCAATCGAAATGCATGATTTTTTTTCGTCACATGGAAGTGCAGCGCTGACATATTTTAAAAGAAGCACTCTCATGGTCGTCAAGGCAACATAATATGTATCCATAGAAGTGGAAAATTTCCAAAGATGAGTCAAACGTAAAGGCGATTATTTAAACAGCTTGTAGAATTATTAACACATTTTCCTTTGACTCCAAGCAGTTGATGAAATACATTTTTTAACTCTAACTTTTCTTATTAAATGTAAATGAGAACAGCGCGTCTGAACATGTCTGTTGGGAAGACTCAATTAAAGGGACGGAGTCGATAGTAAGTTATGTGTGTGACATTAAACATTTAATTACAAGAAAAAAGAGAAAGAACAAACCAGAAGAAGGCTCCTAACGCTGTTTTCTTCCTGCCTGTCATAATGTTGCTGATATCTAGTGGCTGAATAATATAAATGATGAGACAAAGATAAATCAGACACACCTTTCTCATTATCATAGATGTTATAAATGATCATAAAGGTTTTGTGCAGAACATTGGGAATATGTGAAATGTGTGAGAACTGAGAAAATAAGAAAAGTGAGGAGTTAAAAAAAACGAAGGAGCCACCAAGAGATACATGGGAGAGTAAAAGAAATTCATTTTTTTATAGATTAACTGGATGAAAAAGAAAAATAATAATGATAATAAATAATAATGCTTGCTTGTGTGTGTGTGTGTGTTTGTGTGCAGGACCGTGTGCAGCAGGAGTGGTGGGGAACAAGATGCCTCGCTACTGTCTTTTCGGAGATACAGTCAACACCGCTTCACGCATGGAGTCCACGGGCCTGCGTAAGAGACAACACACACACACACACATTTTAACACAGTCACCATATTCAATTAATTCCCCCAGAGTTAAGGAGAGCTGAGGGTTTGACTCGCATGCTTCCTTCTCATGTCGTCCTTCCAGCTCTGAGAATTCATGCCAGCCAGTCCACCATCAACATCCTGCAGAGGACAGACTGCAAGTTCGAGTATGAAAAAAGAGGAGAGACGTACCTGAAGGTTAGCTGGGTCTGCTTTGGCTTTTTATGTACTCATCTATCCAGGCATTTACATCAAATGTCAACCGTACAGATACTACTGGTTACTACTCTCATTTACTGTGTGTGTGTGCACCTGACCCACAGGGTAAAGGCAAAGAGATGACATACTGGTTAACTGGGGTGACCGGGGGAAAATACAACCTGCCGACACCACCAACAGCGTGAGTAAAACACAGCCTCGTCCAGATTTACTCCAGTTACCTCTCTTTTGTGAACACTGTCACATCTAAGCTGAAAGATACACTGTCAGGACCCCAAAAGTGTTTTCAGCTACAAAAGTGAGCTTGGTAGAAATGTTGGGATTTGATGGGACTGTAACAAAATCAGGGAGTATATCTTAAAATAATTTGTAAAAAAAAGCCCACAATTCATTATAATTTAATGCATACATTAATGTATATATCTATAGATGATCTGTGTTTTAATATTAAGCAAAAAGTTCATGTTCATGTGATTATAACCCACCTTAATGTATGACTTTGAAGAAATTGTAATGGCTTGACAGGGTTTGGGCACTTTTGCATCTTCCCGCATTTGCCTCCACAATCCAAAAATAATCCTCATGCTACTGCCTCAGGGAGAACTTCCAGCGGCTCCAGCAGGACCTGGCGGAGATGATCGTGTCCAGCCTGGAGAAGCGTGGAGACGGGGGCGAGGGCTTCAAAAAGACCCTGTCCACCAAAGTCCGTCGGAGGGAGACCAACAGCAGCCTGCAGGGCGACAGCTCACCAGAGTACTTCCACCTGGCTGTCACTGACAACCCCAGCACCTACCTGTGACTGCAGAGGAGCTCCCCGTACAATATGTGCCGAGGAGCAGACGCTGCGGGAGTTCTTCGGACAGCTCTGTTCATTCAGGAGCAGCAGTGGAACAAGCAGGCGTGTTAAAAGTGAGACTTGTGTGTAGATGTAATGATAAACGTGCCTGCCACAGGGTTTCAGTCCCCCCCCCCCCCCGCCACATAAAATGAACTGGAAAGGAAAAGAAATCCACCCACAGACGCTGTTATATATCATTCAAGATGTTTGTTGTGGTGGAAGAAGCGTTATAAATAAGCCCTTCCTCTTTTAATGTGTGGGGCTGACACATTTTCACACATTTTTTTTTAGAGAACATCACTGTAGCTGTGTTGTATTCTGCATCATTACATTTGACCTTTTGTTCAGGGGAATAAGAAAGGAACACGACCAAACTGTAAAACTGCTCTAAAGAGTACTAATGTCTTTTTTTAACAGTATGAAAAGGGGCATAATTTTCTAACAAGGCTCATTTTATGAGGGGTTTATTAGTTGCTGCCTGCCACGGTGTTTATTTTGATACTACCACTTGGGGGCGCCAACGTCAGATATTTTCAAATTCCACAAATAATGGCTGTAAATTGTACCTGGAAATGTTTTAGGTGGATTTTTCTTTTAAAAAAATGTTTCAAATAAAAATGGCATGGGTTTAAATGACACATGCCTTTTTGTAATTTGTAACATACATGGCAGCAACCTGCGCTGTGGACAATGAAAACTCACAACTCTGGATTTGAGAGTCCCCCTTTGAGATTTATTAAGGAACCACATGGTCACTTCTCTCCAAAAGGAATCCAGATAATGAGGGACGATATTGAATGTACTCTTCTTGACTTCACTTTGAACAGTTCTCCGTTTATGTTTAGATGTTGCCTGCAGGGAGCTCATTGATTGAGAAACTTTGACAAAATTATTTACCATGTAAATAGCCTTTTTTTCTGCTGCAAAGACAGTGAAACTATATCCAAACTACTTGTACTTGTCATAATATAGCGGAGATCTGAGAATATTTCTCTTTCACATCACAACAATGCTACCTTGTTTTCAGATCATCAGAAATTGTTCTGTGGTGACTTTGGTTTTGTGTTTTATTAAATGATGTTTGAAATATGGCACAATATTCAGAGCAAGTTTCTTTGTACACTTTGCACTAAAGTACACTAAACTAAACACAGTCTTACATGGTATTATTGGACACCAATCTACACCACAACACTTGTATTTTTTTTTAAACAGTGCAGAGAAATAAAAAAAACAGCAGTAGAAAAGTCAAATATTATTTAAAAACCATAAAAACATGGTAGAAAAAAAGACATCCAAAAATTTGGATTAAAAAAAGGAGGAAAACTCACCACACTGAGCACAATGTGCCGAGTACACACACACACACACACACACACACACACACATACACACACATATGCATGCACACACACAGCCCTACATTTTTGTTGTAACTAACGCAGTGCCACCCAGCTCTGTGGCAGGAAGTGGGACCCTGTGCTCCCTCACTATGGTGTATGCAGACAGCCCTCCACCCCCCTCTGTCCCAGCATGCTTTGGGTGGTCCCTGCAAGCAGTGAAGCCCTCCTCCCACTTAAAGCCCGCTTGGGCCCCCAGGTTCAGGTGAGGACAGGGTGAAGGGGCCCCTGCGGCTCTCTGCAGCATCTCTGCATGGCTGTTTGTTTCTGAAGGCAGTGGGTAGATTTTGGAAGGTGGCTCTGGTTTAGGTTCCTGTTGCTGCTCTGTGTCCTCTGAAACACAAACAACTGAAACATGAGTGAGTCACGAAAAGTCAAATTGAGTGACGCATTTGTGTAATAGAATCTCCTTGGACACTGAAGTACTGATCACTTAACACTCTGATAAGAATTACAGATACCATTTATTTTCAGTCAAGAAAACTCAAAGAGAAAAGGAAGCGTTGTAGTCCCATAATACAGAACACACTATAGAACATGACCATCATGCAACCACACACATCCAGTGTACCAACATATTAACCCTCTACTGACAGACTGGGGTCTATAAATCAAAGAATTGACAATCTCAATCTTCAGAAAAACTGTGCAAGGTTTGTCCTTGTGTCAACAAATGGAAAATCTAAGTTTAGGAATATTTATATTTAAAAAAATTATCTTTAAACCGTCTTTATATAAGAGATTCATGCACATGCTTGTATTTATTGATCCTAATTTAAAGGCAGCTATTAATGGGAGAGTGTGAGGGTCAAAAAGACTTTCTGTTGCCTCAAGGCAGCAAGATGCAGTAGAGGGTTTTTATTTTATTCATACGTTCATACTTGTCGGTGTATAACGTTTCTGTATGACAGGAGGCAAAATATAACTCAGCAGCTGCAGTATACTGGAGAAAAAAACTACTTAAGATACTTATATTAGAGGATTTCCTTGCAATGCCATATTGCTGTCACATATATTTACACATATATGCTGCATTGCATCACGTGTGAAACAATGATGCGTTTCACGACACCTAACAAAGCTGAATACCTCCACTCTGCTAATCTAGTTGTTTTTACATTCCTGGTGGTCCGGTGGATAAAGGTCTATTGACAGGCAATTTACTCAGTGAGGACAAAAGCATGCTCTTGATTAAGTGAATCTAGTTTCTCCTCAGTCCTGAGATTGTTTTTTTTGTTTTTGTTTAACTGGGTTACGACTGTACAGGAGCTGCGTCCCAGAAGATTCAAATTGTGGTCATGGTCATGTTGGCATATTTGTCATATAAGGCACAGAAGCTCAAGCTTTTCAGCCTGATCTAGGCTTTCATCAGCACAAAGGCCATTCAAAGGAGTTGCTGGATATGAAGGCAGGCTGGTCACTGACTGTCAGGGTGTCAGCATGCTTCACAAAGTAAATACACACAGAAATATCCGGCTATATGGATACAAGATGACACTCCTACATAATATTATATGCTCTTATACGACAGAGTGCAAGCTGTTCTGCTGTTAGTGCCTCTCTGCGTGCCTTTTTGTCCGTTTATGTGTTTTCAAGGTCGTGTGGAGACCTAATTCGTCCTGCTCAACCAACGGATGTGTGCTGAACCCAGAATAGCTGGTAAGAGAGCGGGGCTGACCCATGGGACGCCTGAGAAGAAGAGAACAGAAACTGTGGAGTTTCTACTGTGATGAGCGTCACACTTCATCACCTGCTCGCCTGCAACCCCACTTCCTCTACACAACTCTCAGATGCCCGCGCTGCATGTCAGATCCCCGCTTACAGTAAAAGAAATGGATGAAGACTTGAAAACTAAATGCTGTCTTAACGTAAAATATGTCACTGTAGGAAGATTTAATCCAAGACATGAAGGATGAATTATTAGCTCTCACATTATTATCTCTGGGGCTTACATGATACATTCCTTCACCTGACACATTATAGTTTCTGATATGACTATTTATATATGACTGTACTATGACTAACATGTGACTAGCAGCGGTCCAGGCATTTAAACGTCAATGCTGACAGAATAAAGTCACTATTAGTGCCAATATTTTAAAATGTATAAAGTATTTTCAACTTATGTTTTCCCAAGAATTACACTCTCTGAAACAGCATTTAAACCAATATGTGACACTCAAACTCTCCAGAAAAGTGAAGTAATGCTAAAGAAATACTCTTTTCAGCTGCTATGTTGACCTTTATGTGAAGAATTCATTCATAAAGAATAAAGCTGAATACCTTTTTACCTGAGGTGCTGCTGTGGCTGGTCTGCCGTCTGTATATGATAAACCAGAGAGTCAGAGCCAAGAGGGACCCCAGGGTGGCCAGCACCACAATGATCCACAGAGCCGGACTCAGCACCATCGGAAAGTTGTCCTTGGCAGTGGAGATGGTGGCTCTCAGCTGGACCACATCAGCCAGGGGCGGCTCTGAGGGGAACAGATTTATTCGCATTGATTAGTTCTTAAAGGAGCAGGGCTGCAGTCAGGACCAAGTGTTTACTTAAGATCAACAGAGGTATTTATCTTAATGCGGGAGCTCGGTGCCTCCGACCTTCCACAGACAACTACATGATGTAGTTTTTTGAATAATCAGTCCATCAGCAGCTGAACACAGGTGTAATCACCTGAACGCTTTGCATTATGGAGGAGAAAATAAACACAGGCAAGTCAGGTGGAAAACAACACGCCTGAAGTTTTAGATAGCCAGGAAGAATTCAACATCAGAAAGTGGGTAAGAGATGTCAAGTCAAACTAGGTCCAAAACCAAGACTAGTTCAAAGAGGTTTTGAGACTAAAAACCTCTTTAAACTAGAAGACAACTCTGCTCAGGAGGCAGAGGATAATACTTTTGAAGGATTTCTTTAGAAGAAAAAAAGAGTCAGAGAGGTTCAGTGAAACTCACCTGTTGGTGGTCCAGGTTCAAGTCTGGTTTCCGTCTCGCTGGGGACA
Source organism: Macquaria ambigua (assembly GCA_008360985.2). NCBI lineage: Eukaryota > Metazoa > Chordata > Actinopteri > Centrarchiformes > Percichthyidae > Macquaria > Macquaria ambigua. Next base: position 159,697 of record VMKM01000998.1, read on the forward strand.
CAGGCGTTGACGAGGTTGTCCCAGTAGCTGCCAGAAGGACATTTCTTGTTGGTCATGGCTGAAGCAGGGTGAACAATGCGGGGACCTGCTGCTGTGTTTCCCTCCCCTACACTTGTGTTTGTGACACAACCCCCCCCCCAAAAAAAATAAAAACTGTAGCTGAAAACAGAGAACTGTGAGACACAGAGGAGGGATGTGACAGGAGGATTTATGAAATGAATGCAGGGTGCCTAACAGACGTTTCAGTTCCTTTATTTCATAGGAAAGAGTGAATCACTACATGTGTCCCCAGGGGCAGAGAGAGAGAGAGCGAGCTCACTGTGTTTCTGTTTCAAAAACAAAGAGGTTCTGACCTTCAAGCTCCTTAGTTTGGATTAAATACTGTGACTGCTAATCTGCTAATCTATGATCATTTCACTGTTTGCCCATATAGTTAACTGGTGAGGATATTGATTAACTGTCATGACTGCTGATCAGATTTAGTTCCTGGCTGACAGCAACATCTCCGTCACTAATTCACCACTGAGACCACAGGCTTCTAAAACATCTGTCTTCTATGTAATGCGTCATGAGTTTTCAACAATTAAAAACTTCTTTAGACTGGCGTTTATAATATTCTTCAGGGTGTGTTCTGGGTGGTGGTGGGTTTTTATATTTTCTCATTTTTATATGCACTTTGTGTTTTATTATTATTATTATTATTATTATGTGTATATATATTGTGTATTGATGTTGATGTGTTAAAAAAGGTGCTATATAAATAGTTTACTATAAGTTTTACTTACTTACTTTTCATAAACTACATACTAATATTTGTCATGATAAATGATGTGATGCGGCAGCTGCGGGGCTCCGCAACATCTCATTATCTAACATTTTTCTCCGTAACTTCTTGTTGCTGACAGCAGCGGGCTTCACCGGAAACTCCTCAGTGGAGTAAGTGACCACATTTTTGAAGCGCTGAATAATATTGCTCGGATGCACAACGAGCTGGGTCCCGAATCTCTCCCGACGCAGATCACAGATCAGCTGGCACCGGTGACAAATGTCTGCATCAAGAGTTACTGCTGCACAAGACAAGATTAAAGACGGGACTGCACAGTAAAACTTTAATAAACAATTGACACGGCATGACACAGTTGTGCAGCATTACACATCAAATTGCATAAGAAACACAGGCTTATACAAAAATACAAACCTGAGATATTTTCATTTTGCACAGCACAAGAAATAGATGAGCATAAATCACAGCACAAGCGAAGGTCGACGGCCCTGAGTATGACATTGCACTGATTGTTTCATTTAGAGTTGAAATGATAGTGTTTGCAGGTATGAAGACATTCAAGCATTCAGAAAAGAATTGAAGACGGCATCACCACTGACTTAGTGTATTGATTCTGCATTTAAAGTTTCCCTCAGTGTTCAAGGCACAATTGGCTGCAGGTATAAAAGTCCCACTGATTTCTAGTCCAAAGTAAATCATCCAACATACCCTGGGACGCAAGTCTGAACTTCAAGAAATAGTTCACTATTCACCACTGTGTAAATGGATGTGTGATCCACGAAAGAAACATCAGATTGTACGTTTGACCCTCATCATTCATGACTCTGAGAGCATCAGACAGAAAGCTTCGATCTCTGTCTCACACACACACACACACACACACACACACACACACACACACACACACCTCATGGCTCGAAGAGAAGAGGCTGCATCTTGACGAAGGTGAAGTTGTAGTACCGTGGCAGACCCTGGTGGCTGATGCTGCTGAATTTATCCCAAATGAACGGCGGGAGTCCGTCCTGTGTCGTTGGCCCGTTCACCGCCTCCGCACCGAAGTCCTCAGCCATGTGGAAATCTGTTACCTGGACGAAGACCAACACAGGAAGCAGAGAAAATCACAGCTGAGCTACAAAGCACTTGGTTTTACGAAACCTAACCTCTATTACCGTACCTTAGTGTCATAGCAACCTCCTGGTGAAGGCTTCTCTGCCCTCAGGTCGCCACGGCAGCAGATGGACTTGCAGGGGTCACCCTTGGAGTACGGATCCTTCTTGTAGTCTGAAAACAAGCAAACAAACACATAGAAACGGTAACATTAAACATGTGGTCACTGGCAAATACAAGTCCCGTTCTGGGCAAATAAGCAGATCTTTATTTAAAATGATTTGACCATTATTTGAGATCTACACTTCAGTACAATGCGAAGCAAAGCTAGAGGGCGCTGCTCTCAGTTAACCAAGATGTCACTGTGGTTGAAGCTGTTTGATCACTGCAACGCTGAAAAATCAAACTTATGAAAACAAAAGAAATGCACGTTCCAGTTGATATGGAGAAGCAGTTGAATGTGAGTCATATAAACTACATGAGACACACCATTAAACCTCATGATGTGCTTCAAGGAGTCCAGGTCCTTGACATCGGCCTGGTCGCGGCGGAAGATCTTGGCTCTGGGACACAGGTCGTAGGAGAAGTCTTCTCCATACTCCTTCCACATTTCTCCATAACCGCTCAGCGTGTAGATCTTCTGGTGGAAGGGAACATTGTAGGACGGCCAGTAACCTGCGGTAAACAGAGACAGCGGGAAACATCAGTCCAACAGACGTCGTTCAAATGGAACAAATACTGAAGAAAAGAGAAAACAGGATCTGTTGTTACCTCTGCGCAGAGCCTGAGTCTGGTCAGAGTACTCCACCAGCCCGGGGATCTGCTCCACCACAGTCAGAGCGCCGTCATCCACACTGAGGCCCAGCTTCACTTTGCTCCTGTCCAGCACCATGTACTGGTTGTTGTAAGTACCTACAAGAGTTGAGGGCTCCATGATGAGTTTAACATCAGCCTGCTGCGTACAGTGAAACTTAACTCGTGTTTTTTTTTTTCCTGTCATGTATCGTTTTGTATTTTAAATCAGCCCTTCACGCAAGAAGTTTCTAAATTCACATAATCCTTTTCACAATGTCCGTGTGGATATGCACGACACGCGCAAACCTTTCAACTCAATTGGTGCTTTCACCATGCACGTAATGTAACACTGACAAAAAACAAAACCAGATGTGATGTATATGGTGATGAATTACTGATCCCGACGTTCAAGATTCAGATCGGGGGATTCATTACCTATCTCAAATCTGGACTTGAAACCGAGCTTGAGGCTTGGGATGGGTCACATTTAGCATTGCACTCTGGAGCCACAAAAGGGATTCATACAGATGTTTTTCTCTTATGCAGTAGTACTCCCCAAGACCTGTAAACAGACCTGGAAGTGTGAAATCGGTGGAGTTCCCCTTCAAGTATCGGGTCTGTGCAAGTTGATTTTAATTTGGTGCTAAAATAAATGTATTCCAATGGCTGCCTGGAAGGTAAAATGAATGCATTAGAGAATTTAATACACTGGTGTGCTTTGGGAAAAAGGTTGTCAGTAGTGTAAAGTATACATTAATTTAGTGCTTTAACATTCAGTTTTATAGAGTTGCTTTAAATAAAATGTTCTTAAATTAACTGTTATTGGCCTCTTGATTTATGTTAAACCTGTATGTCTCCAAGCGTTACCGCTGTCTTATAAAATAATTTGTAACTGTGCTTAGTGCTGTGCAAAATCTATAATCCCTCACCAGAGTTGTACATGGAGAAGGTTTTGGCCCATTCTTCTCCGGTATGTGCCAAACTGTGAGCCAGCCTGACCCTCTGCCAAGCCAGCAGGCTGTTGGGAGTGATCGTGTCAAAAAGGGAGGAGTTGAAGACGTTGTTGGTGGTCTGGGTCATCATCAGACCGTTGCCCAACAGGTAGAAGTCGTCCAAGGACACCAGGAAACCTGAAGAGGAAGATAAGCTGAGACCATTCCTGACCATCTTCTCAAACAAGCCCCAGTTGCAATCATGACTTGTTATCTTTGAAGAGTTCTTGTTCCTCCGGCCTACATACCAGGGTAGCTGCTGAAGGACAGTTTCCCAGTGGCCGTGTTGGGCTCTGTGATACGGAAATCCCAGTGTTTGTAGATCCGCATTGTGGCAGCGTAGGTGTACCAGCTGGAGTGGGCAAACAGGAGGTTCTCGAAGCCGGGCAGCATCTGAGGGGGAGACCAGAAAACAGTAGAGAGGAGTCAGATTCAACAGTCAACATGGTGCTCCTGTGTCAGCAGAAATGACTGGAATTTTATTATAAATTATAAATTAAATATTTATTGACACAGCACCTCAGCACCATGCTTCATGCAAGGACCCAATTTTAGGGTCAGAGGTAAGGGTGTGGGGGGGGGGGTCATCTTGGATTTCACTGTAAGCGTCGTATTGCTTCAATGACATCTTGCAAAAGCTGGTACAGAATGTAAATGTGGCAGTGATCAACAATGTAGCAAATATGTCATTTTGAAGCCACTTAAGGAAAGAAAATAAGGAGATTATTCACTTCAGTTAATTCAATTAAATTCAACTGTACTTTTCATATAGAGCAGCACTCCTTATAATATTATTTATTAGTTAATTAATTAATTAATTAATATGTTGGTGCAGCTACATAATAAACGGCAATTCAAAACATGTGAATTTCACAAATGCTGCATACAGGCACAAAGAACAAGAAACAATGAAGAAAGTAAGTACATCAGTTGATGGCTTAATAAATACATAGAAAAAGACAAGAAAGATGTGATATATATGTTCATGCTGGATAAGACAGAGGGTTATTTCTTACATAACACAATATACATTTTCACTAACACAAGTGTGTGTGGAAGCTCTTTGTTTGTGTAGTAAATGAAACTGCACATGCTAATGCATCACACTAAGCCTTGTATACCTGGTGAGGGTGTTAAACATGCTCACAGAGGAGGAATTAGCACTTTTATAGACTAAATTCTTCACTGATGCAAAGAGAGAGCTTTAAAAAAAGAGCTCTGCATCCTTAAAATGCCAATGCACCAGTACATTTGTTAACACAGGAATCATCTGCTTACAGCTGATGTCTGAGTTGCCTTACTGATGAACACCCCGTCTGCGACACTGCCTTTAGTGTTCCTGCGTGCATTCCTCATGCAGAGTATGTTAACAGGCCTTACACCCTGGCTGGAACGTGTTTTGACCTCTGACCTTGATGAGTGCAGAGCAGTGTCCCATCCCTGGAAGTTTGAAGTCTCTGGGCGGAGGGTTGGAGGTGGGGACCAAGGCTGGGATCAGGTCCAGCAGGTCTCCCACTGCATTCAGGAACTGGATGGCAAACAGGGACAGTGGCTGCGGGAAGGACACCAGATAAACAGCTGTTGGTCCGCGACTGAAAAGGACCAGTAGTGTTGTTTCCATAGTGAGACAGAAACCAAACCAAATATAAATCTCTTACAAAACAACTGATACGCTTAATCTCTCTGAAATCATGAGCTAGTTGGAAACTTCACTATCCAAGCTGCAGTTTAACTTTATGTCCCGACAATAATCCCTCATTGACCTTAAACTGGTGCTAAAATGAAATAAATGTATGGTATATAGATGCTATTTTCAAACTGTTGCGAGTCTGTAATATTGGCAGTTTTATTGACAGTAATATAAAAATATTGGCACCTTATGTGGCGTTGTCTTGTACTCATGAACTAACCATCTACATGGCATACAATCTCATGTCCCTTTAAATGTTAGAGTGACAAAATGTGATATATGATCACAAGTTTGGTTTGCAGTGGAGGTTCCTCATTTTAAATAAGAACTTGGCAGAGCGGTTTTTACAGCAGGTCACCAGTTGGATGAAGTAAAAATTACATGGGGAATTTATGGTTTCCTTTATAAATTCAGATTCATACATTTATAGATTTTCTTAATTAGGACACTTCTGTGTTTTATATGTACATATATGTATACACTTGAAACCTGATTTTGAACAGTTGCAGCTGCTTCTTCTTGTTGGATATTGTTTCTCTACTGTTGTGTTTGTGATGTCTGCACAGGACTTCTATGTATGTAAAAGAGAGTCGTCTCTCTCATTAGCCCGTATAAACAACGGTAAAAACACTAAGATGTGGCCATCATACCTTTTTCCCTTGTTTCTTGGCCCATTCTGCGACTCCTGCTTGCAGCCCATCCATCTGGGCCACGATGAAGCCTGCGTGTTTCCACAGAGGATCAGAGCTCTTGTTCAGTTTCACCTGCTCTCTGGTCCACGCGTCCTGCTTCCTACAGGTACAAGAGCGACATTTGCTGTTTACTGTACTTAGAAGCAAAGAGCCAAACACTAAGCTCATGATCAAACAGCTCTGCAGACACGTAGTCCAACAGATACATGTTGATAAACTGACTTAAACTGAGGAATCATGCATGGAAAGTAACATGATCCCCTTGGGCTGCTCAAAATCTTTCAAACACTGCACCATCAAAAAAGTCCAAAGTTATCAATAGGAAATTCTGGCCTGATCAAGAGCAGCCAAATTCCATTACAGAGAGAGCTTAAATGTCTGGCCACGTCACACCCCGAGCGAGGGCGTAGCATGAGCTAAACTCAACAACTCTGAGAAGAGGATATGAAAGACGATGATAGTGATGTGTGACTGTGTGTGACTGCGGTGCTGCTGCTGCTGTGGTTTTAATTTTTAAAAGGAAAAGAGAACAGACTCACGCCATGAAACTCTGAACCGGGCCGAGGATCTTTGGGTCGGGGATCAGCTGCGGATACATGTTGGCGTAGTGGTCCATCATCTGCCTGCGGAGGGAGAGTACATATGAATACTAAATGAATGCAATCAGAGTAACAAAAATACAGCATTTAGTGTTTGATCAAGTTTGGTGATGTTTTGATTAGTTTTCTTTGATCCATGATTTTGTATTTTTCTGCTGCATCATGAGGGAGGCTGGTGGGTGCTGTCAATCATTTCTTAGTTGTTACAGAAGGTGTCAAAGGTAAAAGCTGATCAAAGTTTCTTATCTCCTTGTGAAATTATATACTGGATACTATAGGAACAACGAGCATGGCAGCACATTCAGGACACTTACCGGGCAGTGAGGAAGCCTTCGAGGTAGCCGGCCAGGAAGAAAGTGACCTCATCAGTTTCAGGGGTCTTCCCGTACCCGGCACGGATCTCCAGGACGCTCCAGCCTGTACTGGACAGGGTGTCGTTCAGATACCCGTATGCATCCCCCTCCGTCTCCAGCACCCCCTCCTTCAGCAGAACGATCTTGTGTTGGGGGTCCCAGTACACCGTGGCTGCTGTCATCTCTGAGAAGAAATCAAAGGCAGATGCAGTAAGAGGACATAAACAAACCAAAATGGCTATACAAGATCTGCTACACAACAATCATGTAGACTGAAGACAATAAAGTTAGGGCAGTGACTCCCAATTCTAATCTAACAATGGACTAATACTGATTTTGCTTTTCTAAGCTGATGCTGACATAATGACAGGATAGTGGTGCATCTGTACTATGCAATGCAATTTTAATGTGCTTTTTCTTTTTAGCTTGAGTGACAGATGACATAGAGGTCACAAGACTAGATGTCCCATTCAATAAAAACCTCATATCCCACCTCTGTCTGTCTGTATTTCTGCTTTCTTTTTTTTTATTAATGTAAATGTGTCTGTATTGGTTCATGTTAAAATGGATTTATGGATATAATCGAAAATGAAAGTTAAAAGTAGGCTAAACAGTTGCAGGAGCCCTCGTGAGTTTGGGGATTACCCTACAGTAAGTGTAAACCAGACATATTCAGTTCAAGCTGTCAGCTCCGACACACTTTAAATCACAACAGCTGACAGAGAGTAAAGATAAAAAAAAAATAATTTATACAAAACAGCATGCATGCTTACAGCCGACCACTATTTGTTGAATCCTGAAAAGTAGAACCATTACATCCGTATACAACAACCCGCAATTTCACAAGAACTCGTCCTACTTACGGTCAGCAGAGGCGAAGGTCGCAGCCACAGTAAATAAAAGAAAGACATACATCCTCTTTGCTAAAAGCATGGCTGTGTAAATGCTGTTCAAAACTAAAGCAACTACAGACTAGAGACACGGATCAGCAGAAAGTGGTTCAGGCGAAGAGGAAATCAGTTGTTATGTGGCGGAGGGAAAGTCAGAGGGAACCTGAGTGTCAATGGAGCGGAGCGTTTCCTGATTGGCTGCGGGCCGGAGGAAACGGGAACAACACGCCGTACATGTCCTTATAGAGGGAACAGGGCCGTAAGTGCTAAATGTCACATCGTTAGTAGCACTTTAAGGTTATTTCCTCCTAATTTAGTGTTTTTCCATTTTAGAATCACAATAGGGATCAAAAGTTTTCACCCCAGATGGGACTCGAACCCACAATCCCTGGCTTAGGAGGCCAGTGCCTTATCCATTAGGCCACTGGGGCTCTGCAGCACATGATCGTTATTTCATAGCTATTTATAGATGAATAATACATATTACAAGCCATACAAACGAGACTTTGCTGAAAGTAAATTTAACATTTTTATTCATTTTGGTCGCGCATGCGTATGTTATTTGTTTTACTTTATTTGACGAATTGTTTTACACTTTCACAGACAATGCATCAGCGCCATTAATCAAACAATGCAGAACCTTACTGGTTAAAAGAAAAACAAGATAACATTTTCATCTAATTTAACTTTATCTTAAAAAAAGGGGGCAACAATTAACTTATGTCCCTCTAAAACAGGCCACACTTTAGTCATTATTTTATTAATTGTAAAAACAACAACCGTTAGGCCAAATACTTTCAGCCAACGTGCATGCTGTAGGTGTCTATGATCTGTGTAAGACAAAATAACATACAGACTTACTCAGAGAAAGAAAACAATAGAGGAACAAAATGTTATTTAATTCACTCATTGCTGACTGCAGGACAGTGTGATCTGATGCGATGCTGCCCCCAAGTGAATGTTCCCAACAGGAAATCATGAAAATGTACAAAATCATCTTAACCCCCTGAAGACAAAACTAATGACAGACAACAAAGAGTCACACAAGTGGATAATTATAATCACTATAATATAGAATCACTCTTGCTTATTAAAACTTTTAAATATATTTTGAAAAAAAAAAAGAATAAATAAAGTGGGAATGACAAGAAAAGTTACAACACCAGGGTTTTTACACTGTTTCCCTTTGTACTTACATATATATTTACATGTAGTGTTTGCATTTTTCAATCTGTTTCCACACAGTGGTAAAGCTCCTAGACAGAAACACTACCAGAGTGCAGGCACTGCTGGATTAAGAAAAAAAACATGCTGGAAAGTTTGCAATGCAAATGAGAGTGAAGAAAATAACAGATTTTAACTTGAAGCGAATGGTATGAGCAGGTGAAACAGATTCAGTTTCCTTAGTTGTGAAGCTTTTCAAAGTTGGACACTGAGGCAGATGCAAGCTCTCCCTAAACTAAACTAAACATGTGCTAAGAAGAAGAAAAAGAGGACAAAGGAGTGCAACAGCTGCATGTAACAAACACTTCATGTAGGAAAAGACGTCTGAATCCATCATCATCTTCAACACCTTCACATTCTGTATATTTATCCATCGTTTATTAAAGGTGAGGAGACACTTGACGTTTACCACAAAATAACAGTTTAGGTAGCTAAATAAATCCCTGTCCAGAATATGACAAGTTTGTAGTAAAGAAAATAACAAAATAAAGTGTAAATATCAAGATATAACTTTTAACAATCCACAATATGCACATTGAAACGCATCCCAGACAAATCACACTTCATTAAGAGCTAAGAAGGCACACCTCATATGCATATAAATCCTGTTCTGCCGCATTAAAACCACTCCATGACATTCAGATTAAAATAAAGTTGCCTTCCGTTAGTTGTCTCTCTCACGGTCATTAAGCAATGGCCTCACATGTGGAGGACAGTCGCATCAAAAAGCAGGAAGCCTTTTTTTAAAGAGAAAGTGGACAGTCAGAATTTGCTATGGTAAAATAATAACAAAGCCGTTGATTTTATAGCAGCAATTTTCAGTAGTTTTTCACCTTTGTGAAGCTGCTATATTCCACTGCAAAGATCACTGCTGTGAGTGCATTGACATTAAATGCAAGTGAAGAACAGTTAAGTTAGAGAGGGGTGGACTTCATCTCCACAGGAACACCACACACACACACACACACACACACTCTCATTCGTCATCAATCAGTTTCTCAGCGCCGTTCTCTGCTTGTCTGCCGGCGCCGCTTCCTCCTTCCTCTCCACCGCCTCCTCCCTCCTCCTCTTCCTCCTCCTCATCTCCAGTGTAGGAGAACGGCTGGCTGCCGTAGTTGATCATGGTGCGGGAGAGATCCACTTCGATGGGGAAGACATCCGCCTCCTTCAGGACGGCGTAGCACTCGTCATAGTAATGCGACATGCCTGAGACGAAGCGCTGCAGCTGGAACACGATGTCCTGGACTGTAGGTGAAGAAGAGGGGAGGGGAAAGAATTTATTTTTGTATTTTTTCAGTGTTTTTGCTCCATATCTTTTACATTTCTCTGTATCTTTGCATTGCTTGTTTGTGCATTTCTGCTGACTGAATCCTGATAATGTACCATTTCATTCCAATTACAATGAAAGCATCGTGACGTCTTGAGCCGTGTGCCGACAAGAAAATATCACGCTACATTGTCTTGGCCAAAATGAGGTTAGTATATGATATTATCTCGATAATCACTGATTAAAAAGTGAAAATCTAACACTGTTGAAATACCTTTACATGAAAAAAAGTCAAAGCGTGTCTTTAGTTTTGAAACATTTCTAATTAAAACAGTGGACGCTCTCTCTTTTGTGTCTCATGCGTGGCATGTTTACTGTCTCACACCTTCTCCTCTCACATCCTGCTTTAAATATCAGATGGCAATGTGAGCAAAAACATGATTTTGTGAAATAATACATCCTGCTATGGCTGGATGGTTGGAGTGAGTGACAGACAAAGATGTGAGAGTGTTTAGAGAGAAACTGATCAGATAATGACCATGATGATGGAGTGACTAACTGGAAAACAATAGCAGAAAAAGACAAACAACAACAACAACAGACCATGTTTCTGATCCAGCAGCTCTATCTTCTCAAGAACGTCCTTCCTCATTTTGGCGAAGCGGGCCCGGGCCTCCTGCCGACAGCGCAGCACCAAACGGTACTCATAGTTACCAGTGCTGACTCGATACAGGGGCTCTCCCATGGCCTGGAGGAAGAAGCACATTATTCACTGCTTCAGATGATACAAGTACAGAAACAACTACACCAGAGGTTTTCAAAAGAGGGAGGCGGGCCTCCTCAGGGGGGCTTCAGACTGTTTCAGGGGAGGCTCAGTGAATGGAAGTGAAAAAATATGACATTAGTTAACAAAAGGAGATCACATTGAACAGCCTAAATGTGTGTGATTTGGTTAAAGAGATAGTTCAGAGATACAGAAGTTTGGGGGAATTGTACCGTTTTCCCCACTTTCCCAGAATCAGAAACTAATAAATGCCTTAGGACAGACCTTTTTTAGTCTGAGGTTGTGTCAAACAGCAATATTAGGGGGAGGCCTACAGTCTCAGACTTGCTGAACTAGACGACACACACAGCCAGCGTGCTCAGACTGGGTTTTGCAGCTCTACCAGTTTAGTAGCATCAGCTCCAAAATAAAACTGGTTCATCACAGCCTCAAATGGTGACTGACAGACAATAACACTGAGAGTCTGCACTTGTCTGCACAACATTAGGCAGGCCACCGTGGACAGGGCACACAATAATGCTATGTGGTATGCAGGGAATCTGAGCGTCCTGAGCCTGCAGTCAGAGCCTTTATATTTGATTTTTACACCCGGAATTTGAACAGATTAACAACAAATATCAGTAATCAAATAAAGTCAGTGGTTAAAAGCACGATGCCAAGTCTATGAACAGTCAGCTTTTCAAATGTTTTCCTTTGTGTTTGTGCTTCTGAAAGTTGAAACAGAAGCAGGCGTCCAAGTACATTTTTCCATTGCTCAAAGACTTCATTCATCATTTCAGGGGAATAATCTGACACGTCGACCAGGAATCCTCTGAGGGATGTAAAAAAGCAACACATTTTTCCGTTGGCACCCTGTAAATCTCGTCTACATCATACTGATTTAATTCCTCATACTAGAATTCAAATGGGAACTCACGATACTGCTGTATTCTTCATCATCCATTTCCTTCACCTTCAGGCAGTACGACTGAAAGACACAAGGAATCCATACTGTTTTTCTCTTGGCCGATAAAGAACGTGCTGAACAGATTTACAAGTGATGGCACTAAACCAAAAAGGCACAGAGGGCTGCAGCCTCACCAGATATTCAAACTTCACATCCAGGTACTTGCGGATGGTGAGCTTCGTGTCGGGTATGGCCTTGTGAAGGTACGTGTTCAGATCGTGGAGCATCTGCACAACAAGATACGCACAACAGACAGTATATATGACAGACTCACAGTATAACAGAGCGCTGCTGGGTTAACTCCAGACATCTTAACAGACAAGTATGTGTTTTATACTTCTAGTCAGTGCTTCAAAGCCAACCTTGAATCTGTACTCACAGGCTTGATGGTCTTCAGCAGCTGAATACCATATTTCTCAATGTTGCGGTGAGCATCAGCAAACTTCACAAAGGCCTCGCTGGCGGCGGCCTGGGGCTCTCGTACCCCGATGACAGAAAAAACATCCCCAAACGCTGGAGGCGTGGATTTCCAAATACCAATCAGACATATTAGACACTGAAGCTGAGATAAATTGAGATCTATGAAGACTATCTGTGTTGTTTCGTCTTTGCTAGTCAATGTCAAAGGTAAAAAACAACAAACAAAAAAAAAAACAAGGTGCACCAAACAACTTAGTAATACTTTGCTTATAACTTCGATCCCAGCAACTCACCTCTGTGAGTCTGAGAGAGCTCAAAGAAAGCTCGGAGCAGTCTCTTTGTGTGCTCCATCAGCCCTACAAGCAAACAGAGGACTAATGAGAGATTGGTTTGAACAAACAGCAACAAGTGAACCTTTACAGTAACTCACCTTAACACAGTCTATCGGATTAAAACACCACATGCTGCCCAAAACACAGCTGATGGTAAAGTCTGAGTTATCACACCAAACTACAACGCTTCAGCTTACTGAAGGCCAGTGTTGTTGATTTAGCTGATTATTCTTCACCTTTGTAGAGCTCTGCTGTTTTCTCCAGCTCCTCCAGTCTTTTGACCAGTCCATCTGTAAAGTAAAATGAATCCACATGAGTAGAGCCTTATATCTGTCTGTATAAACAAACTCATAAAATCATAATAATCTCACCGTTGCATAGAATAGCTCTACTGAGTCCCAGAGCATCTGCTGTGCCGGAACTCATATTATCCACCAGGCGATGTTTGACCTTTTTCAGCACTGAAACACACAAAACATGTGTTTAATGGACACCTCAGCACTGGATAAACGTTACTGTGAGGATGGAAGAATGCTATGCAATACAATACATAATACACACACAGTAATATAAAGAAACGATGAATCAAGGCTAATAGTGAGTATGTGTCTAGTGGAGGAGATACCTATATCCAGAGACTTCCCCTGTTTGGGGTCTGCCTGCAGTTTGTTGTAGTGGATTGTTGCTTCTGCCTGTGAAAACATAATCAAGAGACACTCAGTCGAATCAACAAAGAAAAAAAATAAACTGGATCTATTTAAAAGAAGACTATCTCTAGAAAACAAATGATATCTTCCATTCATTTAATTTTATAAAACTCTAAAATTAACAACTAAAATACAACGTGTTACCCTATTACATGTGGCAAAATTAATCATGTGCAAACTTTTCCAGCTTTGTGGTGCAGAGGGTAAAGTTCACATGCAGTATTTGCACTGAATGTTTCACAGCAACACAACGTAATCCTTTAAATCCCACATTGCACCCTGTCTTTAATCCATCGTGCAGGAAGTCATGGAATTTTCTGGGTGCGAACAATGGGTGCCAAAAACAACACAGCCGCTCTGCATCTGTGACGTTATGCCAAATGCTATGGGGCTATTGTCCCGACCTCTTTAGCACAGCTGAGCAAGCCAGTAGAGTCCCTCTTCTCCACAGCCCAACGGTGGGTTCACACCCATAATTACTAAAACTGCTGGACTATTCACTGATAAATCTGCAGCCACAGCCAGACACAAAAATGTGAGTAATGTTTTATTCCTTTTGCATGTTTCTATTCATGTCCACATGTGCTCGATTTCATTCACTAAAAGACACTGGTCATTAGTGGCGTGGAGTTTAACTGTCAGACCTATAGGACATTTACATACTGAGGGGTTTTCTGAAGATAAGAGAACATTCAAACAAAGATTGACGTCCTGCCTGAGTGCATGATGAGGCAAAAACAAAATTACCTGCGTTTGGCAGGTGTCTGGGTTTAATTTTCTATCTTAGTCATCAACTACTTCAATCACTAACAGGGATCACTGCATGGAATTGATCCAGATCTAGACTGTGTATCCACAGTGTTGTAGAAGAGGTAAATAATAAGCCATCTGAGCATATCATGGCGTTGTTCAGGACTTTAAGTGACTATAGACTGTGGTTCCATTCCCAGCATTTGTGTACCTGGACAGCTTGAATCATCTTGGCCACCTCCACTTTAGTCTTCCCCTTCACTGGTTTCCCATTCACGCCTGTGATTTCATCGCCTGCTGCCAGTGTCCCATCCAGAGCTGCTGGGGTGTTATCAAAGACCTGTGAGACAACAGCAACAGCATTAAAAAGGTACAAAAAAACACAGACTGTAAACATTTCCCCTCTGACTTCATCAAACGGAGCTTTATCGCAATTGAATCAGGTTCACGCTTAACAACGGCATACACTTAGACATTACATACGTTCTTACATTTCATACTTGATAGAAATCAGTAGATTCATAAACTTGGTTAAAACCAATTGTTCTGTACCTACCTGGACAATGTAGAGACAAGGGCAGTACTGTGCCCCGCCACCAATACTGATCCCAATAAGGTTATTACCATCTTTCTTCAGACACACAGTGCCAGGTACTGTTGGTATCCCCCTGTGGAGGAGTAAACATGATACACTGAGATTTGCAGCATTTAGTTGACCCTGTGTTTGGACAATTCTAAGAAGTACAGCATTACAGTATAAAGCTCTCAAAATAACAACCAGTAATTAGTTCAGTAATGAGATTAATGAGTGCTTATGAGTTCATATCAGAACTTAAGCTCACCCCATTAGCTATGGTTTTAAGGATTTAGTTTAAGTGGTTTTTGTTTCGTCAGTATGAACAGAAGATTTAAAAATCCCCATACTGTCAAACACATAATTGCATGATGCAGATTATAAAATGGTCAAATATAATTGTGACTCACAGTTTGTCCTCCTCCAATTCATAGTCCATGTCTGTGAACATTGTGGGACAGTGTCAGTCCTGTCCCTGTAAAACCTGTGAGGGTTTATAACAAAACCCATTACGTTAAATATTAGGACTGTACTTGAGGATATGATACGATGAAGACAGAAATATCAAGACAGTTTTCTGACTATTTGAGCAGCTCTCTTTCTCAGTCTAAGCTACCAATGAAATAAAAAGTGAGTATCTATCTATCAAATGGCAGAGTGCTCAAAATAAAGCAGGTAATTCTGTCAGCACACCGAAACTAACGAGCCTCGCAGCGTCGCTCGGCTTTCAGAGCTGCTGCAGCGGATGGACAAACAGCTGGTAACTTGCGTCGCATGCTAACAACCCGGTGTTGGTCAGATAAATGAGTCTAAATAAGTGTAACAGTTAAACTGAGTATATCAACCTATGCGGTAAAAACATCTACTGTAATATTTATTTGTAGTGACGGAAGAAAGCAAGAAAATCATTCGCTAACGCTAGCTTATTAGCTGCTAGCTGATGTAACGTCAGGCTATTTACAGGTGGAACAGCAAATGTCGCTTGTTCAGAAACGTTAACACACCGTAAACGATTTACCTTTATTAGAATGTGCACCAGTATCTCATACAAATGTCCCCTAGTGTGTATAAAAAGCAAAATATATTTTAAAAATCGTTTCCTTTAGTCGCAATTATCTTAATTTCTGGAGCCACTGACAGCTCCTCTGTTTACTTTATTTTGTCACTTCCGGCAACATAGCGGAAGTTGTTGTTGGGAAAGACAAATGTCAATTTAATAGTTTTCTAGTGGTCACAGTTAAAAACACCAACTCCACATTCTTCAGTGGGAATAATACAGATATATACACCGACTACCTGTATTGATTTTTTCGTCGTTATCAACCAGTATGAAGCTCATGAAATGACTTCCCAAAAGCGTTAAACGTATTTATAATCATGAGCTTTTACTGCCATCCAGTGGCCACAGTTAAGAACTGCACTAGCGTCAACTGCCACTTACAGTGACCAAACTGAAGCTATCAAGAATGATTGTTCTCTAGTGATCGATAAGTGTTGCTGTCTCTCGCTGTGACAACTGAAGGACTGGATAAACTTATAAATCTGTTGAAGGCTTGGACTGCATTTGGCACACGGCTTTTTAATGGTTGATAACCAAGTGTCCATCAACACAAATAATCAGTTTAAATATCTGTCTTGATTATAACCTTAAGACGAAAGTTACAATTGAAAACCTCCTTATTTTATTAAAATGATATAGATAGCAAAGAATAAATCAGGTCCTACAGAAACTGTAGAAGGTTCCTCCTTGAATTTTCTATCAGGCAGTCACTGAAAATGACATGGAGCAAACTCACACATAGTGAAAGAATGAATGAATAAATAACGACAAATGAAGACATGAAGGGCTAGCAATCATTATTCACCAAATTGGGCCACTTCAGGTAAGTATGAAGAGGAGAATCATTAGCAGACACCTTAAAATTGCCTGAGTATCAATAATTATCATGTATATAGTTTATTTGTTGTGATCAAGCATACAAATCAAACATGACAATGTTCTTTAATTCATAGGATTAATGAACTGGTTGAATACCATAGGTACAGTGTACTCCAGTAGGTGGTGGTTTTGCTCCCAATCTAAAAGTATTTAAATACCTCTAGGCAGAGTAGTTCACAGTGGCACTGTGGCACCATGATCAAGGAGGCACTTAATCTTCTTTGCAACAGCAGTGATTAAATAGAGCAGTGCCTCAGCATTGAATAGGCTGCTTGATTGTCATGATGATGAGTGGGCCACATTGTAACTGTTAAAAGTTCTCTGAATCTTTTGTGAAGTGAAGTGAAACGTCAGTCACACTACTTACTTTTTGTCTTCCAGGACAGAAGACTGTGCCTGTGTGCCAAGACCATCTTCCGTTAGCTTCCATTAGCTCCAGGACTGTTCACCAGCACCAGCACGCAAAATGAGCATGGTAAGTTAAACTGCTTTGTTGCTGACAGATTGTGTGATTTGTTGAATAACAATACCTGACAGATATGAATATTTAATTGTTCCCCAGTCTGCTACCATTATAACTAAGTGCAACCTTTCATTTTCTAATTAAATTGTTTGCAACCCTGAACTGAACAACTGTGTTTCTCAGCAACTCGAACTGAAGAATGTGAATCTGAGAGCTGGAGATCAGCTGAAAGTAAAGGGGGAAATTCTGCATGATGCTGAGAGGTAAGCTAACCAAACACATTCCCTTTATTTTATATTAGCCTCTTAACTGAATAAAATAATATGGTGATATCTATGCAGATGCATTCTGGTTTATTGCTGCAGTAAAAAATAAAAAATCTGGAGAAATGTGGACTTTCACTTTTAGAAATGGCCTGGCGATTATACTGTATGTATAATATTGTACCTGTGTGGCGTCTAAGCTCTACAAACATCTTGACATTAAGACTGCTGTACATTTACTGTATAATCTCTCATCCACTCAGATTCCAGATCGACCTCGGCTGTGATGCAGACGACCTGGCACTGCACTTTAACCCTCGTTTCCACGATGACACTGACGGAGCTGTTCTGGTTTGCAACTCAAAGACTGCTGGTTGTTGGGGCGTTGAGAAACGGGAAATACACAACCCCCTACAGAGGGGCACAGACGTCAAGGTGAGCGAATCTGACGGAGGGAAGTGAAGATGTGTGTGTTCTGTGAAAAAAAGGTTTGGAAGGTTTAGCTAGGATT
The DNA here is from genome assembly GCA_008360985.2 of Macquaria ambigua. Lineage (NCBI taxonomy): Eukaryota > Metazoa > Chordata > Actinopteri > Centrarchiformes > Percichthyidae > Macquaria > Macquaria ambigua. Next base: position 177,779 of record VMKM01000998.1, read on the forward strand.
ATTTGAAAGGCTTGAAGGGTCAATTCACCCAAATGACAAGAAACATATTCCCCCTCTTACCCTTTGTGATATTAGGCCATGCAGGTAGTTTGGGTTTTGTTTGGAGAGGTCTTCCCTGTCTCAGAGATTTTCTACTGAAAATAAAAAGGTTTTACTGTAAGAATCTTTTCTATCTTAGATTGTGTTGAAGCTGGCTGGAGACGTGTTTGAAGTGGAGCTCCCTGATGGACAGGAAGTCCAGTTTCCAAACCGTGAAGACATGGACGTCATCAGCTACATCAAAATCGCAGGAGACTTCAAACTGACTTCCTTCAAGATCTGCTAAGAGACACAACTGCTGTAACACATGCATGCTGTGTTTATCAGTTTGGTTAAAGACTGGTCAGTTGTTGTAAGACAATATCATTAAGAGATGTAGCTCTTCTCTACATTGGAAATGTATCTTTATTTAAAAATGTTGTGCACAAGAATATAAAATGTTTAAACTCAAATGATCGGTTTGTTGTCTTTGAAGGGTTGTGGCCTAATCCTGGCACAAACAGTAACACTAACTTTACACGCAGTATCAGTCTAGTTATGAGAGAGCAGCAGCCCAAGAAGTGAAGAGACATGGGATGACAACGTGGAACAGTAGAGAGAACAAACTGTAGCTGTAATGTTCAGGGGCCGACAAACCTGTATCATCATAGTCAACCAATAGCTAATAGGACCAACGAGTCACTTTAACCACTTCATCTTCTGTATTTCATCTTCATTTTCTTCATCCTTGTGTCCTCATTCATTTTTGTAATGAACTCTTTATTTCATCAGTCATGCCACTTTATTCTGCATTTTCACAAGACACCAGATCCTTCAAAATGAATTAACCCTATGACCATGATGATTCATCTTTATGGTGAATATTCAGCTCATTTAGATTCAGTGTAAAATATTTTGGATTTTAACAACAGCTACTGAAAACATCTTCTAACTCCCAACTTTCATTTGACTGATTCTGAATGAACTCGGAGTCTGTAATGTAAAATGTACCTTTCAGAGAAGTAACTTATTTTTTTGAAGACGTGCTGTAACTTGTTCCCAGTTGAAACTGCACTGAGTTTGAAATGAAGAACAGCTGAAAGTGAAAGGAATAATTCTGTATGATGCTGAGAAAATAACAAACATTTGAATCTAGTTAGTAGTTACCCTGGATGTGAAAGGTGTGGCTGTTTCCCCCGGGAGGAAGGGTGTGTGTGTTTGTGTTAAACAAAAGTTTGACCGAAGCAGAAATCTTTATATAATTGTGTTTACAATATAGTAATTGTCCAATATCAATCGTAGAGGAAGAACCTCTCTTTTAGCCGACTTGCTCACAGCTATCTGTCATGCTGAGTTTTAAAGGTTTGAAAAATGGTTTTGTCAAATTTCCTATATTTTACAATATACCAATGCTTATTGAATAATATGATATTCACACAGTCAAAGGTGATACCCCATGTTAGCTGATTGTTTTACTGGTTTTTGAGTTGTATAGGATTAATGATACTATGAAAAAAACATTGAAAAAATACACTATAAGACGTAAATGCACTGTGGTCTATGGCAGGTCATGAAGGCGTAAATTGAGACTCATTTCAGAAAGTCAGAAACCTGGTCTTTCAGCAGATATGAAGTAGTTCTGTTTATTATAAGTCGTTATAGCCATTCATGAGAGGTTAAACTCAACAGATTTCTTCTGAAGGATTCACGTTGTTTGCATCAGAATAGTAAGGACACAGCAAGATAATAATAGTTCTAAATAAAGAAAACAACAAAACTCATGCTCATGTGGATTTAACAATAGATTGATTGAAATGAGATAAACATTAACACTTAAAATACTTCAGAAACATAAAGCAGATAAGATATACAAAAATACAAACAGACAATACTTGTGTGACATGATTTTTAGATGCCATTTTTAAAAAAATATCACACTGAATAACAAAGAAATATGTCTTCCATTCCTTATTGTATAAAGGTTGTCTCTCATCCACCTTCTCACAACTCTTTCCATGTTCATTGAACTTCAGAACTTTGTGTATTTTGATTTAATAAGAATAAAAAAAATATCCATTCTTACATGCAACAATTGAATCAGTCCTATCTCTCTCTCTCAAAAACAAACAAACAAACATATGCTTTACCTTCATGGAAAGAATTTTAATTTCCAGGAATCCTCACTAACCAACTCTGTCGATGACACACTGATTTAATGTTAAAATGAATATATTATCCATATATGTAACACGTTTTTATGACTCACTCCATTCTCCAAATTATTATTGTTCTTGTGTGCTCTTTGCTTTTAAGTGTTAGTTTGAATAAAGCAGTCAGATTTCTGTGTACCAGTCTAATCGCGTATTGGCTCACTCACAGATCGAACATTTCATCCAGACTTTTAATAGCTTCTTGTTTAGTGTGTGTTTTCCACTGGCTGGGAATTTCTCCTCTGCCATGAAACTTTAATTTATAGTGGTCTTCTAGTTGCTCCTGAAATCGACACACAAACCATGTCCAATATGTCAGCTTAGACTCATCAGGGGTAATTCTCCAGTTAGCAAACCTTGGGCCAGCAGTTCGGTACTGTTTAAAGGGAATGAGCACTTCTGAATATTGATCAGGGTAAAAATGTCCATCACTTGTAACATTTGTTGTGCAGAACTCAACACTCAGTTGTACTGTGTTTTTGAAGTGCACACCATTGACTGCAGCAGACCGATGAAAAGGGACGCTGTGGTCATCAGGTATTGCTGGTAAGACTCTGAAACTTAGCACTGAGCACAGAAACCTCCATGGCTGATCATGGGCTCAGACAACCAACTGCAATTAGTATTCTTCCATGCTTACTCTGCCACCTACTGGCGAGCGCAAGATGTAACTCTGAAACAAAGAACTAAATATTTACATGTAGTATTACTGTGAACACAATGTTAAATTAACGTTGCAAAGTGGAGCAGAGTTTAGGTGTTTAACTGGGTCTTTTGTTTCTGACAATGCATCTGAACAATGGAGAAAAACTATGGTGTGCTACTATGGCCATACAGGCCACTGTACAGCTCAGACAATTAAGCACATACAAAGAAAGAATTGTTTTTCAAATAACTTGATGGACCTTTCTAAACCTGTTGCATTAAAAATTTAGAATTTTTACATTGGTTTGATGAGTGATTCTAAGTTTGTTAATTATATTATTCTGCTTATTGGTGACAGCTTATGTTAACTGAGGTTTGTATTGTATGATGTATTTGTAGCGTGATAAGGAGCCTGATGATGAATAACTTTACATCTTTTCTTGAGAAAATAATTTATCATGTATTTACCAAAGTCATGGTCTCTGCCATGAAACAAGTCTCTCAAAGATGAAGTTTCCCAAAACATCATGTTATCAGCATGACCTCCGGGTCATAAAACATGATCCACCAGGACTCAGGGATGACATTAAGGGAAAGCTAAGTGACAATTGCCCAATTTACGACAGGCCTGTAGGTAACTAGTCTCATACTCCCACATCCCAGGATATGGGCTGAAGATTCAAGACTCTGAACTCTTGACACAAGAACAAAGGAACTGACTTTGCCGTGCTGAATTAAATGAATATTAATGAATATACTATGTTTAACTAACCCTGAAAGGTACTGAAGGTACTGAAGTTTTGTTTAACATGCTGATTTTGGTACAGGTAAAATGGAAACTGAATCAACAGGAACGGTTTACACCTATCCACTAATCCAGATCAAGATAAAGATGGGATGTCTGGTTTTGTTTAATAACTAATGAAACAGAAAATATGAATATGCATTTACACAAGTAAATTGATCATAGCTTGTAATGAAGTAAGATTTATGTTGAACTGCCACTCTGCCTCCATTACCCCTGCATCTCCCCCCTCCTCTTCTACATTCCTGTAGCAGAGATCAAATCTGGATGACTGATAGGAAATCTATTTTACTTATTTCATTTGCTATACCTATGGAGAAACATTATATGTGGATATACATATAGAGATCTGTGTGCATGGGTTAAGTTTGTGTGTCACTGAATTGTTAACAGATTCCCCAATTGTGAGACACACACACACACACACACACACACACACACACACACACACACACACGCTGGTTTTCCTCTCCTCTTAGGAGACAGACCTCTGTGATCAAAGGAACCCTGGTTTACATTGAGTTTACTGTGATTTACTCATTAATTTGCTGTTCATATAGATACACAGATGCATATATCTACAGACATATATGGTAAATATGTTTGTGTGTTGTTATAATAACATGTTTTGTATAATGGCCCTGTAAACCTGGTTTAACACTGTCTATGACTGTCTTTATAAGGTGTAAATCGTTCTGCAGCAGAGAATGCCACACTATTAAATATGGAAGACGTGATCATCTTTCTTACAAAAATTAATTCTATAGAAAAGAAACTGTACCAAAGAAATTAGTTAAGATAGAATAGATCTAGGGTGGGTGGAGTAAAGTTTCTATCTGAAGCACCAGGTGAAGCTTTACTTTCCCTGTGATATTTGGGTTGATGCTATAGATTACTTAAAGTAATTTAGCGTCATGGTAAAGAATCGTAAAGTATTTCACTCTGCTTCCTGATGACCTCTCAGCTGCTGAACTGAATGCCCCCAGCCGTCCCTCTTAATCATGAAGAAAACCCACAAAATAAAAACAGAGTCCTATTTCTATTATTCCAAGCTGCAGTATTCAGGAGACCAGTCCTGCTTTGAAGACTCAATTTATTTCAAAGTGAACAACTTTTACTGTGACAATAACTGACTAAATCTCTATACAATATAAGAAGGATGAGGTTGACTAAAAGCCCATTTTTATAGGCCTTTATAGCCTTTTAATAGATCTCCACATCTGTTTTATGTTTTGGCTCATTTTAGTTTGGTCTGTCTCTCATTGTGCTGAGTTTTATATTGTAATTTTCTTTTTTATTCATTTTTATTTTTCATGTGTGTGAAGCACTTTGTTACTGTGTTTAAACAATGCTATATAAATAAAGCTTTACTTACTTACTAAATATGACTAAAAGTAACATGGACTTTTGATCTCAGGATTAGACTGAGACCAGATCTAAAAATAGCTGATAAATTGAGCACTATTTGTGATTTTGGGTTATATAAATCAAATTTACTTGATTTAGTGTGTCTTAGACATATTTTGAGACTGTGTCCAGAGAAAATCTGGTCTTCTCATGATGCTCATTAATAACAGAAGAGGTTTAAACTCCAACGACCGTGTGAAGAGTCTGTTTATTACAGTAAAAGAAAATATCCCAAATTTCTGTCCCACAGACTGTTAGTAGTTATGAATATCAATATACCTTAGCAATGACAGGAGTTTTATTAAGCAAACAACAAAACCAATACATATGGGCATAATAAGATCATTTAAAATTAGATAATGCATCACTGATCAAATTCTTTAAAAAGAAATATACAAAATAAAAAACAAAATATTGAGACTAAAATGTTTGTGTTACATGTAAAAATGACTTTCAGGAGTTGGACAACAGATACAGCTAAAAGGTTAACAAACATTTCTTTCAAAGAATTAAATTTGTTTTAACATAATATGTCAACTTCTCACAACTCTTTCCCTTTTCAAACTCAACAAGTCTCATACAAGTACAAGTTTCATGCATTTTCATAATCAACAACATTTCATTAATTCAATCTCAGAACATCCACCTTATGACTCCTCCTGTCTATCAGTCATGTGACATAAATTCTTTCAAAACCATCAAAAAAACATAAAATACAATTACAGAGATATTAATATACAACTTTTTTTTTCAAAGCCACAAAACTTGTGTTGTAATGATGCCTTTTAATTAGATCTGTACTGTAGAAATAAGGTAAAAATAAAAATGACACCCAGTCATGTCTGCCATTTCTTATTTCAAATGAATTCAATTATATACACGTCTGACAACATGTCACAGCTCGACATCCTACACTTTTCTTTGCTCTTTAAACTTTAAACAACTGTAAGAAAATGTTTGTAACTTAAACATAATATTAAAAAAATGACACATCTTTGGATGAATAAAAATATCCTTCTCATAATTAATTTTACACCCTGATCATTTTATTTTAGAAAAGCTACAAATTAGAAAAGTTTCATGTCTGTTTGATGAGATTTTCATATAAAAGTAAAAAGGTAAAAAAAAAATGTCCATAATTTCTGACAACTTCTTTTATTCCTTCTTTGAATAACTTTTCACATAGACATTTCATAAATCTTAATCATCAACAAAAACCTTTGACTAATTCTGAAAGGCTGTATTATTAGTATTGCTATTGTTGCATCCCTGCAATCAAATCACAAACTCTTCTGAACGGTTAAAGACACTTCAGGCTTCTGTTACTCTGAGTAGAGTTCAGTTGTTTCTGGGTCACAACAGATTTTACATTTCATCCAGACTTTTAATAGCTTTTTGTTTACTGTAGTTTCTCCACTCACTGGGAATTTCTCCTCTGCCCTGGAATTTTAATTTATAGTAATCTTCCAGTTGCTTTTGAAATCGACACACAAACCATTTCCAGTATGTCAGCTTAGACTCATCAGGAGTAATCTGCCATGTAGCATACTTCTCCCCAGCCTTTTGATACTGTTTGTAAGGAATTCTTTCATCTGAGTCAAGATGGGGGCGGAAACATCCATCACTTGCAACTAAAGTTGTGCAGAAATCAATGACCAGCTCCACTGTGTTTCTAGTGTGCCATCCTTTAATCCCAGAGGGCCGATGAAAGGGGACACTGTGTTTGTCAGGACTGTGATCTTCCAGTGTGTTGGTACAAACAGCTGCACAGAATGGACACGTTACCCAGCAGCAGTTACACAGCTGATCGATGAGGATTTGATCAGGCTTCATCCTGAATTTCTTCATCTTATCCAGAGAGAGGCTGCTCATCTTCTTCATGATGGATTCAAGGCCTTTCTCTATCTCTTCTTTAAGAAAGTCAAAATTGTTTATGTCACTGAAGTTTTGACAACAAATGGTGTCAAACATTAGCTCATCTTTTAGCAAACTGGAAAATTCCTCCACCCACATGTTTGTGTCTCCGCTCTGGGCTTTGACCTTCTCTGTTGCAGTAAATAAAGCTCGGCTCACAAGGTTTTTGATGTCTTCAACATTTTTCTTGAGTATATTCTGTGCTTTATCTTTGTTCTTTGTGAAGATGTATTTCTGTACTTCCTCTTTTATAAAAGTCTCTACTTGGTTTCTTGGGTGTCGGATGTAGGTGATAAAACCATCAAAGTCCTCTTTCTCTGCCAGTGACTTCAACACATGCTTCTCCAAGTTCAACCTGTTCCCATTGAATGCTGGGAAACTGCACTTCATCTCTCCAGCGAGATGAATGGCGGTCTTGTTACAGACAGCCTCAACAGTGGAACTCTTCAGTTTTCCACAGATCAGTTCTCCAAGCACAGCAGCAGACGAGTTTCCTTTGCAGAAGCTTCTGAAAATGTTGTAATATTGCGTTTTCTTGCTTTCTAAATAAGTGAGAGCATCGTTGTTCATTTTGAATTTCTTGTGGGACTCTGAAAGCCAACTCTCTGCTCTGTGAAACACATACAGTAAGAGATCAACTGAGAACTCCTTCTTCAGAGCATATTTCCTCTTTGATTCAAACTCTGTCACTTTTTCTTTTACATGTTTGGCCACTTCTTGCAAGTAAGTTGAACTGTAGCCTCTTGTAGCTACAGGTTTGCTCTTAATTATGTCTATGGTCTGTTGTTCAACATCGTCAATGAGAGATCTGATCAGTTTCTGTTCTTTACCTGATAAAAAACTACTTGATGTATGTTTTTCGATCTGTTGTGTTGACCCAAATCCCAAGATTTTTTTAAAAGACATCCATAATGAAGAACTTCCTGGCCCTTTTGTGTTCTTGTTTTCCTTCTCATTATCTTGGGATTGTTGACTTGTGTCACAGAGAACTTGCTTTGTGATGGTGACATAATCACAATAATCTCCAACCTCTGATATTGTTTTGTATCTGCCGCTGCTTTTGGATTCATCTATGAGAGACCGTTCAATGCCAAGGTCTTCAAGAATAATTGACTGATCATCTTCCAAGTTGATATCCTTGATGGGTTTTGTGTCTTCAGTTAATTCAGTGACCCAGTCTCTCCAAACAGAGTTGAACTGCTTTTCAAGTTCCTCTTCATCTTTTGCTTTGTCTTTTAACTGATGAGCGAGCTCTTTGCTCTTTTGTAGCAGCTTGTTCTCAAACTCTGTCCTCTTTTCATCAAGCTTTTTACATGCATTCTTCTGCTGGAGAACTTCATCCAGTTTTCTTTTAACTCCTCTCACTTGTTCATCATGAAACTCCTTGATTTTGCTTTCAAATCGGCCTCGCCACTGAACCAACATGTCTTTGTCTCTGTCGTCATCAAAGTACGTTGTCATGTCTTTTTTGATTTCTTCATAGGTTTTACTTGTTTCTTTATGAAGAAAATTAAGCTCAACCTTGTCAAGTTTTCCATTTTCAATTCTGGTGTAAAGCTGGTTTTCAACGGTCAACATGTTGCTCCTCAGGGTCCAGGTCCAGTTCCCATACTGGACCTCAAGTTTTCTGTACACTGCAATTTCAAGTGTGTTTTTGAAACTGAAAACAAAGTTTTCGTTCAACAGGGCATTCCACAAGTCATGAATTTTGCTTTTGAACTGTGAGAGAGTAATCCCAGCAGACTGTGAAGCTTTAGAGAGGATGATGCTCTTCAGCTCTTGGATGCTCTCACTATAACCTGGATTTGGAGGAGCCATAGGTGGACTTCCCTCCCACAGTTGGGCAAAGTATTTCACATCTTTCTGCACATCAAATGCAATAACGTCACTGAAGCAATCAGCATCACACACCTCCTCTTTGGCTGCTAGTTGGGCCATCTGGTCCAGTTTTTCTTGCAGGCGTCTCTTTCCATCCATGTTTTTCTCTGCAGCTGCAATATCTGAGACATTCTGGTGAACAAACACACAACTTGGAGAAAGTTTCACTTTCTTCATCCTCATGAAAGCCTGAACAACAATCTGCAGAACATCTTGCATCTCAGCTGGATTCTCTCCAAAGATGTTGATCAACGTCATGTTTCCCAGACCGACAACAAATGTTGCCAGTTCACTGTCGTGGTGAAGAGTGGCGTTACCTTCCAACTCAAGAGCACGTAGTCCTTCAGTGTCCACCACCAGAACGTAGTCAAACTGAAAGTCTTTCTGGATCTCGTCTGACACTTTGACCAGCTGCATGAAGGCACCCTTGGTGCACCTGCCAGCACTCACTGCAAACTGTAATCCAAACATGGCGTTCAGCATTGTTGATTTTCCACTGCTTTGTACGCCTAAAACTGACAAAACAAAAACTTTCTTGTTGCCCAGTTTCTTGATGACTTCATCTAAAAGACTTGAGATCCAGGTTAAAGGCACATGACCTGCATCACCATCCATCAGCTCCATTGGGTGTCCTGATATCATCAGCTCTGCAGCCAGCTCAGGGTATTTAGACCAGTCAGTCCGTCCCTCCTTTGTTTGTTTCTGCAGAGATGCATGGGCTTCATAGACCTGTCCCATTTCTCTAAAGATGTGCTCCAAGCCAAAAGTCGCTGATTGCAGTGTTGTTGATATTTGTTCAAGTTCAGTTTGCTTGCGTTTTAGCTGATTAGATTTGTCATGCTTCTTCTTCAAAGTCAAGACCTCAGACCACTTTTCATCATAGCTTTGGAGAATTACAGAGAGATCGTCTGTGGAGAGGGCATCTATCAAGATCTGAGTCCATTTCAGGAAATACTCTTTGTCTGTTGATGGTAAAGATGAGAGGCTTTCAATGAACAACTTCATCAGTTCACTAGAGGAAGCAGTGCATTGATCTTGTCGTTTTTGCATCAGTTCCTGTTGCTTTTCACATTTCTCTTTCTCAATGTGTCCTTTGAGGTGATACAATTCTTTGTTTATTCTGCACCACTCATGCCACAGTCGGCCTTGACAAGGGAGAAATGTATCTTTGATCTTTGAAACATCCATCCCTTGAAGCAAATTCACTATTTTCAGAGCAGCAGATTTCCCTGTGTCATCTTCATCCACTCTGATTCCAGAGACCTCAGCCATGGTTTCAAGCTGGAAGGATGCATGTGGTCCAGACAAAAGTTTTCCAATGATTCCTTTCAGTTCTTCAGAAACATCTGACTGGCTTCTGTCCTTTAGACCCATTTTGTATTTTCCCTTTTTCGTCTCAACAGCATCACAGTTGTCATCAACAATGAGACAAATGAGAGGCTTCTTAGATTTGAGAAGGGTGGAGATAACTGTAGTACTTTTCTGGCTTTTTTCCAGAGTTGGTACAAGAACAACATTGACTGAAGACTTTTCAGTCAGTATGTCTCGCTGTTTTTCAATCAACAGAGCATCACCATGAAGATTACAGAAGGCAGTGCAGTCAGTGAAGGCATCATTGGGTTTTCCAGCAGGGCAGTACCAGGCAATCTCTGCCACACCTTCCATCAAATGGCGAGACTTGGTGCTACCTGGACAGTTTCTGTGGAAGAAGGTGCTGTGACGGTCGTTGATCAAAGTGTTCATCAGCTGAGATTTAGACAGTGATAGTGAACCCAGACGGAGGAATGACACCATGGGTGTCTCAGCCTTGCAGATGGGCATACTCTTCATGGTGACAGTGTTTGAATTATCTTTGATTTGAATTATCTTCCATGTTTTTCTTATTTGTCTGAAAGTCCACAGAGGACAGTCAATATCCATTGTGACTGGGTCAGGAACAAGCAAAGGTAAGGCGTACTGACATTGTGATAGCTTTGTAATCATGCTCTGCTTAAGGAAGCTGTCTGAGCAGTGAAATGCTGCCATTTGAACATCCATTGGATGCACATGAGTGTGTTTTGGTTGATCAGAGTTTACACTGGTGCTAAAAAGAGCGTCTAAGTCATTGTCTTCTGTCTCAACAGTGTTAAACACTGGAACTGGATTTGACTGGCTCACCTCAGGACCGTCTTGTCTTACAGGAATATATCTGGCTCTGTAGTCTAACATCATCAACCTCTGAAGAAAAGTACGAGCCAGATCTTTCTCACATGTGTCACGGTCCTGTTTCACAGGTGGACCTACTTGAAGAAAATCTGCTGGTGTCAACTTCTGTTGATGTTTGTCTTGAAGGTGAAGTCTGCCAAGCAGCGATTCAGTTTCTCTCTGATATTGTTTCTCCCTGTTGATCTCTTCAGAAATCTTCACTGACTGCTGTAAATAATTACATTGTATGTAAAAAAGACTTCATACAATATATGATGAAACTAGTTCTTCTGATTTTGTGAATTACCGTTTTAATTTCTTACCTTGTGCTTGTTTCCACCGGTGTGTATACCGAAGGTGCCTAAAGGACAGTAAAGAACAGCATTATTAAAGGGGAAGAAAACTTTTTCAGTCTGTGCTTTAAAGTGTTTGCATTGCATTAAATTGTAAAGTGTATCAAATATTTGCCCCAACTGAATTCTGTTCTGTGGATGTTTTAATCAGAGTTTACTGGGAATGGACCATAAAGGTTTTGAAATTGAAATTCATCTTTTTCAATAAGTAACAGACAGATGACCACCACAAAATAAAAGGTTTCCCTCTCACCGTTTGTAGCAGGTGTGATTGCAGTATTGGCTTCAGAGTCTCTTGCTACTGTTCTGTCATCATCATCATCTTTCAAGTGTTCAGCATCATCAGGTTCATTCACTGGGACACACTAGGAGAACAAGTGATGTATTTTGAACTTTACACAACCAGGTTAGACCCATCGAGATAAAAATGAATTTTTTTTCAAAGGTATAAATCGCTAAGAAAGCAGCATCAAGATTAACGTATGTTGAATACAACCAATATAAACAACCAATATAATGTCAGTCACACACACAAACACTGTAGAAGATCAACATTCAAGCAGGATCACATTAAAGAGAGAACTAAAATAAAATCTGCATAATCTGTGAATCTGTAAATGCATCCCAACATGTTCTCATATATTACACTGTACATTTGTTGGGTCAAAACCTATTAACTGTATTGGAGACTGTATAGAAAGCTATGCAAGTGTGAAGTGAGATAGTATAGCCAGACACACTATGCAGCCATGCACACAGTTCTAGAAGGCAAGTAACTCATATATGCAGTCAGGCGCTACATAAAACATTCAAAAATAAGCTGCTTTAACTTCTTCAATTAGCTCTTAACAGTGTTGAGGAGTAGCAGTGCCACTAGTTTTACTGTATGTAGATCAACTGTAAATGTCACAATCTGCTCCTCAGCTCCCCTCAGCCCCTGCCTCCAGCCCCTGCTCACTTCTCCCAGATCATGTTCTTCCCTTCTACTCCCCAGACCTGCCTTCCTCTAGCTGTCCACCAGATGTCCACCCATCCACACACCTGTTCCCATTTCTCATCAGCCCTGCAGTCACCTGATGCTCCCCACTCATCTCCCCACCTGCACCTCACTACATATACCAGTTCACTTCCTTTGTTCCTTGCCAGTTTGTTTTGTTATTTTGCTGTGTGCTTCATGTCTTGGTTCCCTGTTTCTGCCTGTCTTACCTGTGTTCTGACCTTTTGTTTAGTGGACTTTGGATTCCTGCCTGCTCCTTATGTGATTTGTTTGCTTGGGTTGAACTGCTTTCTGGTTTTGACCCTTGCCCGCCTCACCTTCCCATAAGCTTTTGTACCTCATTTTTTTTTGACTGTTATTAAAAACACTTTACTTCATCTGCTCTGTTTCAGTCGTCTGCATTTGGGTCATATTCCCCGAGTTCTTGTTACCCTGCTAGCACCAGCCATGACAGTAAATTCCTTCTTCTAAGCTAATTTCCTCCTTGATTCAAATTATGTATCTTTCTTTTACAGTGTTGGCCACCCTTTGCAAGTAAGTTGATCTATAGCCTCTAGTGGCAACAGGTTTGCTGTTAATTAAATCAAGGGACTGTTTTTCAACATCATCAATGAGGGATCTGATCATTTGCTGTTTTCATGCTGAAAATGCCCCTTAAAGTAATATCCTAATCTTTAGTTTTTTCTGAAACTAGTTCAATTAATTTGTTTACAGTAGCAGAACTTTTTCCCGTCCTCTTGTCCTTTTCCCTCTTATCTTGAAATTGTTGGACTGTGTTACACAGATCTTGGTGATTTGTGAGGGATACACAATGAACTTAATTGCCAACCTCTGGTATTTTTTTGTATCTACACCTGCTTTTGCATTAATCTGTAAGAAACCATTCAAAACCGACCTCTTGAAGGATAGTAAACTGATCTTCTTCTTTGTTTATATCTTCAATAGATTTTGCATCTGCAGTTAATTCAGTGACCCAGTTGAACTACTTTTCAAATTTCTCTTCATCTGTTGTTTTGTCTTTATACTGAGTGAGCTCATTGGTCTTTTGTAGCAGCTTGTTCTCAAACTCTGTCCTATCATCTAGCTTTTTACGTGCATTCTTCTGCTGGAGAACTTTATCCAATTTTCTTTTAACTCCTCTCACTTGTTCATCATGAAACTCCTTGATTTGGCTTTCAAATCAGCCTCGCCACTGAACCAACATTTTGTTTGTCATCATCAAAGTGCAATGTCATTACTTTTTTTTGATTTCTTCATAAGTTTGGTTCATTTCTTTCATTTCATGAACAAAATCAGGCTTGTATTTTCCCTCTTTCATCTGAACTGCACCACAGTCATTATCAGCAATGAGAATAATGAGAGGCTTCTGAGACTTGTAAAGGGTGGAGATAACTGTAGTACTTTTCTGGCTTTTTTCCAGAGTTGGAACAAGAACAACATTGACTGAAGACTTTTCAGTCAGTATGTCTCGCTGTTTTTCAATCAACAGAGCATCACCATGAAGATTACAGAAGGCAGTGCAGTCAGTGAAGGCATCATTGGGTTTTCCAGCAGGGCAGTACCAGGCAATCTCTGCCACACCATCCATCAAATGGCGAGTCTTGGTGCTACCTGGACAGTTTCTGTGGAAGAAGGTGCTGTGACGGTCGTTGATCAAAGTGTTCATCAGCTGAGATTTAGACAGTGATAGTGAACCCAGGCGGAGGAATGACACCATGGGTGTCTCAGCCTTGCAGATGGGCATACTCTTCATGGTGACAGTGTTTGAATTATCTTTGATTTTAGTTATCTTCCATGTTTTTCTTATTTGTCTGAAAGTCCACAGAGGACAGTCAATATCCATTGTGACTGGGTCAGGAACAAGCAAAGGTAAGGCGTACTGACATTGTGATAGCTTTGTAATCATGCTCTGCTTAAGGAAGCTGTCTGAGCAGTGAAATACTGCCATTTGAACATCCATTGGATGCACATGAGTGTGTTTTGGTTGATCAGAGTTTACACTGGTGCTAAAAAGAGCCTCTAAGTCATTGTCTTCTGTCTCAACAGTGTCAAACACTGGAACTGGATTTGACTGGCTCACCTCAGGACCGTCTTGTCTTACAGGAATATATCTGGCTCTGTAGTCTAACATCATCAACCTCTGAAGAAAAGTACGAGCCAGATCTTTCTCACATGTGTCACGGTCCTGTTTCACAGGTGGACCTACTTGAAGAAAATCTGCTGGTGTCAACTTCTGTTGATGTTTGTCTTGAAGGTGAAGTCTGCCAAGCAGCGATTCAGTTTCTCTCTGATATTGTTTCTCCCTGTTGATCTCTTCAGGAATCTTCACTGACTGCTGTAAATAATTACATTGTATGTAAAAAAGACTTCATACAATATATGATGAAACTAGTCCTTCTGATTTTGTGAATTACCGTTTTAATTTCTTACCTTGTGCTTGTTTCCACCGGTGTGTATACCGAAGGTGCCTAAAAGGACAGTAAAGAACAGCATTATTAAAGGGGAAGAAAACTTTTTCAGTCTGTGCTTTAAAGTGTTTGCATTGCATTAAATTGTAAAGTGTATCAAATATTTGCCCCAACTGAATTCTGTTCTGTGGATATTTAATCAGTTTATGGGGAATGGACCATAAAGGTTTTGAAATTGAAATTCATCTTTTTCAATAAGTAACAGACAGATGACCCCCCTCCCTCCTCCTGCTCTCCCCACCACCACCACTTACAAAGTAGAAAACAAAACTACATTATATTACAAAATAAAAGGTTTCCCTCTCACCTTTTGTAGCAGGTGTGATTGCAGTATTGGCTTCAGAGTCTCTTGCTACTCTTCTGTCATCATCATCATCTTTCAAGTGTTCAACATCATCAGGTTCATTTACTGGGTCACACTAGGAAAACAAGTGATGTATTTGAACTTTATACAACCAGAGGCTTGTACTACGAAGCAATTTCAACATACTCTGGATTTCTTTTTGTTATCTGGCTTTACTGAGCCTAACGGTGGTTATCAACTCGTTAAGTCAACCCAGGGTTTCGCAATCTAGCTATGAGAACGTTCACATAAAAGGGGTGGTGTTTGCAGCATATGACCAATCACAAACATGACAAGTGTATTGGCAGCAGAGCGCCATACTTTACCAACAAAGAGCAAACTATAATATTAGAGAGATACAAAGAATTTTAACACATCATGCAGGCTAAAAGCAACACAGCTGCAGCTGCCAAGTGCAGAAAGGACAGCTGGCAAAAAATTACTGAATGTGTGAATGCATTAATTTATAGGCTTATAATATTACTGCCCATCATTAGGGCATGAATAGACTGCCTATAATTACATTTGTGTATTCCATTAAATTAATGTGTTGCTCAGATTTCACAAAACAAAACAACATTACACAAAACACAACATTTGACAAAACAAACATTTGACAAAACACAACATTTGACAGAACACGAAAACATTTCACAAAACACACTAACGTAATTTCAGATTACGGAAAGGGAGGGACAACACTTGTTTCGTGATTGGACCGAACCCAAGTCAATTCAGAGTTTATTCAATGTGGTGATTGGATCAACCAGAGAAACCGTTTCAGAACATTGGAGGGAAAAATTGCAGTGGTGTAATCTGGCCCGTCTCAGCTCGACTCAACGTTGTTAAAATTAAACAAAACTGTCATCACAAACAAAGTATTACTTATTTACATTTACTAATCAGAGCATTCACAATAATCACTCAAAATCAGCAGGTGAGGCACGTAGAAACAGCTGTTTACGGTTTGCAGCGTGCTCTCTCTCTCTCTCGTTGACTGTCCCTTTACTTCCCTGTCATTTCCCTTCTGTCTATAAATTGTTAAAATGGGGAGAAATGAAATTAGGGCAAAAAGTTCTCTTTACAACCATGAACCAAGTGACGTCTTCTACTACTTGCAATGCGCCAGTCTGCAATGTTCTGAAACTTGCCAATTTACGTGACAGTGTATCGTTTCCATAGCAACAGCTCTCTTTTTGTAGCTGGAAATATTTTGTAGTGTCTTCAAATATGAATGAGGATAGTGATAGTAAGTTACTTGCTACAGTTGCATTGCTAGTATTGATAAACGGCAAAAACATAAAAAAACGAGAGGGTCGAGATGACCAGCTGACTTCACTATGAGCTGACTTGAAACAGGTGACGTGCCTCACGTTCTAAAACCAGTCACTGGCGCAGGTCGCAGGTGACGCGACTCAGCTGAGACAGGCAAGCTGAGATGGGCCAGATCACACACTGCAACTTTTCCCTTCAACATTCTAAAATGATTTTTGTCTCATCATGAATCTTTGGTCTGAACTGGCCTTAAACATGCCCAGAGTGTCATCAGTTGCCTGACAGTGAAACAACCAATCACAGCAGCATAGAGTTTAGAACGTCCCTCTGGTTGATCCAAAGCACTGCCCCCCTTAACACAACCACTGAATAAACTCTGAATTGATTTGGGTTCGGTCCTATCACAAACAAGAAGTGTTGTCCCTCCCTTTCCGTAATCTGAAATGTTGTTGTGTTTTGACCTTCAGGGCTTCCACAGAACCACCGTTGTAACTCTGAAAACCAAGGTTTAAACCTGAAGTTACCTCACTAACCCCAAATCCTGCTTTGTAGTACAGGTCTCAGGTTAGACCCATTGAAAAAAAAAGTTATTATATAAAATATTTTTTCAAAGGTATAAATCACCAAGAAAGCAGCATCAAGATTAACATATGTTAAAAAAGCAACCAATATAATGTCAGTCACACACAATCACTGTAGAATATCAAAATTCAAGCATAAGCTGCAATACGCTGCTTTAACTTCTTCGATTAGCTCTTGACAGTGTTGGGCAGTAGCAAGGCTACTTGTTTAAATGTGTATAGATCAACTGTAACTGTCTGTCACAATCTACTCCTCAGCTCCTCTCGCCCCCTGTCTCCAGCCCCTGCTCACTTCTCCCAGGCCATGTTCCTCCATTTTACTCCCCAGACCTGACATTTCCTTATAGCGGCTGGCTACAGATACAATGGTATTTTTAAAATCATGCAACGTTTCCAGTCACAGCTATTTTCTCTACTTTCTCCACTGCTGGTATGTGTTGAGTTGCTGCTGTGGTCTGCACTACTAATACGGGTTGGAGTGCTACTCTGAGTAGTTGTGTTGCTTCTCACAATGAAAAATATCAAGGGAGACCTGTAGCATCAATATGTAATGTACAAAGTAAGAGTGCACTATTGCATTCTTACAGACAGAGCAAAGTAAACAATGTAGAAAATGCAAAAGTGCAAAATGCAACCAGGACCACATAGTTAATAAATTCATCAGTTCAATTATGAAGTCCCTAGGTACATGAGATCAAAATCCAAACAAGTCTTGACTGAGCAAAACAAAGGCAGTTCTCCCTTGTTGATTCTTTCTTTTGGATTTTCAGAGATTTTGCTTGACTTTGAGCAGCTTTTAAGCTTTTGTCACTGTCATGCTTCTCAATGCTCGTTAACCACGAAAGACCTGAGGAAAATACAGTATGCACACAAAAACCCTGTGTAACACAAAACACATACCCAAGATATTTAAGTGAAGTATGTGCTTTCATTTTTTACTTAAACCTATTTACACTTTTTAACCTATTTAATCGCGTGCAAGCACAATGACCAGAGCAAAGCACTAGGTCTTTGGCACACGGACTGTGTGGGCGTCACCAAGTGCACCTGCTGTTTTGGTTCATGTATGTGCAGCAGTGCAAAGTCCCAAAGGACTGGGTGAAGTGGAATATAGATGGAAAGGTGTGGTGATTACAGTTTTTTACGATTGCATACACACTAAAATTAAAAATAACAGTTAGTGAAACCTGGCACTCAAGGGGCAAAACCTCAGCCCAGATCTGCACAACTATACGCATATTCTCAGCCTCACACTCACACTAAACACACAGAAATCTAACATGATGTCACTTGTTTTGTATGGATGTGCAAATTTTGTTCATGACTTTTTTATACGGGTGTGTGTGTTTTGCACCATGTTCACTGCAGCAACTGTAGCAAAAATGTGGGCGTATCATTTTCTTAATTTGTGATTCATAGCATAGGATTTGTGCACCTACAATGAAGAATTTGAGATGGTGTAACTGCTGTGTTGTTTGTGGGAGAGAAAAGATTTCTACAGGTTTGCTACTTTGTAAAGCATTTTTCTCTGTGACTTACACATGTGTGACTATTTCCTACAACTACAAATTCCACTGTCACAGGTGCTCAGTAGTTTTGCTCCAATAATACCTTCATAGGAAACCAGTAAGTGGATAACTTTAATATTGACCAGTGAAATCACCTTTAATGTACTCTATGTAATGTTTTATGTATTAATCACTTTATATTGCCTGTGTGTGAACAGACATTAAAAAATGAGACTTTTCCCGTCTTTCTCGGTTGCCTATAGCAGCCTGTGGACTGATTTCTATGTAGAGGACTCGTGTTGGATTTTGTGACAATACAAAGGCGCGAATAGCCCGGCGCAAATTACGTGGTGCAAATAGGCAAATTCCGGTCAGCGCTGAGATTCTCCTGACGTGCCTGACGTCACTAATGTTTCGATCAGATATGGAGGAAAAAATAATCATAGCAGTTTATGGGAAC
Source organism: Macquaria ambigua (assembly GCA_008360985.2). NCBI lineage: Eukaryota > Metazoa > Chordata > Actinopteri > Centrarchiformes > Percichthyidae > Macquaria > Macquaria ambigua. Next base: position 196,825 of record VMKM01000998.1, read on the forward strand.
CCGGAGCTGTATGATACCAGCAGTTATACCTACAGAGATTGTTTGAAAAAGGAGCTGGCTTGGAGATATGTAAGCAGAGAGGTTGGACTTCCTAGTAAGTTCTTAAAATATGTTTCTTTTACTTGATTCCTACTATCAGTTGTACTTTACTATGAACCAAGTTAGCACTAGCCCAACTGTTACTAGCGATTTAGATTTCAACATCATGTTTCTTTCTAGTCAGAGGAGATATACTGGAGGAAGTGGAAGGGACTAAGGGACACGTACTTAAAAGAAAAGAGAAAGGAGGGGGAGAGAAGGAAGAGTGGGTCAGGAGCAGGGCCAGCAAAGAGGTGAAAGTACTCTGCGGTCCTGTCTTTCCTCGATCCCTTTGTTACCCCGAGAGAGACGAGCAGTTACATGGGGCAGGGGGATGAG
>VMKM01000999.1:0-197081 GCA_008360985.2 Macquaria ambigua
CTACCTGTTAAAGGGAGTTTTTCCTTGCCACTGTCGCATAGTGCTTGCTCATGGTGGGAAAGGTTGGGTCTCTGTAAATATAAAGAGTCGGTCTAGACTTGCTCTACTAGAAAAAGTGCCCTGAGATAACTTTGTTATGATATGGCGCTATATAAATAAAACTGAATTGAATTGAATTGAATTGAATAACTTGAGTAATATTTATTTACAACACTTAAAGAGTGCAGTGTAGGCCTGCTCTATATGAAAAGAGCCCTGAGATAACTGGAAAATTGAATTAATATATATATTTTTAAATGCAAAATGCTGTCAATGTAATTAATGTCAAAATGATACAGTAACAATGAACACATAGCATCTAATTAAGCCATAAGTCAAGAGAGCCACAATAAACCGTGTGTGTGTGTGTGTATTATAAAACATTATCATTGGTATCAGTTGATCTGCTATTGTGCAGTTGAAATTGTGTCAGGTATTTTAATTCAATTCAATTCAGTTTTATTTATATAGCGCCATATCATAACAAAGTTATCTCAGGGCACTTTTTCATATAGAGCAGGTCTAGACCGACTCTTTATATTTACAGAGACCCAACAGTTCCCACCATGAGCAGCACTAGGCGACAGTGGCAAGAAAAACTCCCTTTTAACAGGTAGAAACCTCGAGCAGAACCAGAACCAGGCTCTGGTTTATTTTAGCCAACTGAGGACTGCAGCAGTGTGTTTTGTATGGAAGGGAGGCTCCACTGTGATGCACAACTGGGCAGTTATCAAAAAAATAATGCCTTCAAAAAATATATATATGTAATTATTATTCTTTTTTTTTTTTCAGCTATTGAAGTTAGAGGAGTTTACTGCTGTATGAGTATACAGTCAAACAGTGTTTGGTTTTCTGGGCAGATGTTATGAGATAATGTGTTTCTCTGTGTTTTGAATCTAATCATTTTTTCTTTTCTGATTAATGAATTAGTGACATCATGGCACAGCTAAACTCAACACATCAAACCATTTTCTTTCACTGTGTCGTGCATCATTCTCACCAATAAAGCAGATGACTGCAGTGATGGCCAGATCTCGAGCATACAGCTGAGGCATCACGCTGCCTCTTGTCTCTATCTGCACTGTGATGTTCTGATTGGACGGGACACAGTTGGCCTCCGTCAGCTCCAGCACCGTGGTTACAGCCGGGTTGTCAGCGCTCACACACACCATCCTACGGCCATTATAGAGAGTCTGAGAGCAGCAGGGGGGAATATGTCAGGTTTAAGTCAGCTAGTCTTGTATTGATTGGGTGATTGGACCCTGGTTAACCTGCTTGCGGGTTAGGGTTAGAAAGCTGGTATAAGGAAATTGTCACTGAATTCTAAATCCTCCTCACTACTGAGTATAATCTCCTCAAATTACTTTTTTATTAATTTTTTCCTATAATATAATTTAAAGTTTTCTGGTATGAGTCATACTTTTCAGTCACCAAATGAAATATGTTTCTACTCTGGTATTATTGCTTCAGTCATTCATTTTAATGTGGCAGTTCCTGAAACAAGTAAAGCTGCGTTGGAAATGTGCACGGGGTGAAGAAGAACTCCTGCACCTTGTCGGGTTGTTGTATGAAGGCAGACAGGAAGGCAGCCAGTTCCAGCAGCTGACAGGAGCAGTTCCATGAGTTGAGGTCCAGGTTGAGGTTTGTCAGCCAGCTGAGGTAGGAAAAAGCCTCAGCAGGAGCAGAACTCAGACGGTTTCTAGACAGATCCAGACTCTGCAGGTTTACCAACCCACGGAAGCTAAGGCCATAAGATAGGATCATACTGTATACATTACAGTGGTGTTGCTGAAACTCTTTTCTTTCTTTTTTTGAAAGAAAAAAATATATAATGTCAGAATGTAAAAATACTGCAAGTACTTGTAATTGTAAATGTAAACTGTGTAAGAAAGAAGAATGTATAGAAACACATTAAATATGTGCTAACCTGTTTCTATCCAGATGATCTATCAGGTTATCTGACAGATCCAGACTCTCCAGATCTTTGAGGTCAGTAAGAGGGAAGGAATAGGAGTCCAAACTGGTCAGCAGGTTTCCCTCCAGTTTCAGGCTCCGCAAGGCCTTGCTACCTTTAAGCCAGCCACCTTGGATCTGCACAGCAACACAGAGAATCCTATCAGAGGAGAAAGTACAGGCTTTATTGAGTCCCACAGAGTACTCAAAACCATAATATGTACAGATGCACATAGTTCTTTCTCAGTACAAGAAGAGGACTGTGGGAGTTCTGAAAAAAATTAAAATCTACTGTGTGGTTTTCACTCATTATGACTAAATAACCTCTCACCCACTGGATCACCCAAATTCTTTAAATAAAAAATACAACCAGCTAAAAACATTTCAAACACCTTTGTAGATATATTTTCCCCTGAAGAGGTACCCACCATGCTGATGAGGTTGTGGCCCAGGGCAAGGACCTCTAGCTGGGTTAGATTGGTCAGCGCTCCACCCTGCAGAGCCTGGCTGGTCAGGAGGTTGTGGTCCAGCAGCAAAGTGTGGAGGAAGGGCAGGTTTCTAAAGGACTGTTCACCCACCACTGATATATGGTTATGACTAAGACCTGGACAATGAACATACTTATAGTTAATACTTGCAACATTTTAAAGGCACTATGTGTAGAACAGTAGGGTGTACCAAAAAAGACAGCGTGGCAAGCAGCTACCTTGTTGCTATCTGCTCAGTCTTCTCTTCCTAAAGAGAATAACTGTAAAATGCAACATCCCACACATATGCAAGTACATACAAATGCACACACACATATAAAGACACACACACACAGCCACTGACTGACCAATGACTGTAATGTTGATGAGGTCAGACAGTGAGGCAGGCTGGACTGTGGAGATGGAGCCCTCTGTTATCAGCAGAGCCTGGGTTGTGTCTGGAGCGTCTGGTCACACACACAGTTAACACACACAGTACAGTCCTGTAAGCCCATGAGGTCTGATGGGTAATATACTGCAAAGTGTGTCATATTCCTGCAGTGTATGTGAGGGAAGATTAAACCTAACACAATTACTGTCATTTAGAGTCTGTGTGTGTTCATGTTTGTGTTACCAATAATGTGAGCCAGTCTGTGACAGATGACGGCATCTTCAGAACAAACCACACAGGAAGCAGGGCATGATGGGACAGGGGACACACACTGGGCTCTGATGACTGACAGCAACAACATCAGCAAAATACCTGCAGACAAATTCACATTTTCTGCAAATAAAAACTGTATGAAAAATGACATATTGGAAATTGACAAGAAAAAAAAAGAGAGAACCATCTTAATGCCTGACTTTGATGGACTGGAGTGTGTTATTATTACATTATACTACAGTGTATCTCTCTTGTTGATGGTCTCATTTGTTTATGATGAAACTGATAATGGAAATCCATTGTGTATAGTACTTACTGGTCATGTTGTGTTACAGTAGAGGTGACATAATGATGAGGCAGCATCTCTTCCAGAGGGCTGTAACCCGACACAGCTGCATCACTGTCATCATCATCATCTGTAGAAATACACTATAATCACATCTCCTCTCTTCAGCTCTGCACAGGTGAATGTAGACTCAGCCCCCCAGGACCCTATGTTCCATCTCATCTCATGTCTTTGCTTTTTGCCTTTGTGTTTGTTTGTTTTTTTGTTTTTTGTTTTTTGTGTCCTTCTGACCACAAAGTAAGTTGGTTGGGATTAATTTGCAAAACCTTCTTCTGCACAAAAGCTTTACAAAACAAAACCTGGGTAAAAAAATATATACTGTATTATTTTTCTTCACACCCTCTAATTTTGTGACATACTGTATATAAAATGCAATGAATACTGGAAGTACTGTTTTATTCTAAAAAGCATACATTTATATGTTCCATGTTTTGTTTAAAAAAATGATGTAAAGGGCCATTATAATAAATGGTCTTGAAGTGATCTTGGTTTAGGTTTGGTTTTTCTTCAGTTTGCTTAGTGCCCTCTGGAGCCTTGGACCAAAGTTTGTGAACCTCTCTGATGGCTCACCAGTGAGCCAGTTGTCATGTTTGTTCACTGTTTGTTCTGAATTTCTAGGCAAACAAACAGTGATAAATGTGTTGGCAACGAAGTGACGTGTGTGTGTGTGTGTGTGTGTGTGTGTGGTATCATCAGGGGAGGTGGAGGTTGTCCCCAGAGGATGCTGACTGATGGCTTACAGCCAGACATTGTAGCAGAATGAGGCCTATCATGTTTCTGCTAAAGCTCTTTTGCTAATGGACTTTCCTCTAGTGAGCTGTCCTCTTTGATGAAGAAATATGAGTTACTCCACAACAGTAATGATAATAAAATCCATAAACCAAAGTGGATCAACTGAATGTGAATATGACCAACCAGAGAACCACAGAAACAGAGTATGATGGTGTTATATGCTGACAGACTGCTGAGCAATTTCATCTCAAATGACAAGACGTATCTGGGTAATTATAATCGTTTTGCGTCTCTTTTTGATTGTTTTATGTCTCTTTGTGGTCATTTTGCATATCTTTGTTGTCATTTTGCATCTCTTTGTAGTTGTCTTGTGTTTCTTTGCGGTAATTTTGCATATCTTTGTAGTCGTTTCTTGTCTCTTTGTGGTTGTTTTTCTTCTTTTTGTAGTGATTTTGTGTCTCTTTGTAGCTGTTTTGCATCTCTTTTTAGTGCATCCCTTTGTCAGTGACATTTTGCTGGTGAAGCCCAGGAGCCCCCTGACCCATGACTGTATGGTTGAGTGTAAATACTCTCATCAACCCTCAATATAAAATCATAATCAGCACTTTCCAACAAAAAAGCTCTGATAGAGCCACTATACACTACATGCCTTGCTCCAAATGATAGAAAATTAGCGACTATATATGAAGAAAGTGATACATCAAGCTAAAGAGCGAGATATTTTGCTCAGGAGTTGGTTGAGACCAAACCAGAGCTAACAACTGTCTGGCAGACAGGAACGCAACTTCAAATAAATGCTAATGTTGCTCTGTGTCTGCTTGATGTGTAAGTAGGCCATTGCTCGCTAACATGTTAGCCAAAAGCACTTGATAAGCTTATAGTATGTCAGCATCTGTGTTTCTGTGATGGTTTTGGAGTTGTTCTGCCTCTTTGTGATGCAGTTTTAAGTTAAACTCTATGACTGGTACCCAAGTGATTCGCTCAAGACTGTGCTTACAATTTCAATTTGTTTAAGTATGCTTTAGTGGTGAATAATACCAAACAAATTTGTAATTAATCAAACACGCAAACCTACGGCCTTCAAGGACCCTGAGGTTCTGTTGCCCCAGGGCAGTTGCCCACTTTGCCTGGTTGGTAATCCAGCCTTGGTTTACATCACATCTCTGACCTGAGAAATCCTAATGAACTACTAACTCACCAAAAACCATTTCATGAGTGTGGCTTTCACTGAAGCAATTTAGTGTCCCATTACTGTGTGTGCTACAAGGCGTTTTAGACATGTCACATTTTTCTATTAAGCATTAGATTTGAAAGGGTTTTGTTTTGTTTTGCCATATTTTTAGTCTGGGACCCAATCACAAACTATTCCCTCACCCTGTGAATCAGGTTCATTGCAGTCTACTAGTTGAGTGATCCCCAGCATCACCTAAATATCTTCTCCCTCCATCCTGCAAGCTAGTGACTAGACAGTTAAAATATTTCAATGTAGGGGCAAATATACGAACTACTTTTTTTCCTGCTATGTCATTGATTTGCTTTATGCTTTCTGTCTGGCTTAAGTTTCTGAACATCCATGCACCTCGTCCTAAACCTAACAAATAATGATTAGAGTGCAAGATCATTAAAAATCGCATTAGAAACGGCTTACCTCTTGACAGAGCTCAACGGTCCACCCCTGCTGATGACATGGTACAGTCCACTCACATATTAATCCATAAGAATGATCTGTAGCTCTGTGGGACTGTCTACAGCTGGTTGGAGCTCCATCATTTACTGGTTGCTACAGGTACTGTGTAAATGTGTGTGTCTAGCTTAAGTTACCTGGCCCTCTCTGGAGCATGCTCAGTAGAGCCGGCTGTCACCTGAGAGGCACAGATGTCATGTCTGACTCCTTTCCTGAGTCAGGAATGAGCCTTTAAGTTTAGTTTTTCACCTTAATTCCTTTCTTCCTAAATGTCAATACTGTTTAATAGGATTGCCACAAAAATATTCTAAAAATATATTTTTTATGAATCCATTTTATTTTCAGCTCACAATTTACAGCTAATACATTTAATTAAAAGAAATACATTTTTTTTTCATTTATTTTGCTTTCTTTGCTTTCATGGGATTCTTGAGCACAGATCATATTTGGAGATTTTGGTCTGTTGATCATTGTAGTAAGTAAACGAGGACAATATGAGAATTACTTGCCTAAAGGCATGGTGGTATTTCTATTGCTAATCTTCTACAACATTAACAGTGAGTGTAAAACATACAGTCTTACAATTTCATTCAGGAATATCAACAATTTAATTTATTCCATACTCTCATTCCACAACTCAAGTGCTTGTATTTGTCACCGTCAGTCAGCATGAAAACTATTCTGGCACCTTCGTGAGTAAATTAGACCCAGTAGGAAACCATGCAGAGTATTATTTAATGATTACGGTGAATAATCTTAAACATTCACTTAAAGCTGCACTAACCAATATTTCATCTTAACAATGGACCAAATGATTATTAGTAATGTGAAAGGGCTCACTTCTGGTGACGACCCACAGAGAATTCCTCCGCTCTACAGAGCATTTTAGCATTTTTGTAGCCATTTGTTTTAGTTCAGTCTCACCACTCTCATCAACAGGCAGTTGCTTCCAGCACAAAAGCTCTAAAAACGCACTGTACACTACCTGCTCAGCACCAATCAGCAGACACAGCTGTCTGTCTGCTCAACATAGCTGAGCATTTAGCAGCTAAAGAGCCACATTTCTTCTCAGGAGTTGGTGGGGACCAAAACAGAGCTAAAAGGAGAGTAAATATTGGACTTACATTCATGAGGTGGCCAGAAACGCAACTCCAAATAAATGCTAATGTTACTCCATGTCTGCTGGATATAAATAAGCAATTGTTTGCAAATTATATATATATATAACATATATATATATATATATATATATATATAACATATATATATATATATATATATATATAACATATATAATGTGATAATATGTTAATCTTGTGTTTTCAGCATGTTCTGCTGTCCCCAAGTGGCCAAAAAAAACAATTAATGCAGCTTTAAAGATTACATGAATTTTATGTTTGTATTCTTGTGCCAGTGCCTTCACCCACTACTGCAAAAGTGCATTGAAAGTTACTGGAAGAAATTATTTTCAAAGTGAATTAAAGTCCTTCTTGACCTTAGAACCCATTATAAACAGCCCCCATAACCTACTTTAAGCTCCAACCCACAGCTTAACTAAGGGAGACTCAAGGAACTGCTAATAAAATGCAAGGAGCCGGCCTCCATGAGGAGCAACTTATGGTTCAGTGTCTTACCCATCAACATGTGGACAGGAGGAGCTGGGGATCAAACCGCCAACCCTGGGATTTATGGACAACCTGCTCTACCTCCTGAGCCACAGTTGCCCATCATTAATTATTAACAATATGGCTTAAGTTAACCATTGTCATTTTGGCAAACCACAGTAGACATTAGTAATGAGTGCAACATGCTCTCCTTCGTATATTCTTGTACCCATGTTTTGCATATTGGCAGTGATGATGAATAAGTTTGCGTACAAGTGCATTAGAATTCTAGTAAAAACCTTCCCATTTCAAAGGTCATTTTCACTAATCATTTAAAGTTTAATGAAACCACATTAACCATTGTCTGCTTGTTGTAGCAGCTCCTCAAGTGTCTACCCTTTATGAATAGCCAAAACCATACTTGGTGACCTTTGACCTGTGATATGATCACATCATCACATGGTCAGGACTATCTTCCCAGCAGACCCGGGAGACTCAATGATGTCATGGTGTGCCTGGGCGGCCTTGTCGAGCGGATACTGGGAACCGACGGCTGGACGCAGCCAACCAACTTCCATCCCTGCGTGGAGCAGCGCGGCACACTCCTTCGTCTCCTCCTGAGAGGAGCAGAGAAGGAAGGGGTGTACACCATTTATTTGAACTAACTGGAACATTGTATCAGAGTTTGCTTTTCTTGGCTCCATGTCAAAAGCTTGTTGCTGTTCATTATTGTTGTTTATGCTATCATGTGATCATTGTAAGTATTGGCAGGGTCTAACTTTAGCCAACTGAGAGTCACATGAGGTGATACCAGCATATTGATTGGCGGGTGCATGCAGGTAGTTGCATTAATTCGAACTTAATACATTATCAGTGGCTGATACAGAGAACAGCTTATTCAACTCTGATTCATCTCAGTTGCATACAGCTATGTTGCATCACATGTGTATCATCATCTAAAGTGTGTGTAGGCTTTAAACCCAGAAAAATCCAACTGCTGTGTGTGTGTGTGTGTGTGTAAAACATGGCTTGTGTGATGTCACTGCTTTGTACCGGTGTAGCGAAGAAAAGGGCCACTCCCATGATGCTGCTCTCTTTAGCCATGGTGTCTCTGGGGTTGATCTCTATGGAGCCTCTGGAGCCAATGATCTAAAAAGAAAGACAAAGGGAGAAATGTACCGAATGAGCTACTCTGGGATGCAACCACTGTATATTATATAGTATACTATAAACTAACACTGTAAGAGACAAAGTGCTAAACTGTGCCTAACTGTGATGCTGGGCTGTGCTACAGAGCTGTAGAAATCTGGGGTCATATTCACAAAACATCCTAAGGCTAAAAGTAGCTGCTAACTGGCTGAGTTAAGAGAAACTCCTTAAAAATAAGGAGCATGTCAGTCCTAACTAATCCATATTTGTTTTGTCAGCTGGAAAAAATATCACATGGTAATGGTATTTGATGCCAGATACAATCTACTTAACAAGTCAATATTTGACTTTGTTTCATGCATGAAATCTGTGATGTAGTTTATATCAATGCTGTTCCTCGCACTCCCATATATTGATGAATATTTTAATTCTCATTCACTGTTACCGGATCACTGTAGACCTAGTGAGTAATTCATGAACCATGATGTCATCCATAACAACAGGGACAACAGGGTTCTCTTAGCTTAGGAGTTCCTCACTTCCTTAGTAAAAGTGTCTCTCAGCAGCTTTGTGAATAGCTCTTAAGAGGAAACTCTTAGCTAGGAACCATTTAGGAGGACTCCTAGTGGTAAGATGGACTGGACTGTAGTCCTACTGACCATAACACGTCCTCCATAGGCCAACATCTGGAGGTCTTTACTGAGGTTGACATTTGACAGCATCTCCACTATCACATCTATGCCTCTGCCCTCTGTGGCAGCCTGGAACACACAAACACACATTAACAGTCCATAGTTTATATTTCTGTAATCACTACCAAAACACCTGACAGAACCTGACAGCCTTTTCTCCATAAATAAAAAACATGGAATAAAGATTATTCATTGTTTAAATGGTTGGTGAGCTTCGTTCAGGACTAGGTCCTTTCCTTCTGGGGTTCCTGTGGGGTGTGTGTGTGTGTGTATACCATGATTTTGTCTGTGTAGTTCTCTTCTCTGTGATTAAATGCCAGGTGAGCTCCGTTGTTGAGAACCAGCTTCATTCCCTCTGGTGTCCCTGCTGTCCCCAACACCTTGAGACCCAGAGCATGGGCCAACTGGCATGCTGCCACGCCAACCTAAACATACACACATACATACACATGATGTGGATGTAGAAACCATTTAATTTTTTTAATGTAATTAGAAAGAAAAGAAAGAACAAAAAAAAAAAAAAGAACAAAAAATGTGCACCCCTCCACTGGCTCCATGGATGAGGACGGTCTCTCCAGCCTTGGCGTGGGCTCTGCAACAAACAACACATCAGTTAAAACCCATTTTAGTCACAGCATCTGCGATTAACTGGCTTGCTTAAAGGGCAAGTCTGGTGTTGTTCTATATTTTCCTTATTGTAAACAATTGCCATGAAAATAGTGAAACCAACAATGCGTTAGTCTGTCTCTTAATGCTTTCTGACTTCCCCACTCAGCCCCAACGCCTTTGACGAATTTTTAAAAAAACGTTTTTTTGGTCATTTCATTTTTTAAAAAGGCTCAGTAATTTCCTAATACAGCTGGGCACTGTAGTTTTTTTGCAAACTTTACTCAAACAGGAGAAAATTGTGAATTTGTTGGGGACTATTTTCAGCAGAGGATTAATACACATTTGATATTCTAGTGAAAGTGGAAGCTGTGGACAGCAGGAACAATTGCAGCAACTAATAACCCTTTCAACATACATATTGGCATGTTAGTATTGTTTTAAAATTGACTTGAAAAATATGAACCTATCCTTTAATGTACAGTAGTTTGACACTGACAGCGATGAAGAAACACAGTGTGAAGGTACAGTCACTACATAAATGCTTACATAACATGGGAGCATTTCAAATGTGTGACGACTTTTATTTGTGCTAACATTTTCATCTGTTGTCATTGGATGGGATCAAGACCGGGTCTAAAAGATTATGAGCTTGTGAAATGTCGTTCAGACATCATTTCAGAGCCTGCAGTTGTTTGTTGCCTTTTGTGATCCTGTGAACAAATCCTGTGTAGAAAAGATGCAGTTGAAGAATCACTCTGAGAATGTGTAAATAAAACTGCAGGCTCTGAGCTAGATTCAGACCTATGAAACCTTATCCACCAACATGGTGGTTCTTGAATAAAGTTAACCAAACAGTTGCAGTGGCGTGATCTTACTTGTGAACCAGAGCTCTGTAGGCAGTGAAGTAAGGGATCCCTATGGCTGCACCCTGGGTGAAGTCTAATGCATCGGGCAGTTTGTGGACACAGTTGTCAGCTGCTACAGTGTACTCTGCATAACCTCCAGACTCTGTGGCTGTGGTGAACACATGATCTCCTACCTGGAAAACACACATGCAGAGTTATTTACACATGGAATGGATTTACTGCACTAACATGACAGCAGCCTCCCACTGGTTAACTTACCAAGGTTACTGCTACCGATGCACAACCAGTACATGTACTAGCTGTCTGTTTATTATAGTTCAGAGGTTTTCAAACTGCGAGGTGTGCCTGTATCACATGATACACATATTTTTAGATTCAGTGTGATTCACACTTTCCAAGGACATCATTATCTCTGATGTCCATTGCAAATAAATGTCCATAAATAAAAAAAGATGCTCCTTATAACTCCAGAACTTGCCTAAGAATCACCACGTTTTCTTCAGTATCAAAGTAATCCGGTGATAGTGGTCTGTTCATCCATGGGTGCACTGCAAACAGGAACTGATAACAGCTACAGTAATTCTGCTAATTTTAATGGGGCCAATTTGCCAAAATGTAAACAAATATAGGCAAAAATAAAAAGAGAGCTTAGACTTTTTAGCCTATTCCACACCTCTGAATCACTGCTGACATCTCTTTTTTTTTTCACCAATTCAACAGTGAAGAGAAACAAAATTTCAATTCAGCCTGATTATCAGGCTATAGACTTTTGTCTCTTGACTCCAAAATCCTCTGTGGATGAATGGTCTGCCATCACAGTACAGTGCCCCTGTGAAGACAGCTGATGGGGTCAGTTTGAGGTGGACGTAGGCCGGACAATATGCTACGAGACTATGTAACTTTAACTGAACAGGTCACAAATACAGAATTCTAAAATGTAGTCTAACAGTAGGACAAGCAGAGAAGAGTCATAAAGTCAGCAAACAGACTTAGTAATGTCAGTAACACGGCAATATATATCTGAAGTTTGCTAACGTTAGCCAACATTAGCCACCATAAGTGGTCATACCAGAACAAGCAAAGCTGTAGCAGCAAAACCACTGAGAGTACTGAATTGGGCAAGGGTGTGTTTTATTGCTTGTGAATTTAGCTTTTCATTTGTCAGAGAATGAATGTGCTATTTCAACATTACATAGTAATAAAAGTTACATAGTCTCACTTTCAAGGTGATTCTAATCCATGATGTCTCAATGTTTGACCTGAAACAGATCCAGATGGGATCAAAAAGTTGCTCCAACATTTGAAGTCATTTGTGGATTGGAGTCGGTGTGCAGGCATTATTTTTCTCCTGAAATCTTGTTTTCCAGTAGCCTTACACCTACAAGTGATATTATTTACACTCATTTCTGATCCATTAAGTCTCTCCAGTCAGGGAAGAATTGGAAGGTAAAGCCACCCGAACTCCAGCTAAAAGCAATATTTTAGACTTCATATCTTGAAGTTTGCCTTTCATTTTTAAGATTAAATATTTTTTCTGGTAGAATTTTATTTCTGGCAGAACCGAGAAGCCTCTGAACTGATTTACAGTAGATCCCAAAGTGTTTATACTCTGATCAAAGCTGTATACTCTGAAAAACACCAGCATTATTCTTGTATTCGCCAGTAAAGTTTAGTGAACAGTTATCAGCTTGTACTTTGCCACATATTTCTCCAGATGTGCTAACTTCCTCCTGTGAGCTTGTTCAGTGATGGCACACAACGTGCAGACAGTACTCAGACCACCAGGCCCTCGGAAACTAGGACATACAATAACACTGTATTTCAGTAACATTAGGAATAAAACACTTAAATTAACAATTAACACATTAGCAGAGAGAAACATCAATCCAAACACAGAATAGGTGTTAAAATAGCCTGCCAGGATATATTATCAGTGAAAACAATAACTTAAGGTCAGATCCTTAAAAATTAAAAATTGAAGATTTACTGTGCATGCCATCAGTGTTTTTTACTCTGACCTTTACTGCAGTGACGCCCTCTCCAACAGTTTCCACCACTCCAGCTACGTCTGTGCCTGGTGTGTACGGCAGGGTGGGCTTACGGGCATATGTCCCAGCCCTGATGTAAGTTTCCACAGGGTTCACTCCACAGGCATGGACACGAATCAACACCTACAGCAGAGAGACATCGTGGAAGAGCTGTGAGTCAGACAAAACAGTTGACAGACACATACATACGCAAAGGTTTTTATGGGACTATAAGGGCTTAAAAAAACATACCAACAGCTAAAGGCCAAGCACAACAGACAAAATATGTTCCTATATGTTTCCCCAGTTTAATAGCTCAGTAGCTACATGTTGTAATCCTTATAAATGACAATATCTTGTATTTATTGCTGTTTCATATTCATAATATGCATCTGTTGGCTTTATTGCCATTTTGTGGGCTATGCGCCCCAAGACAAATTTACACTACTGACTGTATTAATGCACTATAAAGTTTATTCATAAGAAACATATACATGTTTGATCTTTCACAGTTGAAAGGTAAAGCACTGTCTGATGCAGCCTATTGAATGTGACCATTAGAGTGACACCCAGCAGACAAGAGACAGATTGTGGTGCTTAATGTGCTTTTTATTCAACTTTAAGGCCTTGAAAAGACTTTTAAAAGACTGAAGTCTGACACCCTCTCACATATAAAGACAATGTGTCATATGTCACAGAGTTTTTAGTCACAGACTAGAAGATTTTTTCAAAGATCTTGCAGGCTGCAGGGTCACTATTTGCAAAACTACAACTAGATTCCTTTTGAGATTATTTCCCATTTGCTGCTTCCTGTTTGGTGACTGTGTAGATGATGAAATACCAGGTTATTTTTTTGAAAATCAAGCATTTTTCAAGGAGTATATTTGAATTCAAGCATATTCCTAACCTTGAAAACTTAACTGTTCAAATTAAGCACTTTTCTAACTTTGTAAGACTTTGTAGAACCCTATTCACTAATTGCATGAGTCAAGACTAAAAACTTAAAAAATTAAACAAGTTTGATTTTGTCGGAACGTCAAGTCGAGAAAAAGACTGATTTAAGACATCAAGATGAGCCGAGCGCGCCACAACTCTCGTGATTTTATTCCGACATTGGAAACGTGTCTGCGACAGTGAACTCGCTTGGTGTAAAGGCCGACGTATGTCTCACCTGTCTGAGTCCAGGCTGAGGGACAGTCACATCTGAGCAGAGTCTGAGGACCGATGGAGCTCCAAACTCACTCACTCTGATGGCCCTCATCAGCCTGCAGCCCGACATGTCTGCACACACGCTGTGGATTATGGGGCGACTGTTTAGGAACTTCAAAAAACAGATGTCTCACGCTTTAGCAGGTCCGAGAGCCACGAAAGTATACTGCTTCTGCGCTTTACAGGCCAGTTATACGTGCATTAGCGCCACCATCTGGACCGGAGTGTACTGCAGTTGCCTGGTTTCAATGTTTTAATTGATTGCCGATTTAAATCGATTATGTTGCAGATTGACTACTTTTGTCTAAAGACAACGTGACGTCACATCCGTTTACGAGTCATCGACTCCTACATGTATGGATAAGCACTGAGCCAATGAGTAACGCAGGAGAAGAGCTCATCCACATGAGCAGAGTGTAGATGGAGCAGAGAGTCGTGAGAGAAAATGCGGAACCAGGACCAGATGAAGTGACAGCGGGGATTTCTTATCCAACCCACTCATCCTGACCCGCTCTGTAAAGTTCAGGTCTAGGTGTTAGCCCTCTCATGTTGAATAATGGTGTCATTATATCAGGAAACTCTCGAACAGTCTTTCTCCGTGTAACAAGAGCTCCCATGTGCTTCATTCAAACATCAAGACATACTCACTGGACACTTCGGTGACTCTGACAGCCTTAAATAAAGTTAAGGCGGTCTGGTGCCTCACTTTGTGTTGGTAGAAAATGGCAACAAGAAGCAGATATGTGCTGCAGAGAGTGTTCAGTGGACTCAGAGCTCACACTGTTTGCTATCGGGGCTCAACTTCGACCTCAAGTCAAGGTCAACGCCTGCTGTGGAAACCTCAACTCAGACATCTGAGCTGCTCATCCAGACTCTATAGGTCGGAGTCTCCCACTACAGGTACTTTGGAAGTCACCGGCTCAGTGAGTGATAGACTGATCATGTGACTGATTGGTTACAGTTTACTGATTGACTGTAGCTGACTGTGGTATTGCCTTTGGACAGTGACTACTATTAGGGTCCAGGATGTGCACAAGCAAAATTAAGACTGGTATGTCCTTGAAGTTAGCCAAAAAACTTACATAAGATAATAGTTATTCATTTGTTTTAGCCTTACTCCAGTACTGCATTCATAGTAAATATACAGTTCTCCATTGACAGGGCAGAACCTGCCAGATGATATGCATGATGCTGTGTGACCACTGTATTAATGTGCTGGAAAATTCATTATAAGGCTTATAAGCAAAATTAACCCCTGTTGCAGATGTGGTATTACAGTTTGAGTTGTATTACAATCAGGAAATGCTTGTCACCACTCACAATGGATCATTTAAATGAATAACAAACCATTTTCACACTATTTTGACTTGTCACAGCAGGAAAAGCACAGGTTTTACTAAAAACATTGTCGATGGCTCCGTTCCTTTAAGTGTCACAATAAGCCATTCCAGTGAGCCAGTACGCACAATACCAGGAGTGGAATGCAGCCATCATTAATGGGATTAAATACACCCGTGCTTTTCCTGCTATGACATATCAAATGTCTGTAAAACAGGTCTATCACCTAAGCTTCTGAAAGTGTGATGGAGTCTAACTAGGGATGTCTGATATGGTTGAAGTCATTTTCACAATATAAATGTATAACAATATTTTTTGATATCTATATATATCGACATAACAAATTTATGCAAAATCACAAGCAATGAATTGTGTCCCACTGAAAACTCTACATATGTGTTACATAAAACTTCAATAGCTAACTTACCGGTAATTTACCGGTATTACAGCTTGTTTGGAATCAAGTTGGACAACAGAAGTTTGTAGAAGATAGAAGATACTATCATATGATCATATAATCATGACAATTCCAGTTATTGTCCAGCCATAATCTTAATTGTGTTCCTTTTCCAGGTCCCAGCAGTCTGTCACTCAGGAGTCACACCTGTGGAGAACTGAGATCAGATCATGTGGGAGAGAAAGTCACTCTGTGTGGCTGGGTCCAGTACATCAGGTATTACATACTGAGATGGAACTAACAATTACATCAAAAGAAGTATTTCAAGCTATGACATTACCTTCAAACACTGGTGGCTCCAAATAGAGAGTTAACAGTTTAACAAGACTAAGATTCTACAGCCATGCTAGCAGCTCTGTGAGGCTGTACCTAGACACAGCAGTGCTCTGAGCTAAATGCTAACGTCAGCATGCTAATATGCTCTCACTGACAATGCTAGCATGCCGCTGTTAAGCAGGTGTAATGTTTACCATGTACCATCTTAGTTTAGCATGTTAGCATGCTAATATGTGCTAATTAGCATTAAACACAAAGTATGGCTGAGGCTGATGGGAATGTCATTAGTTTTGCTGATATTTGGTCATTAACCAAAGTATTGGACAAATTTAATTTTGCCCTGCACTCGATCACCAAAGTTATTACAATTAATCCTGGGAGGGAACATGAATGTCTGCATACAATATCATTGCAATCCTTCCAATAGTTTTTGAGATATTTCAGTAAAAGCAGTAAATGTCAACTTGTTGGTGGCGCTAGAGGAAAAGTCAGAGGACCACCAAAGTCAGTAGGATTAATCCTATGGGGACCATGAATGTCTGTACAAAGGTTTATTGCAATGCATCCAATAGTTGTTGACATATTTCAGTCTGGATCAAAGTGGTGGTCTGACTGACAGACAGACCGACATTGTGCTGTTCAGGACACGCGGTGTATGTCACTATTACATTTTAATTCCAGACTTCCTGAGAACTCTTTGATTTCCCTCTCCATCCCTAACTCCACAATTCTGTGTGATGAAAAGAGAAAATGTGTAGTTACATTTATATTACGACATGATAGTTGTTTTTTGGGGAGTTGGTTGTTTTGCTCCCATGGGGCCTGAAACAAAATTGTATTTTAACAATGTTTCTGCCTCCAACAGGCAAGACTTATTTGTCATCCTGCGAGATTTCAGTGGCCTGACACAGGTTCTAATTCCTCAGGAAGAAGTAAGGATGAGATCATTTCAAATACCACAATACAGTCTGTCTAGTCTGTTATTACTATTACAACAAATAGATAATAAACATGTTAATAATATTGTCAAACTGTTTCCAGCAAGAATAGAAATTTACTAAAGTAAAATAAACAGGAAAATAAGCACATAAGGATTTACTCCGGTTCTTTTTGTTTAGATAGATGGTAAACTCAAAAGTTGTGTTTTACACGAGTTGTGTTTTTTCTGTGTTTTAAGTCTGCCAGTGGTTTGAAAGCAGTGCTGTGTGACCTCACAGTGGAGTCTGTCGTCAAGGTTACAGGAACAGTCAGACGACGACCAGTGGGACAAGAGAACAAGGTTTGTGTATGTTTGTGTGTAATATTAGATCATGACTGGCTGTTAAAAGCAGGTCCTCTTATTCATATGAGGATATTCTGCAGCGCTAAATCATAAAAAAGCATTCAATTTTTTAATGGAAACGACGGAGGTGTATTGAACAGCCAGTTGTGGCTTGCGTGCTGTAGAGCAGCTTAAAAAACTGTTACCAGGACACTTAAAGAGAAAGGCCAAACATGTTTTCACCCTTTTGATCCTCACTTGTAAACTAAGCTCAGTTTTTACTGATTGTGAAGCTGCACACAGGCGGTCCTGGTGGGTGTTGAATCACATGGGCGATGATATTTGTTCCTTTGTCATGCACACATAACTCATCTGTGCCTTATTGCCTATGACTTTGTCAATAAATCGAATCGAAGCAAATATAGCTGCAACCGGCAATAAGATATAAACTTTTCACGTTTGTGGCGCCCCCTAGTGGCAGAATATCCCAGGACTGCGCAGCGAGGCTCGGACCTAGCATCCGAACACCAAGCTCGGAGCTCAAGCCAATTTTGATTTTATGAGCGTTTATGTAAAGTTGAACTTGAAGACCTGGGTTTAAAAATGTATAATTTAAAAACCGTTTGGAATATTAAAAATCTGAAAAGGTACTTTTTTCTGGATTGGTCCAGATATATTACGTGCTGATTTTGATGCTAATTGCTCAACATTTGTAGGGGGAGTAGCGAAAAAACAGATTTGGACAAAATTCAAAATGGTTTAAAATCTAGCTAAGGGTGTGGCTTATACTCTATATGGACAGATTTTGGACCCACAGAATCCAGGGAAAAAAGAATTTTCTCTCTGAGACTTACAGTTCAAAAGTTATTGGCCAAAACGTAAAGTTTGTTGTTAACCCATCTGGCCAATCTGTATAATTATTTTTGTCTGAGTAGTGGGTGAGATTTGGTTGGAAATCTGCCACATTTGGGAACTGTAGCTGTTGTGGTTTCTGAGACCCAGATACCTTCAACCTTTAAAATGGAAGATTTGAAATGACTAAATAAAAACAAATCAAACAAAGAAATGACTCCCACACACTGATATATGTATATCCTTTTTTTTAATATAACTGAATGAATTGTTTTTTATTGTTGTCCAGCAGAGGGCAGCATAGACCTGCCAATACTAAATGCAAATTACTGTCAAAATGCTGGAGTAAAAACATTTTCACATTAGGTGTTTTCAAACTGTTCATAGAACTATGAAAAGGTTGCTCTGGTCCGAAAACACCTATTGATTGCCCCTCTGCAGAGTGGAGGCTTTCAAGCTAAAATTTCATCAGTTTCAAATTACCATCTGCAGCAATGTAAAGCAGAATTTTGAGAGACTTCCTCTGACGTTTGGTGGTAAGTGGAGCAAATATTTGAAGTAGTCATTTCTTATTTTTCCCAGTATGGTACACAATACTTAAATAAGAAGGCTGTGGCTCAGGAAGTAGAGTGGGTCGTTCACTGATCACAGGGTTGGCGGTTTGATCTCCAGCTCCACATGTCAAAGGGTCCTTGGGGAAGACACTGAACCCCAAATTGCTCTCGATGGTCAGGCCAGCACTTTGCATGGTAGCTCACTTCCATCGGTGTGTGACTGGGTGAATGAGAGGCCATTCATTTAGAGTGCTCCATCTTCTCATTGTGCTGTGTCCATACCAACAGGAGATGCCAACAGGAGAAATAGAAATCCTGGCTGAGAGTGCGGAGGTTTTCAATGTGTGCCAGAAGCTACCTTTTGAAATTAAAGACTTTGTCAAAGTAAGTGTCTTATGTTACATGCATGTGCACTATTTTACAAATGCTCAAGCAAGTAATATTATTGTTAAATCATGAATGATTGTGTTTTTGTTGTGTTCTTGTACAGAAATCCGAGTCTTTGCGGATGCAGTATCGCTACCTGGACCTGAGGTCCTCTCAGATGCAGAAGAACCTCAGACTGAGATCTCAGCTGGTGATGAAGATGAGAGAATACCTCTGTAACGTGCACGGTATGGAAAGGGAGATTCATTTTCTCCATTCAATGAATCTTTTCCAGGACAGTGGCTGAATGGTGATTTTCCTGAGCTGGGAAACACAGACAGGTTGCCCATCCATCACAGAGCCATCACACAGACAGTCCAATCCCTTGGAAACACTAAACAAAAAGTACAGAAACCAATAGTAGAAACCAAGTCCTCATTGCTGAAGCATGACTAAACTCAACTGTCTCTTTTTTCTCATTTGTAGGTTTTGTTGATGTGGAAACTCCTACCTTGTTTAAAAGAACACCAGGGGTAAGAAGGTCCTTTATCTATGAATGATTTCAGCTACACAGAATCAGTCACTTTAATGTTTTTTTGCCAAATGGACATTCAAAGAATTTGTCTCCAATTTGTATTATCAATATGAGAAAAAGAACATTTCTCTGAAATTTAGGGAAATATTATGGTTTGGGATTCCCTCATATTGTCAAATCTTGACTTAAGTTATCAGAACAAAACCAACTTTAGTTTCTATTTTACTCTATAAGTCATTTTGCAAGAGTGGGTGTCACTTTTGTCAAATGGTGGTTGTCTCAATTTGGAATAAAACTCCCAAAGGCTAACACAGCACATTAGTTTTAATACAGATAGACAGTGTATATGATCTCCAGACTTTGTTCATTATTTTGTGTTTCAGGGAGCCAAAGAGTTTGTGGTTCCGTCCAGAGAGCCGGGCCGGTTTTACTCTCTACCCCAGAGTCCACAGCAGTTCAAACAGCTTCTAATGGTGGCTGGAATAGACAGGTGGGTACAGGCCTGAGCAGAGAAAAATGAAATGTCTTCCAGTAGTAGTCTGACTGACGTTTGCGCTGGTATAGGAAGACCCAACTGCATGTATGAATGCCCAACTCTGTGTGTATTGTGGTTGTGCTGTGTGTGTATGATGATCTGCACATCACACATTAGTAGATATGTATCTTTGTTGTTAATTCAAAGGAGTTGCACGCAGTATTATACAGTATATACCTCAGGGGTTGGATCTAGCTACCTCTTAAAGCAGCTATAATCGATATTTTTATAATAACAATGACAACTTCAAATGACGAAAACAATGTGAAAATGTAGTGATGAACCCACAGAGAATTATCACCTGAATCTGCAGCTCCCCTCGGCTTTACGGAGCTTTAGTAAGTTTCAGCTCATTGTTTTGCTGTTCACACTGCAGCTGAAAGCCACCTCTCTTTGGCCGTACGTTACTCCTGAGACAGATCTAATGTTTTCTTGCTTTGATTCACTATGCTACAGCCAATAGCCAATTGGCATATAATGGTCAACAGCCTTTTAGTCTTTGTCCCTGTTGTCACTGAGGCAGGTACTTCCAGATGGCTCGGTGCTACCGAGATGAAGGCTCCAAACCAGACCGGCAGCCTGAGTTCACCCAGGTAAGACAATCAGTTTATTTGTCTCCCATATTGCAGGATTTCATTCTTCACCTCATCAAATTCCTATGAATTAGTTAGCGTGTGCTGGGGTGAATAGTACAGACAGTGTAGCTCACTCATGTACATAGTTTCTTGTTCATTTGGTCCAGGTGCTGAATTTGATTCGATTTGTCCTGTTTTTGATCAAATTTTCCTTTGTACTTGGTCCTGGTGTTGACTTGGACCTAACTAGTCGGTTTACAGCTCTGATCTGTGTTCTCTGAATGGTTATCCTCTCATCATCTCTCCCAGGTAGACATAGAAATGTCTTTTGTGGACCAGGCAGGCATCACGTCCCTGGTGGAGGGTCTGTTACAGTACTCCTGGCCTGCAGAGAAAGGTCCCATTAAGGTTCCTTTCCAAACCATGACATATGAAGAGGCCATGAGGGACTATGGTGTGGACAAGCCTGATACCAGATTCAGTATGAAGGTGGGTGATTGTGGGTTGTTTGAGTTAGATGACTGGAATTTCTTGTGCTTTCTTAGGGCTCCGATTAACTGGTCCTTTTTCAGAAGAAGAGAATTAAGATCATTGCATGACAAAACTGTTATTACTGTTGTCTTGAATATTGTGTTGCTGCCATTGGGATGAACCTTGTTCTGCGTTTTTGGATGATTCTTTTTCTCATTTTCATAATTGTACATTTACTAATTAATACAAACTAATTCCACATTTAATAAAACTGACAAATGGTTGTTAAAATGTTGATTTGTAACTGTTTTACAGTGGTCACAAACTCATACAAAGCTAAATGTCTCAAGCTCGGTTATTTGAGGTGAGATGACATGAGACTTTAGTTTGGAAAATATCCTCTGAGAATTGTTTGACATCTGCAGCTAACCCCAGGGACCAGTATCGCACTCTCTTTAGTGATCCTGGATATCATGGTATCATCACTGGCTCTGGTAACTTGGGGTTTTCCAACTTTCAATTTCAATTAATGCAGCTGTAATCACTATTCATTATGTATTTAGTGTGGTAAACTATCCCTCCGTTTGTAAGAAGCTTTGTTTTGGCATGGAAAGCCTGGAACAGCAAAAGGATTCTAGAAACCTATACAAATATCTATTGCTCTTTATTACTGGTCACTTTATTATAAAGTCAGTACTTTTGTCCCTGTCAAGATCCTGTAGGAACAATAACTATTTTTCCACTGAGCTGAAAAGTCAGTAGTTGGACTATTGGCAGGTTTTGATCTGATCCTCTGAAGTTAAATGTTCCCTGTGGACCTTTACATTCAGTGTTACTCACCAGGACTCATTGTGTGTTTCCGTGAGGTCTAACAAATGTGTTGAATGCATTTTTTTCCTCATAAAACATTTTCGAAACCGATTTTGTAAGTATTTTATATCCTGCATTGTTTACATCCATGTTCACTGGCTAGCAGTCTTCCTCTTCATGCCTTTGCTGGTGCATTGCAGAATATCTTGCTTGTTACCGCCACCTGTAGATCAGTGGAATAGTGTGAGACTATTGGCAGGAATGTGCATCACCCACATGTGCGCGGGTGTGCATGTGCATCCTTGTGCACGAGATAAACAAAACGGGGTAACCACCCACTAGAAAAACAGCTCCATCGCGCTACTAGAGGTCTAAAACTCCACAGGGAACCTGTAACCTGCTTCGGAGCAGGTTAGCTGTGCAGCATATGGTAGGTTACCATAGCGATCTACCCCGGTTAAAAGTGAGCCAGCTTTGTGGTACCGGAAAACCTGAGTCAAGCCCAAAGATAGCTGGCTAAACCACTGATCTGACTTTGTGATATAGGCCCCTGGTTAGTGGTTTGATAAACCACTTTATAAACCAAGCGTTTTTATATAAAATGTTGCATACTGTAATTGGGAAACTGCTGTTTGTCACATCAAATTAATTCACAAGTAAATTTTGATGGTTACTCTAGGAGACATTTGACATTGTTTCCAGAACAGCCACCAAAGAACAATGAGAGCCTAGTGAGTGGTGCCTTTATCCGTTCATGTCTCAGAAAAGGAGACCACTTGTCAATCATCTATTGCACAGCCCACTTGAAAAGATGCCTGTCCTGAACAGACCACAGTGAGCGTGGGCTGTGTTAACCCAAACAAACTGTCAGGTTTTGGCTGTTGACTAAAAACTAAAAACCGTTGCTGTTAAAGGCAGAAAATGCTCCTCTGGGTGTTATCATCTGTATGTTCAGATGAGGGGTGTGAACATGCCTGTGGGACCAGAAGTGTTTTTGGCTGTTTAAGCACACGACTGTCACTCTATCTGAATCCCGGTCTTTCTTCTTATCTGTCTGTCTGTCCAGCTGATCGACCTCAGTCAGGTTTTCCTATCCACGGAAATTGAATTCGTCAGATCAGCTCTCAGCCAACCAGGAGGCTCTGTTCAGGCCATCTGTGTCCCCAGTGGAGCAGTAAGAACAAAACTGTTTCCTGTTGAAAGAAATCCATCATAGCTTACTGTACATACATTATGAAGTACAATACAATAATAATGAAAACAAAAAGCTGTTACATATCAAAACCAAACTATGTTTGATAAGTAACAGGTTTGCTGATATCTGTGTTTTTCCATCCTTGCCTTTGTCAACCCCTTCACAGCTGTCTGTGTCATATGATCTTCTCTGTCTTGTGTTTGACTACAGAAACTGTTTGCTGGGAAAGATTTGGAAAAACTGAAACAAACAGCTAAGACTCAGTTTGGCAAGGTAGGTTTGTCTTTCCTCTTCTTCTCTTTCTTTACTTTCACAACGTGTACTGTCTTGTAACTGTGTTGTAAAACATTTTGTGAAGTCACCATTTAATGTTATGTCAGTTTCTTGTTTTTGACTAATAATAAAAAAAAGGGAGACTGGATACAGGAAATAAAACCATGAAACAGAACAAATGAGGATAAATATAAAAGGAAGAATGAATGGAAACAAGACACCAATATTTGTTTCACTTTCACATGGTGCATGACTATGTGGACTATGTGGAATGTATATGAAATGTGTTTGTTTGTTTCTGTGGGTATATAAATGCATAGTAATGCAATCAACTTTAGTAGCCCTGCAGCAAATAAGACCTTGCGGAGCTTGCAGAGTTAAAGCTCCTGAAAAGTAGCTTCAAGTATTTCTCTGTAATATTGAATACTCAAGATTAAATAAGCATCCGTCAAAGTTACAAAACATATTTAGGCATTATTTAACACCCAAAAACTGGGTGTGGTTTGATCAGATTTCACTCACAGTGACCAAACAACCCAACAGTGTTGTCAGATGCCGAAAACCAAATAATTGTACAAAGACTGTACTACTACTTTCCGAATCCAGACTGCAGAGCACCAAAAACTGAGTTTTTAAAATACATGAATTGCAGTGAAGGGTGCTTAGAGGTGTGTGCCGTGGTTCACAGTATCATCCATCTACAGGCTCTGACTATGGGCCAGCATTTATTATGCACGCTACAGGACACACTGTGCATCCTAGTGTGTAAGCAAATAGGTCAAAGGTAAATATTTTGTGTACCATAAACTATACCTAACAAAACTTACCACACGCACCAAATGTTGGTTTGACCACAAACAACTTTTGAAATACAAAAACAAAGAGTTTAGAAGAGGTTGTGAATGGCGAAAGTGGCTCTCCTCAGGCTGTGAGACTCCTCAACTCCACCTCATCCTCCACACTCCATTACCATAAACCACTACCTTTGTATAATATATGTATATAAGTAACTGTATATATTGTTTTTATTTTAATTTTAATTCTGTTCTGATTTTGGATATTTGTATGCGTGTTCTGTCCGCAGAAATGTGATTGGATCAATAATGGCAGATCCAGGGTCAGTTTTCTGTAATACATTACTGACATAGTTAGCATACAATGAATAATCAGGGTGGTTTCAAATCAGCTCTATACCATTTTACTCTTATGGAAAAAACTATTAAGCTATGACATGCTGAAATTATACATTTAGGGGCTGTTAGAATTATTGACCGTACAGTACATCATAAAGAGGGCTAAATTATGCTACAAATATGCTAATTATCATACTCCTGGCGACACTGCAACCCGCTAACAGTCATCAGTTTCAGATACAAATGTTAAATAAATCATTTTTCTTTGTTTTGTCCCAAGGAGCTCAGCGTGGTGCTGGTCAGAGCAGACGGGACACTGAAGTCTCCCCTGAAGAAGCTGCTGTCTGTCACAGCCACAGATGAGCTGCTGCAGAGGACTGGAGCCAAACCAGGAGACCTGCTGCTGATGGCAGCCGGTTCCCTCCACACTGTGGTAAGAGACTCACTGACATCAAACTTAGATTAGGTTAGAGTGTCGAAGGGGAAAGGTTGTGCAATAGAGACAGAGCGCAATTAAGTCCCGCCCACACAGGAGGGGAAAACAATTCATCGCTTTCTATTGACTTTGTGTTGTGTTATGGTGCCTCCTTGTCATTTCGGTCTGCTAACAAACAACAGCAACATGTCTAAAAGCTGCTGTGTGCTGGGATGCACCACCAACAGGGTAAAGAACCCAGAACTAAGTTTTTATAAGCTGCCGAACCCAAAAACTGAGCCTTTTAAGAAGACAAAAGTGGATCCAGACGTGAGGCATCAGCAGGAAGAATGGGAACACTGTGGGATCCTGACACTGTGTGCAGCAAGCATTTTGTCACTGCTCAGTCAAATATCCAAATGTCAGTTTAGGCTATACTATACTGCTGTAAGTTTAAGTATTGAGTTTATCAATAAACCTTTTCCTCTATGCGCTTTGTCTCTATACAGCAAGGAAAGATAAAACTGAATATACTGTGAAAATATGTTATTTCCTC
The DNA here is from genome assembly GCA_008360985.2 of Macquaria ambigua. Lineage (NCBI taxonomy): Eukaryota > Metazoa > Chordata > Actinopteri > Centrarchiformes > Percichthyidae > Macquaria > Macquaria ambigua. Next base: position 25,644 of record VMKM01000999.1, read on the forward strand.
TTCTTCTGGCTCTCCACCCTTACCTTTGCTCTCTCCCGTGCCTTACTACATCCCGGCTCCGCTCTCAGCGCCCGTTGCTGGGTAGTCTTCGCCTGCAGTGCGCAGAGCTCCTGGAGACTCATGGTGTTTCAGTCCGCGACCCTTCAGCCTTCTACTTCCTGTGGGTTGTCGACTTCCCTCTCTTCTTGCCCAAAGAAGAGGAGCCGGAGCAGCTGGAGTCCGCCCATCATCCATTTACTGCTCCACTGCCAGAGGACACACCGTTACTCTACACAGAGCCACACAAGGTAGTCACGTAGATTCACTCAAAATCTGTTTAATCTTAGTGTCTTTTTTTTATTCATTTTTGGAAATTTAGAAATATCATGTGGGATGCATCAAGCCTTATGGGTTGTATTCTGTCATTCCAAGGTACGTGGTCAGCACTATGACCTGGTGTTGAATGGCTGTGAGATTGGAGGAGGCTCCATCCGCATCCACAAGGCCTCAGAACAGCTTCATGTCCTGAAGAATATCCTCAAGGTCAGTAATTGTATATTTTGCTGCCAGTGTTCAGCCTACCCTTTGGAATTGGGTTGAATCAATTACCAGTCATAACTGTTTTTGGCTTGTGTCTGCTGCAGGAGGATCCCAGTCTACTCTCTCACCTGCTGCAGGCTCTGGACTCAGGAGCTCCACCACATGGAGGTATTGCTCTGGGTAAGGTTAACTCTGCACTTGCCCACAGCATGCTTTAGCAATCACTGAGCTAGCTTAGCACAGTAAAGAAACATAAAAATATATTTCTACACATTTGATTTAGTTTTTTAATTAGGGTGCTCACCCCCACAATAAACCCCGGATCATATGCTTACAGTCTACGGCCCAGTTTGCAGTCAGGACCGCAGACACCTCCCCCACTCAGCCGCCTGTGGGCTGATCCATTACGCTGTCAATCCAAATGCAGTTTACTGCTGCTTCCATAGTGTTACAGATCAGTGTAGGAGCTGCATCTGATCGGAGTGTTATTTCGGCAGTGAAATAATTAGCTGCAAATTACGTTCTCCCATCATTCTCCTTGTAGGGGATTCGCGCTTTTCATAGAAACGTAATGGGAACTGCTGGGTCTGCCCAGTTTGCTGTGTTCGGTGTGATTCTGACCTAAGACCACAGATGCAGAGGCTTGAGGGTGCAAATGGATTTTGCTCCCATTCATTTACACATATGTACACATATAATATCCTCATGTTCAGCTACTCCTGCTACAGCTCACAGTTTAAAAATCTAAGAGTTGCAAGTTATCAAAGTGTTGACATGTAAGTTGAGAAATATATTGTAATATTTAATACTACGACTAAAAATGCACAATTCATGAGCTAAAAGGTGAAAATGGTTACATATTTACTAAGCCACTTCCTCCATACTTTTCTAGGTTTAGACCGGCTGGTCTCCATCATGGTCGGGGCTCCCAGCATCCGTGATGTCATTGCCTTCCCCAAGTCATTCCGGGGTCACGATCTCATGAGCTGTGCCCCTGACTTGGTATCTGAGGAGGAGCTGAAGTCTTATCACATCTCTGTCAAATGGCCAACAGAGCGAGGAGGAGGAGAAGAGGAGAAGTGAAGAGGCAAAGAAGGAAGAGATAAAGAGACATCAGAGGAAGGGGTGATGCCTTCCTAGATCTCTGTAACCCACACAACAGAGGAAAGAGCGTGAGGATGAGGAGGTGGAGATGTGTAGAGACTGAAGCTATGAAGATGTCTGCCAGCTGGCCAGCAGATATGAGGAGGAGGAGAGAAAATGAGGAGGAGGTGATGCTGTGGCTCCATCTCAGTACTGTTACTTTGAAATGGAAGAGAAAAAGGAACATGGAAACAGCCACAGAATACAGTGTGGAAATCTGAAACACTGACTGGTTCAACAAAGAAGAGAAGCTTACTACCAAGTCTCACTGATAACAAACGACACTTGAGGTTAGACTGGTATGTTGGTTTATAGATACTGAACCTTTGTTATGATGGGGATTCCTTCCAGACCGACGCCTCATATAATCATTCTTCAAATGTTGTTTCAGAGCTCCTTCCACCTTGATAAGAATAAGACTAGAGAAACATTTTAAACCTGTAATTTGAGCATACTGCAGGGTACTGTCACAGATACAACCATCGGGAGCTGTATTATTCTCAGGAGTTGGTAGAGACCACAGTAGAGACCAAAAACGGAGCTAAAAGATGAGTGAATATTGGACTTATGTTCACCAGGTGGCCAAAACATGACTCCAAATGAATGATAATATTGCTGAATGTATAAATATGCAACTAACAAGTTTGCCATATAAATCTAAAAGGTGATGATATGTCAATTTTGTGTTCAGAACATTTTTTCACTGCCCCAAAGTGGCCAAAAAATCAGTTATGGCAGGTTTAAGACATTTAAGTGTGTGTTTGGCTGTATTTACCTCAGCATTAACATGCATATTAACACCATCTTCGCCTCCACCTGTTCCACTCTGCTGGACCTGCTCTGTCAATCTCTCTCTCTCTCTCTCTCTCTCTCTCTCTCTCTCTCTCTCTCTCTCTCTCTCTCTCTCTCTCTCTTCCACCAGTTGCAGTGCTGTGTGTACATTGTGTATATTTTGTGCCTCTTTGATTTGATTTGTCCTTTTTTTTTTTTTTTTTTTTTTTTACCAAGAATGTTTTTATTGCCTCCTCATGTATTAATAATTAGGTGCATTCTAAAGATTATAATATCATAATTTAGTAGTAATATTTTGAGTAATAGTAGCAGTTTTTCTCAGGTTGAGTTGACTTAAATATTTAGTAATATAAGTAATATCACTACATAATCATTTCTTTTCTGACCTTAGTGATCTCATAGAAATCCCACCTCTGATCTGCTCCTATGAGCTCTCGTTCACTGGCAGAGGGAATCTGGAAGTTCAGTTCCAGGATCAGTCCAGGACCTGACTGCGTAATCAGCTGCCGCCTGATTAGCTGCTGCCTTACTAAATCAGGTCCTGAATATGCGCAGATTCCGGCCGCAAACTCAATAAAAACCGTAGCGCACATTTATGCAATGCCATTTTCTTAGTGAATCTGGCCTTCAATACACAGTTTCAACAGCACAACATGTAGGCAGATATAACATGTCACAAAATAAATGGTAATATTCCTAGGTAGACTGCAGGTATGGCATTGCAAGATGCTGGAATTAGAAACTAAGAGTCCTGCTGATGCCTCCTGCTGCTAACATCAGCAGATATTTTTTAGGTATTTAATTAAAGGAATAGACCTCACCATGTTTGACATGTTTTACAGTACCAACTCAACCTGCCTCATGACCCCAGCATGGACTGTGTGTTACAACTGTAGGGGATTTAGGTTTGATGAGAGGTTTCAGTGGCTTCAGGAAGGGTGTCGTCTTTAAAGAATTATGGTGTTGAATGTTATTGATAACAAAACTGCTCCTGTTTTGAATGCTCATTTGTCCTTTTTTCCCCCCACAATGGCTAAAAAATGACTCTGCAACCAATCACACCAAATTTGATGCAGCAACGTATGACTACATTACCTTCCCCACATGTCACAATTCATCCATGATCTTTGTGTTTGTGTGTTCTGTTTTAAAGGGTCAGTCCATTCAATCACAAGAAAGATTTGGAACTCCGCCAGTTTTCCACATCAATGGATGTTTCCAGGTCTTGGCAAGTACTACTGCATATGTGAAAAAAACTTGTATAAAGCCTTCTGTGGCCCCAGAGGGAGCTGTGTGATTCTGATAAATGTCCACAAGTGATGTCACTTGAGTCAGCATGAAAATCTTCATCTCTGCTTGAGGATAGTGGCTACATTAGCCACTATTAGCATAACACACCCAAATATCTGACTGCACTATTGGCGGTCGAGTTGAATTGTGGGTGATGTAGGCACCAGGTTTTATAAAAGGAATGTGTGTAATAAAAAAGACGATATTTGGATCTTTGTTTTAAACTGTCCATTGTGAGTCTGGCTCAAAAAAAATTAAATACATACATTTTTTTCAAATTTTACATTTTTAGCTCTACTGATTGAACTATTATGTAACTAATCTAAAGTCATAAACCCCCAGCTCCTTTGTAGTTTGTTTATATTGTACATAGAGTATTTCTAAATTTGAGCAGTAACGTAAAATATTCAAGCTACACATATTTTTATTCATATAAAATAGCTTTTTTTGGTCTTCGTTAATATTCGTTTTTTCGTTATAAATAGCGGGCATAAAAATTAATGGATAACAAAAAAACAACAACAAACCTAAACTGATGACGACACCAGGGATAACCCGGAAGAGAAGTGAACAGCCTCCTGTGACCTCTGTACTTGGCACGTAACGTTGGGGAGGAAAATGACTGAACAGGGGTGTGATTGTTCCGTTTTGCCTTCGACACCAGTGAACTCTTGGCTCTCTTCAACAAGTTAACAGCGAGAATAAGGACCACGGTCAAGCTGTCCAACTAACGGAATGTCGTTACAAACAGAAACGACAGTCGGTTATTCGGTGAATTTCGTCAAACGTCTGACGATGCTTAATGGCTAGTTAACTAATCGAAATTAGCTCGTGTGTCGGCTCGTTGATATCTTCAGTTTATTCGCCATTCAGCTGTTTGCTACATGACAGTCGACGTATTTATCCGAAAACTAAACGCCAGGTGTGAAGCAGCCAATTAGCTGCCTTCGGTGGCGGTGACAGCCACGTCAGCTAACGTTAGCTTATATCTCTCTAGTCTGATATATTTAGAGCACGTCGGTGCTCTTGGTTTGGTTCTGTGCTGTTAATATCCGACAAAAACGTAGAGAGTATTTTTCTGCGACAATGGCTCCGATGGGTATCCGGCTGTCACCGCTCGGTGTAGCAGTGTTCTGCCTTCTTGGCGTCGGTGTCATCTACCACCTGTATGCAGGAGTCATCTCCACCCGCTTGGCTTCTTTCAGGTCAGACTCTTAACAATTCCATACATAATGTAACGTGACACTATCTCACTGAAGGAACAGTAAATGTATCTGCAAGTGCAGGGCTTGACTTTTAACACCAGTCCACCACCAGCTGCTTGTCTCAGTGTTTATCAAGCTGGTTGGAGAGTGAAAATAATACATTTGATGCCCTGAAAGAAAGCAAGAATATTTCCGTTATCATTCAGCAAGTGTCCAATCTCTTGTATGAGTGATGCATAGTAATATTCTAGCAGGTTTATTATCTGTCAAGCCTGCAGACATTGCTGGTGAAGATGTAGGTGGGGGTCATGTCACTATATGCATATGCATGTGCATGTACATCAGGCTGACTTTGGCCTTGTAATGTAAATCTGATATTTGCCAGCCAGTATTGTCTACTGTCATTATGGTCGAGGAATTTCCAGAATCCTCAAACATTTTACCATCTTGTTGAAAAAAATAAAAAATAAATAAAGCTCTTTAACCCATTTTCCAAAGTGTGACTCTTAATCCAAACAAAGATGGTAGCTAGAAAAGGCATATCTTGTTGCTCAATTTGTACAAGGTGAACCAAAATCGTATATTGGTATATATTGATGCTTCTTTCTAATATTTTATGTATCCTTATACAAAATAACGCATTCATATTCATCTTGCGTTTTACAAAAAGATCAAGGACATGTAATTTCCAGCTGCTTGGATTAGGAGATACAGTCGCAACTTGAGAAACAGGTTTAAAATCTTTTTTTATGGTGCAACAGAGAATATTTTTTAGTCCAGGTTGGGTAGGATTCTGGGAATATCTTCAGCGATAAGTTAAAAACATCCCCAGTCCTACTGCTGACCTTAAAGCATTACCATTATCTGGCTTTCAGTGTTCTGTGGGGAAAAACTGAATCTTTGCAATTGTCTGACATAACAATGGTTTGACTGCAAGATAAAGAATATGAGCACAACAATACAGGGGGCAGTGTCCAAAACTTGCTTCCTCATTCACCTTCCAAAAGCTGATAAGGCTGATACAGTTTCATCAGGTTTGGTGTGAAGAGAGGTAAGAGCTTTAATCAGTCAGTGCTGTTTTGAGGCTAACAAATTGTTGTTCTGTCCCTTCGTCTCTGCAGACAGAGGAGAAAGGTCGATCTGAGGGACCTGCTGGCTGTCTCAGTGGAAGCTGCAGTACTAGGTGGCAGAGAGGTAAAAACATTGTTTTTCACAGCTCAGTGAACAAATCATGTTAAGTAGGCTGTTATAATATTGACATTTAACTAAGACCAATTATCAAGTAACTTATCATTAATAGTTTGCTGAGTGTTTGTTTTAGTTATTTTTGTTTGATCAGGGTTTTGAATTGGAGGTAATACATTACCTGAGCGTAGCCACCTGTTTAAATACACCACGACGACGCAGATATCAAGACTAAGCTGAAAGAACTGATCTTTACAGTTGCTTTTGAAATGCCTCTTTGCAAAGATAGATTTTATTTTAAATCATTTTTTACACAATGTCATTAGAGAATCCAGGACGTGATTGTGTATTCATTGCTTTTTTAATTTCACACATTCTGGCTTCACTATAATTGTTTTGAGCATGTCACCTCTAACAGAGTCACAGACAGAATGTTGGAGTAGTAAACTGTATATTTTCAAGATGTTTCTTATCTCATGTTTAGAATACTTTCAAGTTATTACGAATTTCCTGACCAGATTTAGACTGAGTTTGCTATATCACACGTTTTATCAGCTCATTATTGGACGATTACAGGTGATGTTCTTAATGAAGGGTCAGTTCACCCAAATCACAAAAACACGTTTTCTAACTTGCCCTGACTAGCAATGCACATAGTTTTGTTTATATGTCAAACTGTAAATACTTTCTTAAATGCAACCCTCTGCACCAGTTGTTAATAAAGTGCACATTGTAGTGGAAACATTTAATATTATTTTGACTATAGTCTCTAAAGAAACCACACGTGTACATTTGGGTACACCTGGGGCTCTTAAACTGTATTAGCATGTGGGATGTGAGTTTTGTTTTTCTTTCCTCCCAAGGTGAAGACGGTGCGTGATGAAAATGGCCTGAAGGAGAAGTCAAAGGGCAAGACAAGGGAGGGAGCCAGTGAACCTCTGACTATGGGTGACCTGCAGTCTCACAGAAAGATGTTTAACCTCATAAGCAACACCTTCCCTGAAGTCACGGTGAGTACGCCCACTGTAGCTGTTGTACAAGTTTCTTTTATTCTGCACATTGCATCATTGTTGCAGTGTTCTAGCTTTTTTTCAGTCATTAATTGATGTTACAGAATAAAAGTACTTGTTTGGTTGATGAAGGATGAACAATCTCAGTCATGACCATTTCCATTAATCTAAGAAAAATCACAAACTAGAAACTATCATGAACTAGCAACAAAGTTAGAAACCACAGACAGCTTTAATCAGATGTTAGAGGTGCACCTTTAGGAAAGCTGCAGTGGTCTCATCATTCCTTTACTTGCTTCCATTAGATTTGAGTCAGACTGGAAAGCTTGGTTGTAAGATGCCTTCACATATTGCTTAACGTTTAAAATAAGCCTAAGTCACAGGATATATTTCTGTCTGTATGTTTTTTGTTTTCAGGTGAACAGTGAGGAACATGACAACATGTTGGATAAGGCTGCAACCTGGAGCCGGGACATTCCAGCTGACATACTAGACAAGATAGAGGGGGGCAAGGAAGTTCCTTCTGAGAGCATCACTGTGTGGATCGATCCTCTAGATGCTACACAGGAATATACAGGTGTGCTTGTTACTGACATTAAGTCATATTTATTTCCATTATCATTTTAGAAGACATATTGGACAATAATATGGCCACCTGTCACTGAGGTACATCTTGTGCTGCTCCTCTTAAATAGCAAGCAGTTGAGCTGTGAATAGTTGAAGTGAAAAATTTGGCTTGAAAGATCAAGCTCATTGGACTCACTCACAGTGTAGGGTACGTTGTAAAATGTCGAGTTTAAAAGAAGCTTAAATGGGTATATGAGATTTGGTAGCCACACTTGTTTGTCTAAGGTATGTTTGTTCTACCATTATCTACAGGAAGTTGACTGATGAGCACGCATGGTTCTCTTAACATTCATCTAGTTAATCTCATTGCGTCCAGCCCTACACCCAGACTAAAACTGTTTTTCTTGATTAAAAACTGAGCTTTTCTAAAATGGTTGCCTGAGTGTATAAATCTTAAAATGAGATTTTAAAAATTAGGCCTACGTTAGTCGTTTCACTAGACGGTCTGAAAGTTAAACATGTAAACAGGGTTTGTATAAAGTCTTGAAAGTTTGGAAAATGCTTAATTTTAACAGTTATGTTTTCAAGGTTAGGAATATGCTTGAATTTGAATATAGTCCTTGAAAAATGCTTGATTTTCAACATAATCTGGTGTTTCATCGACACAATCACTCATGTAAACCAAAAATCTTTTAATATTTGAAACAAAATCATCCCGTCATCATATTTGTTTGTTGTCTCCGCATTTATAGTAACAATTTAGATGTGATGATGAAGGCTTCAAGAGTCTGGACATTTTTGGTTTAGGTACCTTGAAAGTGCTTGAAAAGTTCTTGAATTTTAATCTTAAAAAGCTGTACGAACCCTGTGTAAAGTCATTAATTATTTGGTGCAACCAAAATAAAGGTTAAACGTTTGGGTATTACAACACAAACGTAAGGCCTTTTATCACCCTAGATCCTCTGGAAAAAAGCTTCAAACTCGCAATGTTTTTGTTTTTTACTCTTGTTAAATAGCTAGTTTAAACAGTACTGAGAACACAGCACATGCATATTGAGTAGTTTTGGGACAGACTGGTTACCTTGTGTACAGATGACCTACTTCAGTTCAGTTTCAAGGCACAGCTCAAATGGTAGCTCTATGGTAGCCTGTAAAGTTATGTAATTATTATTATGCTTTATTTTTGGCGAATCATGTACTGTTGGCCCAGTAACAAATGTTTAGTGGCCTGGTACTGGTCTGAGGCCCTGGGGTTGGGAACCACTGGCTTAGAGAACCTCACTGTTAGTTGTTCAAAGGTGTGGGAGTGTTTGCTAGTTTGTGTGTATCTATTTAGACCCCAGTCGGACCTGTTAGAGACAGGCTGACTCATCTCTGTATCTTCTGTTCTCTTCACTGGTCTCCTCTATTCATTCTTCATTTTCCTTGTTCCTGCCCATATCATGTAACCTCTATGTCATCTCTCTTATCCCCGTTTGTCTTCATCCTCCCTGTCTCTCCTGTCTCTTTCCATCTATCTTAACAACTCTGCCCTCCCACTTTATCTGCTCATCTTTCTCTCTTCACAGAAAATCTGGTGAAGTATGTGACTACAATGGTATGCGTGGCTGTAGATGGTAAACCAGTCATTGGGGTCATACACCAGCCGTTCACTGGGTTCACTGGTAAGTGTGTGTGTGTGTGTGTGTGTGTGTGTGCGCGCGTGCTTCCACAACTGTACTTGTGTGTGTTAAACAAGAAGCCTCCACATTTTGAACTTCACATGGTTAGACTCTGATTGTGGCTTACAAAATATGCCTGAATAATAATCTGACAGTTTTTGTGACATAAATATATTTTTTCTCTCTTTTGTGCCACATTGCCATTTAGGGGAAGAACCTGTAAAATGTGTTTTCTAGAGCTTCATTAGTTAAGATGTTGGTTGACAAAATAATATGTATTGATCTTCTTCCGTGTGTGTCTGTATCCCTTTCGTCTCTCCCCCAGCCTGGGCATTTGTAGGTCAGGGGTCAAATATGCGCCCCCGGTCGTCCTACAGTGTCAGCCCTCCAAAGGTGATTGTATCACGTTCCCACTCTGGACAAGTTAGAAGTTTCATCCAGGATGGTTTTGGAAACAGCACAACAATCATAGAAGCAGGCGGAGCAGGTGAGTAGAGAGACAATGGCTGTATCTGCAACTATGAAATCAAGTTAAAACAACATTTTCACATCTCAGGACACATTTCTCCTCCCAGTGAATGTGTACATGTTTGTAATTGGAACTTCTCATACAGTCTTCCATTTTGGGCCGCTCAGTCTCCTAGTATCAAGACACTATTTCCTTCTCCTTCTCTTTCTGTCTCAGTCTCAAAAGACAGGTTTAGAGATGTGTGAGATAAGACCTTACGGAGCTAAATCGGTAGACGTCAGTCTGAGTTTCAAATGGGATTCTCCCACAACTGTGAGATCTGCTACACCCCTTTTTTATTACTCTGTTTAGGTGTTGATGGTGTTTTCCCCATTTTAGCCATTTGTGATCTATTTGTCATCTGATTTTTAAAATTTTATTTCTCAGGTAAGTTTCACTCAGAGCCCAGCTCTCTTTTGCAGGAATACCCTGACCACAGTTACACACATTCACACCTGGAAGCCAGTCTGACCTGCTGGCCACTGGGCAGTTGGGGTTAAGGGCCTTGCTCAAGGGCACCTCCTTGGTGGTAATGAGGGAGGGGCAAACGCTGCTTTTTCACTTTCCTCGTCTAGAGTTATCCTGCCTGTTCAGGGATGGAACCGGCGACCTTCTGGTCACAAGCCCGCTTCCCTATACATCTATGCTTTTCCTGTAAGGACGAGTTAAAATGTCCATGAAAAAGGTTTAATTCAAATGTTCACACCTGCTTTGTTTTAAAGACAGACATGGCTACACAAGATTTGAACAAAATTAATATCTATGTATACAAGAGTTATTGCAGTTAATAAAAGAGATGTTTGTAACATTTTAATATCAATAAATCATTTGTAATTTTACCAATGTGGTTTTCAGACATTGGTAAATGACCACAAACAAGCACACGCATTGCTAACCTCCATTGAAGCTGATAGGGTTTGTCCTCTTCACTAAAGACAAAGATACTGAGGAAGGACAGCCAGTTGCAGCATTCTCTCTGTAACAGGCAGCAAAGAGGTTTCTCACAATATAATCTTAATTTGTAGGACTAGGTATCAGCATATTATAGCACTAGTGTGACAAAGAAGAAACAAATCATAATAACCATGCTCTCATTCTCTCTCAGGATATAAGGTCCTGTCACTTTTGGAGATGCCTTCAAGTGAAACGGGTTCTATAGACCAGGCAGATGTTTACGTCCACATCACCTATATTAAGAAATGGGACATCTGCGCTGGTGCAGCACTACTGAATGCACTGGGTAAAGTAACAACTAATTTCCATTGTTTGGTTTCCTTTTCAGTTTCAAATTCTATTCAGATTTTACTGTGGATTAAATAACTAACAAAAACCCCTTTTGGTAGGCACACTTTGTTTACTGGACTACATTTCAGTACAGTTAGTCCTTTAAAGTCCCTGAAATTTTGGTTTCAAATCCTAATTATTTTTCTGTAACATTAGATATTCATGTCTAAAAAAGCAAAAAGCAAAGTTAGAACATTCTTAGGTATTATTTTTTAAGAGTTAAACATTAAAAAACTCTAATCTGCTTTGGGGCTATGTAGGTTTGGTTTGATCAGATTTTAATGACACTGGACTGGCAACATAAGCCTCACAACCATCATCAGATTCCGATTCAAATGTTGGTAAACCCTGATTAGTGCATGGAAGTATGTGGCATCACGTTTTTACAACTGAGAACACAGACAAATACAGAAATCTGAACATTGTTCTGACTTTGGCAGAAAATAGTGTATTGGTATAGGTATCACTCATAATAAGAAGCTAACTGAGAAAAAGGTTTTTCTGGGCCTTTAAATCTTTTATGTATTCTGCTTGTGCAGCATTGATGTTTCAGCAGGATATAAATTATACTCCAAAAGAGATTAAATACTAAGCTGTATTGTATTTTTAAATTTTCAATGAATGAGTCATTATCATCTCTGAAATGAATTTTCACTGGGTTTAGTGCACTGTACCAATGACCTCTAATCACCATGATTGTAGGAGGCCAGATGACCACCCTAAAAGGAGAGGACATCGACTACAGTGGAACACCCGTCAACAAAGGAGGACTGGTGGCCAGTGTTGGTGTGGACCATAAGGCCTTAGTGGAGAGACTACCGACCTGGGACCCTGAAAAGCACTGAGAGACACAAACACAGAGCCATTGGTAGTTTGGTCAGGTTGTGGTAAGGGCAACATGTGGCAGCCCTTTTCTATAACTAAGAGTGTACTGCAAATGTAACCAGGCCTGCACGATTTCATCATCGAGGGACACCAAACATCCGCTAATCAGATGGGTTGGAGTCACTGTCACCGGCATGGGCCACTGAGCAGGACTGTGGAACCAACAAGGCTGCCACTGGAAACTGCAATGGCTGACACAATGGCTCTGAACACACACTCCCGCACGTGCATACATACTTGCAGCTAGGAGAAACGGTACATCATGCATATACACACAAACGCATGCTCACGGTGAACACTGTACAACAGTTGCCCTCCCCGAGTCCCTTCACCTTCAGAGGACAACAGGATGACTCTAATGTGAAATGTTAAACTGAGCAGAATCTATGGTGTGACTGACATAATTGTCCCATCTTCATCACGATATTCCAATGAAAACACGAGTAAGGAACACCATGTATTCCAGACACGCATTAAAGTCAACATCAGATTTGCTCAATTAGTGAAACAACGACATTATTATATATTATTATTATTTGCGGCTGGATAGAAACTCACCCTGACAGGAAACAATGAGCCTCAGTGGTCTGAACAGCCAGTCTAATATGGGGTTACTGGCCACTGAATTGCATTCCCTCCACAAACCCTCTGTTCACCTGCACCACTATACCACAACAATTCACTTCTCACTATCTTCAAATGATCTGCTGCTTCAAAGTTGTCATCTGAGGTGGCACAGAGATGGAGCATTTTGACTTTGGATTGACAGTGAATACATGGCATGGCATAACTCCACATAAGTTGTGTAAATTTCTTAGTCAGGACCCCTGTAGTATATTTTAAAGAGCCTGGGCCTCATTGTAATTGCAATGATTTTATCTTCACTTTAAGTTAAGAAAACCTAATTTAGATAAAACAGCATAAAAACCTTTCCCCCCACTTTTTCACCAGAGAGAGTTTTACACTAGTCCCACCTCAGGAAGCAGAACAGTGTGTGCTGGGAAAAACTCAAAGGTCATTACAGTGAAAGAACAAATAAACAATCCTTCAATAAATTATTTCTAGAGAGTAATCACAAATTGAATGTAAGTTGACGTGAGACTGAGGAAGTGTTTGCAAAAAGGTGAACTGCTAAAATTGTCTAAATTAGTCCAACTCAAAACAGTAGTAATTTTATTTTTTAGACTACATTATTTCCCAAGTCATGGCAAGGCCCAGAAGGGATCAGATTTGCTCATATGTACTATGTTACAAATTCTGCTAAACTATGTTGCAGAAATAGGTAGAAAGGATTGTTTCATCACAATTAAATCAAGATTAAATGGTCAAAGGGAAAAAGTAGGGGAAATTGAAGGAAAAGTTGTCTATTTTCGATTTTTTATTGTCTATCTTTTGTCTGAGATTTTTGTATGATTTAACCTATTCTCAGGTGTGGGTGTGGACATGCTGTGATTGATGTTTCCCTTCCACTTGTGTTATAAGAGCTTATACACAAACATAGCACAATATGATAACTGTAAGGTGTGTCGAACAAGAACAGAAGCAGCAAAGTTGAAGGGATGCTGCGCGGCTGGCAGTGAGTACTAGGACGGGGATGGAGGATGATGGAGAAGTGTTTAATGAACCTTAACCAGTCAGTTAGAATAACTTAAAACATGGGTGGCTGTGCAATTGCTTGAAGTTGTCATTTTTTGTCTTTATCTTCCTCAACACTAGTCAATTTGTTTCTCCACACACCATCATCACCTTTCCAGTACAAACGGAAACCGTTTCGGACCGTTGCATTTCTCAGTGAATTAAGAGCAGAGGGTTGGTTAACAAGTCCTGTGGTACCAGACTAAAGACTGGATTGCTGTGTGGTCTCGCCTCTGCTGAGAGCGATGTCCAAAAACAAGCACCATCCCATATGTGCAGTCTCATTTATGACTTTAAAACTAACTAGTCTGCCAAATGGGCGTTACAGAAGATCATTTGTGCTTCAATAGCATTATGCCAAGAATTAAATGGAATTTTAAAAAACTAGACCATGGGAAATGTCATGTTGGAGACTGTTTAACAAGTCTGGAGTGAAACTTACCTGAGCTGGACTGGTACATTATATATCGATATTTGAATAATGTACTGTGCACTATTCAAACCTGCAAAATTCATTGATGCAAAAATGACACCCTGGTACTAGTCATATTTTGTTAGAGACTGGTCTGTACACTGTGTTTAAGTACACATGTACTTGCATGGGTTTGTACACTTTTCACCCTACTGAAAATGTCAGTGGCTCGATCGACCTCTGCAGACTACTGTAGGTCTTTCTGTACTGTCTGCCATAAGTGTGTCAGTCTGTTTAAACTGACCATTATACAGCCAATATTTGACTGATGGGAAGTTGGACTTTTCTTTTTGCTGTGAATCCATGTTAAATGATGGGGAAAAAAACACCAGCAAAATGTGAGCTCATGTCATTGTCTTGAAAAAGATACTTACAAGTGACCTGTTTTATGTTCAGTTTGTCTCAGCAGCCATTGTATAATTGATAACTCTGTATAGATAAAGAAAAAACGTGTATAGAAGTTAAGAGTTAAATGTTCATACAACATGCTCTGCCACAGACTAAAGATAATGAGGCTGGTGTGGTGATGACATTAAAAAGGGGACAGCTCGACTCAAAGAAACAACAGAAGACAGCTGTCGGTCTTAAAGCCAGAGCTGCTACACCTATTGGAGTTTGGGCCTTCATGTGCTAATGCTAAATTTCAGTTTTATGATTGGAGTGCCTTTGATCTGCACAAGACAACATAGTCCTAGGATAACAGTGTTCTCCACAGCACTCAGTATGATTTCTGTAGATGTTGCTATGGTAACGATGGTTAATATGCAAAGGTAATGCTGCAATAGCAATTTAAATGGAACTACAGTGACATGGAAATCACATGGGTACTAATACTGTTCACTCCCTTGTGTGCTGTGTGAAAGAAATAGTTAAGTAAGAGTTTAATTATGATTAAAGGGGAACTGAACCAATTTTACACATCAAAGTGTGTTTACAGGTCTTGGGGAGTGCTACTGCATATGTGAAAAAAGTAGTATAAAGCCTTTTGTGGCTCCAGAAGGAGCTGTGTGAAGTCTGATAAATGTCCTCAAGTGATGTCATATGAGTCAGCATCAGTTGGGGCGAAGTTTGAAAATGCACCCAAATCTCTAAACTGTTGGTGGTTGTGTTGCAATGTGGGTAATGTAGGTGCCAGGTAGAACGATCTTTTGACAGATCCTTTGGTGGAGTACTCTTTCAATGCATAGACCACAGATTATCAGATTGTACAAGGGCGCACCATGTGTTCTGCTCTACACACCTGAAGACTGTTGTTTAAAAAGTAAAATAATAACCAGTTCCTTAAGCCTCAAGCATTTAGCAACACAGTGGAGCCAATATGGCTGTCACTGTAAGTTACCAGCTCCTGTCAGGGGCTGTAGCTAGAGAGACACTTATGTTCATACTAAT
The DNA here is from genome assembly GCA_008360985.2 of Macquaria ambigua. Lineage (NCBI taxonomy): Eukaryota > Metazoa > Chordata > Actinopteri > Centrarchiformes > Percichthyidae > Macquaria > Macquaria ambigua. Next base: position 41,189 of record VMKM01000999.1, read on the forward strand.
AAATAACCCTTTTGGTTTCAGCCCGGGGATTCTGATTTTTATTCAGATATTGCAAAACATTTGACTTGAACAAATAAGAAGTGACAAAAGAAAATGAATTGCAATTTGAATCAACTGAGATGGAAACAAGTTCAGTAACCACTTCAGTAAAAGTTTTAAAGTTTTGAATACTGTCATCTGTGTCTTCTCTTGGTCTCTGTGTATGGATTGTTATGATACTGTAATGGCAAAAATTACACAGATGAAAAACCAGTTGTGTGGTTAAACTGACCACTGTCTGCCTCTAACCACTGATACAGCAGGTAAAGGTAATAAGGACAGGTAATATTGCCTTCAGTTTGCAAGTGAAATGGCCTTAAATAAAAACCTAAACCCAAACATTTTCTTGTGTTGCCCGTCTTACAGATACTCATTTTAAATAGAGAGCTGGTAGATGATGATGTGAGAACTATGGTTATGCTATAGGTTATCCTGCCATGTACCATGCTGTTATATGGCTGTTTTGTATGGATTGAGGGTTACTCTGTGTGTGAACTGACTGACTGTCAGTTGATCTGATAACCAGGTTGTTGTACAGCTGCTCTGTGAGTCTGTCTCATCCTGCTTCTGCTGTGAATTTCCAATAAAACATCCGTGTGCATGATGGTATGGGCTATGTCTCCTTTGGTCTGATTGTAGCAGGCAGTTGACGTGACTTAACAAGGTACATTAACAAGTCCAATGGGTGGAGCATGAAATTAAAATAGTGCCTAAATAGATTTTTAGTTACATAAGAACCTCATGAAGGCAGGCACACGTAATCTCACTGAGGTTTAGGTCTGAATAACTTTTTTTTTTCTATTTTTTCTCTATATAAAATAATTTCCATTTGCAAATAATTTCACAGAAAATAATTAGCCATTTTTCAGACATTTATTGGAACACTGACATTGCCCAGATTTTCTTCTGCTTTAGACTTTTCCTGCTGGTTTGACAGGCCCCTCGGCTGCTGCAAACAGATATAAGATGGTCCATTGGTAACAAAAAAATGATCCATCAAAACATGCAATAACACACTTCATAAACCATACTGAGATGGTAAAAGAAATGAAGGATAGGATGTGAAATATTGTTTTGTGTACGTCCAAGGACAGCTTACTGCAGTAGTAAACATTCACAGCGATCTCCTTTCAGGAGAAACTACAGCTTCTGTGGCAGGATTTATGAAAAAATAAATACAAAATAAACACATTCTGGTTGAGAACTAATACATTTGCAACCACAAAATCAGTACACAGTAGCTAGTAGAACTTCAGATGGTTCCTACATTGGGGAGATATTTGTTTGTGTTCAAAAATCAATTCTGAAATCTCACTCATGTACAGTAATATTAATACTCACACTGAGCTGACAGCTTGCTGAGAATAGGCTGAAGAGTGTCCTCTAAGTCTTTCCTTTGGGCTATGAAGTCTGACACTGTTGAGTTTTTGTAACTCTGAATCCAGTCTGACTTGGCAGAACATGCACGCGTACAGATGTTCTGTGCAGAAATGTACAGAAGAGACAGGAGAAATGCATAGTGAAGAAAAACACTTGAGCTGATGAGGACAACAATAATTAATTGGCAGAAAAGACATGTATTAGCATTGTTGATATTTATATCATTATTATTCTTAGTTAAGTCAATGTATCATCATATGCATGAATATTAGATAATTAGAAGCGTGGCTAATACCTATTTGTTTCAATAACAAATGTGAACAGGACCAATTAAGCATTAATGGAAAGTGTGACACATGCACAGTAAAAAACATTAACATTTTAAGATAATGTTTGAAGAGACGTGTCTCATATGCACTCACCCATTGGATAACATTCATTTGGCAGATGCTTTTATCCAAAGCGGCTAACATTTGGGGAGCAATTTAGGGTTCAGTGCTCAAGGACACTTCAACATGTGGACAGGAAGAGCCCAGGTGTTGTAAATATATACTCTTGCAGGTGAGAATTTTGCAGATGATTATTATCCACTTACTGTGTCTTAAATATTTCTGTGCATATTTGATCCATGTTGTCAAGTAGGAATATATTCTTTGCAGACACTAGCATAGTAAAGTTGAGAAAATCTACAATGTACATCTTCCCAGTGCCATTTTCTGAGATGGCAGGTGAAAAAAAACTTTATCTGGGTGAGGACCTTCAGTGTCAATAACATGCCTTACCTTTTCCTCCTTTGTGAGGTTCCTCTCTGAGTCACTGATACGGTCTTTAACAAAGGCTACATACAACATGTGGACAGGAAGAGCCCAGGTGTTGTAAATATATACTCTTGCAGGTGAGAATTTTGCAGATGATTATTATCCACTTACTGTGTCTTAAATATTTCTGTGCATATTTGATCCATGTTGTCAAGTAGGAATATATTCTTTGCAGACACTAGCATAGTAAAGTTGAGAAAATCTACAATGTACATCTTCCCAGTGCCATTTTCTGAGATGGCAGGTGAAAAAAAACTTTATCTGGGTGAGGACCTTCAGTGTCAATAACATGCCTTACCTTTTCCTCCTTTGTGAGGTTCCTCTCTGAGTCACTGATACGGTCTTTAACAAAGGCTACATATGACACCAACTCTTGTTTAGCTTCTGCACAGAGATAAACACACATAGGGGTTACAAATTATATACATCTTTACTAATCAAAGGTTGCCAAAGGTAATACCATAACATCAGCTACACACACCTGCCAGGGTGAGACAGTCAGCACAGTCTGTCTTGGAGTATCTCCTGGCCAGGTCTACAGGCCTCTCCCCTCTGAAGGTCTTGGGCTGTGTGTCAGCTCCCAATTCAAGCAGAGTCCTCACTGTCTCCAGGTGGCCCCAACAAGCAGCAAGGTGCAGTGAGGAATAACCTGCTGAACAAAGAGAATCAAACTGAGGCCAGGTACAGGAGGCTCCATGTGAATCATTTCAACTGTGATTATAGAGGCTGAAGAGATGCACCCCCTACTTTGAGAGTGTTTGCGGACCAGCTCAGAAATGAAAATGGACTGTTGGTATACAGTAATTGTCACTGTAAAGTTTATATGAATTCAGTAGACTTTGTTAGGCTACACGTATAGGCTACACACAGATGAATATACAGTACATATGTATACACACAGGCCTAGACATATACACGTTTGTGTTTAAAATATGCTTCTTCTATACGTCCTGATTGTCTCATTAATTTGAACTGAATATTGGGAAATTCAATAAATTTTAAATACAAAATAGAAAGAAACAGTAATTTGTTCGGTCTAATTTATAATAATCACTTGACCTTCAAGTATTTTAGGAATAGCCCAGTATTTTTTGACCTCCGGATATATTAGTAGGCTAATAGGCTACTGTATACTGTATCTAGTCGTAGCCATATACCGTAGCCCTTTAACTTTCACATTTAATTTCGTCACAGTGGTTTGGCAATTATTTAGTATTTTTGTAGTCCAATTTATTTATTGGTTCTTTCTCTTTAGTTATCCTACTTTCAACCTAATTAAAAGTGAACAGTGTTAGTTCATTTAAGCCTAGCTACTACAAACTGAAAACAGCTATGTCTTCCACTCACCCCTGACAGTCTGCTCGTCGACCCGGGCTCCGTTTGTGACCAGTTCTCGGACCATGGCGCTCCTCCCCAACATGCAGGCAGTTAACAGTGCATTTCTCCCAACCTCGTCCTTCATTCCGAACAAATCATTTTCCTGCGACTCCTCTGTGACACCCTCACGTTCAAAATGCTCCTTAACGGTTTCCAAGTCCCCAGACAACACACATTTAAAGATTTCTTTCTGTATCGACGTCATTTTGCGCACGCTTTTTAGGTACCTGTCCCACACTGACTGGAATTTACTGTTTCCATGGTTACAGCGTCACCTGCTGCAAGCCGTAAAGGAATTATATTTCTGGGCCTAGGTTTTTTGAGTACCTTAGCCCTCACGGACTTTGGTAAAAAAAAAACCTGAACCATTATACATGAAGGTGTAGAAAAATATCAGTAGTTAGCCTTCACATATGACAACTATGTCTGTGTGTATGTGTTAGGAATTCATTTAAAGGAAAAATAAAACTTCTTCAATAAATAGTAAAGAGAAAATGGTTCTGCTGTGACAAACACAAGTGCATCAATACGTGCTTTCAAAATAAAAGGACCTTTTTTGCTACCTGTGATTTTATGGATAGTAAAATAGAGAACAGAGTGCTTTTTCCTTGCTGTTCGTTTTGAATGTTTGACTCCACTGTCACTACACTATGTGTTTCAAACTCGTTAGGAACTTACACATAATGTAGGTACGGAAGCCCTGAGAGGCAAGTGAGAAAAAAAAATTCTGGTGATCCATTTTCTAACTCTGATCTAAATTGTTTTCTCTCCTGTGTTTATGACTTAGGAACTGGTGAAAAAAGATAATAATCTTTCTAAGTTCCTTAAAACAATGTGACATGTCATAATGACTTGCCATCTATGAGGCTGAAGTGTTACACGGACCGGGGTTATCAGCAGCGGAATTACTGAAAATGACAAATGAAATCACGAAATTATAAAATGAAGAGTCTGTCTCTATGGTGAGGTGAGAGAAACGATGAGCATGTACTTTTTCAGCAGAGACTCTTTCTTCATATAACTTATGTTTTTTATTTGTAAAGAACTGACAATTATGTATGGAGTACAGCAGAGAAATTGTAAAATGTACAGTGTAAAATCCTGTTTCTATTACCATTACTATCAGTGCAATGTATTTATACATGTTGTGTCCCTCAAACAGTTTCAGCATCATCTTTCAAAACCTGTGGTGTGATAATGGTATGTCCCACCCATACTAGTTGTGTGTGAAAACAGCAGTAGGTGTGGAAGTGGCGATTCCATGGTGTCATGGTTGGCACACTGCACTCTGAATCCAGCAATCTGAGTATGAATCTCTGTTGGACCTGATTTTAAGGGAGAGACTAAGTAAATATGTCTGGTACCTCAACAGCAAATTAAATATCACTAATCAAAAGATCAATGAAAATGCCTAATGAAAACAACTGATTCCCTCCAGATAAGTAAAACAGTTACTTTGGTTAGGCTACATTTCATCTAGAGAGAAAAATGTTGATCATTATTCACATATCTCTGTTATGTTTCAAGATAGTGGAGAAACATTTTGAGTGAAGCAACTTTTTGCCTATAAAATGTTCCCACATCACAATGGCTGACACTACTACAGTATGGGACTTTTATTCTGCTTATAGATCTTATAATGCTACTAAATGTTAACAGGAGACAAATACTGCACAGAAATTTACTGTTGCCAAAAGCATATTACTGCATTTTGGTTGCCCAGTTCACACTGTTACAAATTTGTGATTTATTCACCTTTGTGCTATTGAGCTAAAACTTGATGTCATCACCAGATTCGGTAAAGCTTGCTCCCCATACTGAATGTATTATGTCTTTTTGACAGTTTAATTAAATTGCTTATCAAAGGAAATACAGTTTTTGTTCCTACATTCACATGAAGGTAATTGGTATGTGTTTTGTGTTTAGCCTCTTTTTGAACTTTGTTGTCTTAACTAAGTTCAGCCACTTTTTCTCATACTTACTGTAAAACCTCAGTTGAGTTTTTTCATTTTTTGACCTCAGACTTTGTCTCTACTGCATTCATTTAGCTGTAGGCTTTGGCTGCTTTGCAGAAAATGGGTTTAACATCACCACCGACAACATGAAAATACTTTTTTACAGGTTCATTCATCAACAGTGCCACTTTTTGTCATTATGCATCAGCTTTTACTTGCATTTTATTTCACATTATACAGAGAATATAGTTTTACAAATATACCTTTATGTATAAGTAAGTATGTGTAAGTAAAAATATGATTTGTGTTTTCATTTTCATTTGTGTATTTCTCTACAGACACTTTAGGATCAAATGATGTTAACAGAACACATTTAGGCCCGACAGTGTGAATTTCATACATTTAATAATGACCTAAGCTGAAATAACAGGAGATGCATTACTCGTCAGCTACAATCATTTCTGTGGAATAATGCATTCACCCCTTAACACACAGTAAGGACACTTCAAATCAAACTGTGATAGGTATCAAATGGTGTTATACTTTATTTGATCGACTTTGACTTGACAGAGTGAATTTTAGAATAACATTTTAGTATAACTGTCTGAAATGATATGCTACAAAACACATAGACATAGAACACCAAAGAGTTCACCTTCAGAAATAGAGATTAATCAAGGAAACCAAATTTCAGACCAATCCTATCATGGAAATGCTACTTCTACTGAGTGTAATAAAACATTGATGACTCAAAACCATAAACTATAGACTTCAGATCATTTCTCATCATTGATGAACCCGACAAAGAAGATTGTATCGTTGTTAAACAGTGCTTTGCCTCATAACTCATTACTGTCTGGTAGTGTTAACCTCAGCTGTGCGCGCTCCCGTGAGTGGCATGCAGCAGTTCTCGGCAAAACTCGACATAAGTAACGCCGCGTGGCAGTAATGCACCAACAAGCTGGATGCCAACCACCGTAAAACCACAAAAAGAAGAAGAAGAAGCAGTAACGAAAGATGGTACAAACCCAGGGAATTATAGGCCTATTGCTTTAACATCCAATGTATGCAAAATAATGGAGAGAATGATAAATGAAAGATTAACTTATTATTTGGAAAACAAAGGCTATGTACCAAAATATCAAAGTGGATTCAGAAAAGGTAGAAGTACCATGGACCCAGCTTTATGTTTAGAACATGAATTAAGGAAAGCACAGGTTAATAGGGAAAGCGTAGTGGCCGTATTTTTTGATGTAGAGAAGGCTTATGATATGATGTGGAAGGAAGGATTATTAATTAAACTAAGTAAATTAGGGGTCAAAGGACCAATGTATAGGTGGATCAAGGACTTTTTATATGGAAGATCGATTCAAGTAAGAATAGGGAAGAGTTGTTCACGGAATTTTGGGGTCGGAAATGGAACGCCTCAAGGAAGTATAGTGAGTCCTTTGTTATTTTCTTTATGATAAATGGTGTTTTTCTGAACTTGGAGAATGGGATGGGATTTTCACTTTTTGCAGATGATGGGGCAATTTGGAAGAGAGGTAGGAATTTGGAATTTCTTGTGAAGAAACTACAAGAGGCTGTTGTTAAAATAGAAGAATGGTCAATTAAGTGGGGATTTAAATTTTCAGTAGACAAAACAAAGACAATGTTCTTTACAAGGAAAAGAATTGACAGTAATGTAAGTCTAAAATTGTATAATCAAGAATTGGAGAGAGTGAAACAGTTTAAATTTTTAGGGGTGTGGTTTGATGAGAGAATTACATGGGCTGTGCATATTAGGAAAATAATAGACAAGTGTAAGAAAGTACTAAATGTAATGAGATGCCTGGTAGGGAGTTAATGGGGGGCAGAGAGAACAGCATTAAAAACTATTTACATAGGATTAATAAGATCAGTATTGGATTATGGGTGTGTAACACTGAAACCATGTTGGGAAAAGGAGAGGAGAGAAACAAAAAGTTTTGGATGGACAGTTGAGCAGAAAGCAAAAGAGCTAGAAATAACTGAAATAAACATTAGTCCTACGGTACCACTCTCTGTGATACATCCTTGGTTACTTCCTGGACCTATTGTAGATCTCACATTGCTTGGGATAAAGAGCAAAGGAAAAGAGTTTATTTTACATCCGCAGATAATAAAAACCTACATAGAAAATAACTATTACAGCTGTGTTCGAATTTATACAGATGCTTCAAAGAACCTGGCAAACAAAATTGGTATTGCCCTCATAGTTCCAGATTTCAACGTTAAAATTAGCAAACGAGTCAGTGATGGGTTATCTGTATATACTGGGGAAATGCTGGCAATTTTATCAGCATTGCAATGGGTTGAAGAAGTGAGACCTTTAAGGGCAGTAATATGCTCGGATTCCAGCTCGTCATTAACCAGCTTGAAGCACAGTCATTCAGACAGCAGACTGGATATTTTATTAGAGATTCAGCAAACACTATATAGAATTCAAATAATGGGATTAATTATGGCATTTTTAAACCAGCACATATAGGGATTGAAGGAAATGAAATAGCTGACAGGTATGCAAAAGAAGCCACACAAACAAATCACATTGACATCACTGTACCCTTTAGTAAAACGGAAATGACGACGATAGTTAAACAAAAGTTAAAAGAGAGGTGGCAAAAGGAGTGGAAAGAAGAGAGAACAGGAAGGTGGTTCTACAGAATTCAAAGGAAGGTAGGCAGGATGAGAAGCACGGGGAGAAGAGAGAGAGAGGAGAGAGGAGACAATAATATCCAGGCTACGTTTTGACCATACAGGGTTAAACAGTACATTATTTAAAACAGGAAAGCATAATACAGGAAGGTGTGGCTGGTGTGAACAACAAGAAACAGTAGAAGACGTCATGAGCCACTGTCCAAAATATGAGGCTGAGAGAAGAGAACTGGTACAGAACCTTAAAGAAATAAGATTAGATATTTTATTTTTATATAAGATATTTTACAAAGAAACTCTAGGGAAGAGTGTTATCTATTTTTGTTTCAATATTTGAGAAGAACAAAGTTAATAGAGAGAATATAATCTTCAAGTTTTTTAAATTTTCTTTTTATAACAAGGTAAAAAGCTAGATACAATTAGATCCAGATCCACACTCCATTCCAGTTGGTGGCGGTAATGCACTATAACGTTGTTTGCCAACCGCCATCAAATCCGAAGAAGAAGAAGAAGAAGAAGGAGTAACGCCGCATTAGCTTGAGACGGAAGAGGAAACAAGAATCGATGTGTTCAGCGTGAACGTGTGGAGAACTTTTAACATTGTAACATTTCGCTTTTTTGCACCCCATCAAACACCAAGATTCAACATGTTTAACAGACAGACGAGCCTGTGGATGGGTGATGTATGTTTGAAGTCTGTTTCTTTCAGTGTGGGGATGTTAGCTTAGCTACGACTGCTGGTTGCTAGCTCGGTTACGTTTCGTTGGCCTGGATACGTGACCCCTGTCGTAAAAGGATAGGCTAACCAATGTTCTAGTGTACTTTGTTGGTAGAACGTAACACCTTTCAGTAACAACAATAGTAGCTAGCTAACATTTGTGGTCAAATTATTCACCAACCAGCCCCTTTAATCGTTGCCCGCTAGCTCTTCGCCTCGAAGCAACCGCTAGCTCTTCACCTCGAAGCAACCGCTAGCTAACCGAGTGACTTGATACGAGCTAATCGTTAAAGTTCACATTTAACGCTAATATGTAGAGTTGCACTAATGCACCAATTAACACATGAAATGAAAGAGTGCCCTAGCGAGTCTCCCAGTTCGCATGGGTTTGAGTGGAGTTCTGCGGAGGATCCTTCCACTCAAGAAAAAAGAGCTGTAACGTTAACGTTTTCTGGGGCCTCTGGCGGCGCGATGTGACTTAATTATAATACACATAAATAATAATCAACTTGAAGGTAACGTTACGCGTTAGCTAGTTGTATGTAGTTAATTTTAGCTAACATGTGTTAGTCATTTTGGACTGGAATTCTAGCTATGGATAGTTTACGAATAATTTTACAACGTTAAAATGATGAAAATGAAGTTAACGAGCTAACAAGTGGTTAGTTAACTACTATATCAAATATGCAGGCAAGTGTAACCTTAGCTAAACCATTCCTAGCTGTCGACCCCGCCCAATGTGTGCCTCCCTCTCATATAATCACCATTTTATTTTTGAGGATCATAACTTTTGATAAGAGGTGTGTGTGTATGTGTATATATATATATATATATATATATAAAAACAAGTATGTGAGAGGCAGAAACTAAAATCTAAAGCCATGGGCTATTGGCCTTTTTCGCAGCAGGTAGGAAAATACAGGTGTCAATTACGTGAATAATGGCGCCATTCCATTTCTGTTATGGTGTGTTGATGTCACCGAAAGGGAACAGAGCCATCACTGATTTTATTAGTTACACTTGTGTGACAATTTAAAATGTTTAAGATGGAAGGCATTTTACATAGATAATATTCTAAAAATGATGAGCTGTAATTTGTCCCGAGCATTTTGACTAAAACACTGTAGAGCTGCATGTGTAGCATCAACCAGCGGTAGAAAGGACCATTAACCATGCTCGTTTTGTCATAATGTTATACTTATTGTTTACTTTACAAAGTTGCATACATACTTCTGTACTGTTATGAACATTTGTTTGTGGTTAGAATTGAATGTAAGCCATGTAACATGTCTTTTCATGTGTGTTTAGTTGGACCCATACATGGATGAGAACTTCATCAAGCAGGCCTTTAGCGCTATGGGAGAATCGCCGTTTGGAGTCAAAATCATCACTCACAGGATAACAGGGTAGGATATACAGAGCACCTCATACCATACACCCACCTCTGTGTTAAAGCTTTGAAGACAACTTATACAATATTAGATGTGCTGCCCATAGAAAAATGTTTATCTCCTATCAGAGATTTAACAGCTTTGGCTTAAGTGTTGACCCACCTCCACTATAGACAACTACAGAAAACCATGTAAGTGGTTGCACCAAGTGTTGTTTTAAAATTAGCCTATCACTCACCCTTGACAGCAGGTTTGATGGCCAAATTACCTGTGTGGCTTTTATACTGTTAATGTAAATGCTGTTATATTGCTTTTATAGAAAATTGTTTCTCTCCATCTGTCCCTAACATATCTGTCCTCTTGTGCAGTGGTTCAGCAGGATACTGCTTTGTGGAGCTGGCAGATGAAGCAAGTGTCGACCGCTGTGTCCAAAGACTCAACGGAAAACTGGTTCCTGGATCAAATCCGGTCAGTTCTATGGTGTAATTGCAAAATACTTACTCATATCTTTGATGCAATCCTTACTGCAATATATATATATATATATATATATACACACATACACACTATTGACAATTTAATGCCGCCTTCCTTTTTTCCCAGTATTAGACTTATGTTATCAAGCAGTATTTAATTGTTGATTTGACTGTGGATAGTGGAGCTCAACTAGTCTTGGTCCTCCTCTCTTATGACAGCAACTCAATAGTGTTGAGTGTTTTATAAGTCAACACAGTATGAGGTTGTCATTTCACTCTGTAAACATACCAGATTCTTGTTCTTACATTAAGTTTAAATGTGCCAAATTTGTTCGATTTACTGTTTGTGTTGCTTTCACTACCACTATTGTGCTTCCCCAGTGAATTCAATCAAAACGTTTACAAAGAAGCAATACTAGATAGCAGTTACAGATTGTATTAAGTGAAACTATATTCTATATTGGCTGCAGTGACAGCATACTTACATATTACATACTTAAGGGTCTGGTGATGTAAAACAAAAATATCATGCCAGCTTGAAAATCTAAGTCTCAAGTGTGTAAAGTTGTGAGCTTTAGCTGCTTGCTACTGAATTTGAAATGCTGTTGGCCCTGTGAACTGGCCAAGCTACTGGGCTCCCCTGTCCACCGGCCTGTACCTGCTGCTGAAGGTGGCTGAGCGGCTGCTTGTACATGAATGTACTTTGTTTGAAGCTGGTGAATAGAGTCTCTGGTAGGAACTAACTGAGGAATGGGCTAAAGGCTGGTCTGGGTGGTGGAGGTATGTAAACCCAAATAACAACAACCATAATAACTCCACTCTTTATTTTCAGCAATATCAGTGCTATACTACATGCCTTTGGTGTTTGAGGTTGGCTTAGTGTGTGTGTTTTCTCTCTCCCTGTGCAGCCCCGGAAGTTTAAGCTAAACTATGCCACCTACGGCAAACGGCCAGAGGCAGGGTAAGATATGATTCACATTCAACTTTTGTATGTTACTGTTTGAGTCTAACTTTTAGTTAAGAAATGCTTGTAACTTTAAGTCAGAGTAAACGTAGCGTCTGTAACCTGCAAAGGCACTTTGACAAAGTAAATTAACTCAACCCTTAATGAAATACTTTTTTCCTGAAATGCTGTTTCGAATTCTTTAAAATAATAGAACATTGGGAAGATTCATTTACAGTACAGATTAGTTTCTAATATCTAACAGTTTGGCTTACTCTGTGTGTGAACGTGGAAGATAGACAACATTTCATCTTCCAGTACTTACTGATCCCATCACCACTGTCATGTAGGCCAATGCTGGGCAATATGGCTGAAATCAATATCACAATACCAATAAGAATATTTTTCTGATATATCAATGCGCTTTGGTAAATGTGAGGGAAAAGTTGTTGTTGTTGTATAAATCCTTTTTAGGCTCCAGGCAGAGCAGTGCGAAATCTGATAAATTGCTTTCAAGTGATGTCACTTGAGTTGGTGTCAGTAGGAGCTCAAAACTACAAGTTTGAAAAATGAAAAAAAAATCTGGGGGTGTGGAGTTAAAGAAGTGACCCTCACCAGACCTCGGTAGTAATAAAGTAACAATGTTTGATCAATGTTTTTAATTCTCCCAGGCCAGAGTTCTCAGTGTTTGTGGGCGACTTGGCCTCTGAGGTGGACGACTTCCAACTGCACCAAGTTTTCAAGAAGTACCTTTCCTGCAAGGGAGCCAAAGTGGTCACTGACCAGTATGGATACTCCAGGTATGTCAGCTCATAGAGGTGGACCGGAAAGTGATGAGGCTTCAGAAATGTTAAAAGTATTCAGCTTGATATCAGATGATTTCTTAAACTACATATTTGTTTAATTTCCTTGGTGTGTTGTATACTATTCTGGTTTGAATATTACTGTAAGAAATGTGCAATAATATATAAAAATGTTTTCTGGTTTTTGTGGTGTTCTGAATATTTAGATAGCAGTGCTATGGACGTTGACCACCAGTACATCTTCATCTATTTTCGAAAAGGCTGAAGAAATGTTTTCTTACCGTCTTATGCTAAAACTATTGTTTTCCCCATATAGGCTAAGCAAGAGCAACTCACAATTCAAGTGATGCTACCTCATGTTAAAAGTAAAACAACAAGTTTCAGTTCTACCATAATAATACCCATTATATTCTGTTTCTCATTATAAGTGGCTATTAAATGCCAAGTATGGAGTGTGTGGTGGTGTGAAGAGGAGGTGTAACTGTTGTTTGACTTGCAGAGGTTACGGTTTCGTCAAGTTTGGGGAGGAGAGCGAGCAGAAGAAGGCGATCGAGGAGTGCCAGGGTACGATGCTGGGGGGAAAGCCGCTCAGACTCAGTATAGCTGTGGCAAAGAGGTAAGACTGACAAGGAAACACAATGGAACATAGTAAAATATCTTGACTGTACATCTTCTGCCAGTATAAAAAGATGAAGAAACCACCAAAGAAAATACACCAAGTGACACACAGAGATTATCATGGTTAGTAAGTGACTACGTTTACATGCACTAAATATTCTGGGGTTTAAAGAAAAAGAGTATTCCTACTAAGCTGTTAATATGCCTAATGAAAATGAATATTCCCGTTTACATGCAGACCTGCATACTCCAGCTGTGTTTGACAGGGGTTGATGCCCTAACATGTTGTTTATTACTTGACTTGACTTCGACCGTGCGAACACAGCCTCCTTCTTTCATTTGTTCAACCAGCTTCTTGAAAAGGTCGGCATTGCAATATTTGCGCATATCCAAAAACCTGTTGATATCCAAGTCTTTCATCATGTTTAAAAGTAGGTGTGTTTCTCCTTCCGACCAGAAATGTGGGCTTTTCTTTTGTGCATGCATCTCTACCCCAGCCTTGCAAACTGTTGGCCAGTTGGTGTGTTTACAACGCACAGAGCTGATTGTAAACAGGCAAGAGGCCGTGTGTCCCAAACTGTGGTAAAAACCCTGATTGAGACACATATTCCGAATGCGCTGTATACATGTCCATAGAATATTGGCATATCCCACGTCTTAATTGGAAAATGCTACATTTGGAATAAAGGCCTTTACACACCAGAGGTGTTTTTTTTGGGCACCGAAATGAAAAGCAAAAGGTTCCGCGACGCACACGTGCTGCTCAGGTCGGCGGTGTGGCAGGGCCGTAAAGCATGGTTGGTTTTAATCTTTTTCTGAGATTTGTCGACAATAACAAAAGTAAAGAACAGTGTCAGCTTTATCCTTTTAATGTTGAGGGTTTTATCTTCTTAGCAGTGGTTGAAGTATTCAGGTCCTTTACTGTATCAGAAATAGAAGTAATGATTGTTAGAATGGCCCCTCAGAGAATTAGATTATTGATACAGTAATGTGTTGGCAGTGTAAAGTATAAATACTTTAGTTTGGTAGTAAAGTCTATAGTAGTGCATCATATTTTCTGACTCCTATCTGCACAGTAGTGGATTACAAAGTAACATTTCCCTCTGAAATCTAGTAGAAGTGAAGTCACACAAAATCAAAGTACTCGGTGACAAGTACCTCCAGAATTGTACTTGAGAACGGTACTTAAATGATAGTTTTCATCGCAGAACAAAGCAGAGCAGAAAGTGTACCTGTAATTTCCAGTGAAATATGAGACCAAAACCTGCACCCATAAATAGTTCAATTTAATTTAATTCTATTTCATCTTCTTTTCTATGCTCATGTTTTCTAAATTTGTATCCATCTTAAACCTTTAAATCCATTTAGATTCCACTGAGACACATAATCTCAAAACTTTGAAGGGTTATAAATTATAATTTTGATGACACAAGATGTTCATACGTCTGCACAACCTACATTATCTTTTAATTTGATAAATCTTGAATCAAATAATGGAGCTGTGTTCAAAGTGTCCTTCACCAAATTCCCTTGAAATGTTAATGAAACTTTGTTGTATTTCTTGTGTCACAGCCAGAAGATGAGCAACTATCATGGAGGCCAAGGCCAGAATTACCATAGCAATTACACCCAGTCCCAGTCCAGTTACTACGGCAACAATAGCAGCGGGAGTCAGGGGGGCTACTACTCTCAGTGGGGTGGCTATGACCAGTACAGTGGCTACAACAGCAGTGGCTACAACAGTGGCTACAACAGTGGCTACAACTATAACTATGGGCCCTACGGATACCCACCACCAGGCCACATGATGCCACCACCTCCCATGGGGATGCCACCCATGTCCACTGACATGTCAGGAGCTGTAGAGGTGAGGGAAATACTTTGACACCCATGCTTAAAGGAATAGATTAAAAGTTTTTTTATCTGTGCGGTCAGTAGAGAAATTGGTCCAGGATGTTATCTAGTGGAGCACATTGTATTGGAGTAGGGGGAAGGAGGTAGCCTCTAACAATAAAGGTAAAATAACACATTGCAGTACCTCCAGAATTGGTTTGTTATCCAGTAAGCTTGTCATTAGTCATCTCCAAAGTTTGTTTTAGCAAGAAAGGTCTGGCTGAAGCCATTATCATTCTGGTACAGGGAGAAAAACACTCGTTCGTTAAACCAATCACAATCGTCTTGGGCTGCACTAAGCCCGGGATGCAGCGACGGTGCCCTTGCAAAATAATGTAACGGTAACACGCAGATAGTGGAAGGGGAGGAGAATTCTGACTGAAATAGTCAGCCAATGGCAGGCTTATACCCATAGCCTACTTCCTGTGAGCCAGACTAGCTAGTCACCAATACAGTTGATACGGTTGAGTTTTGTTTAGAGTGAAAAAAGTATGTGAAGCAGGCAAAATCACTATGACGGCAAAACTCCTGAGATATACTGCAAGAAGTTAACTGGGATCAGCTGTTGTTGGTCAGTAAATAGTTTAAATGGGCATTAAACCACAGTGTCTCATTTTCCATTTTTAAATGCGTAAAGGAATAGTTTGGGAAATACATTTATTTACTTTCTAGCCTGGCTCCGTCCAAAGGCAACAGTCTACCTACCAGCAATGACAGTTGCTGATTTTATGGGAGATTATGTGCTGAATTATTTCTTGGCTGGGCGCAGTGACTTCCTGCAGTCTCCGCTGGTTACCTGGCAACCTCACAGTGACAACAAGACTTGAGGACGTTACTACTCCCAGGCAAGGAATTGTCTGGCACAAAACCACAAATTGTCATTTTTACACTACAGCATGTAAATTTTAGAGGGCTGATTTTGTAACCTTTTGGACTGAGCCAGGCTAGCTGTTTCCCCCTGTTTCCAGTCTTTGTGCTAAGCTAACTGGCTGCTGGCTATAACTTCATATTTATCGTACAGACATGAGAATGGCATTGTTCTTCTCATCTAACTTGTGGCAAGAAAGCAACAAGCTGACTATTCCTTTTTAAATTTACACATACAATGTGCTTTGGAGTTGCTGAAAGGCACCTTTCATGGAGCAAGTCTATAGGCCTTTCTGTGCCACCAAGTGTTTATAGTCACATTCACAGCTGAAGGAAGCACTTCATTAAGATGTAGCATATAAATAGCTTTGGGACGAACGTCCTTCTCTCTGGCGGAAACAGGAACTGTCATAACATTTCGTAACCATGGTTTCTATCAGCATCTTTCAGAAGTGGCAACTGTTGCCATGATCTGTTCACTCTGATGTTTATAAGCTGCTTGGTTTTTGCAACAGTCCCTGTAAATATACAACACTTTACAATCAAATGAACACATCTACTGTTTTTCTAGACTAGAGAACTTACAATACAATGTATACTGTTAACGTCTGTATGTCTATTAAATGTGTATCTTAGTTTGAACAGTTAACGTTGTACGGGTAGTCGCACGGAACTTATATTTGTACGGAGTGTCTTCAATGACGAACACAACACGGCGTTGCACGTGGTCAGTAAGTCAGCATCGATGTAGACTCACTGTTGGAGGGTTTTATAACTCACTTCCACTCCCCACTACATGGTTTTGGGACCCTCCACGTGAACGCACAAACGGAGTGGAAGTGGGTAGGGAGAGGGTGTAGGGGCTGGTTTGAGAAAGGCTCTGTAAGTCCTCATTTCCAGATTTTGTGCCAAGCTAGGCAAAACATGCTGTGGAGCTAACTCTGTACTGAACAGAGATTAAATTGTTTTTTAAAAGGCAGACATTGTATGGTGCTACATTAGAGTATTGCAGTGCAGTGCCATTTCTCCATTCAAAGTCCTAGGAAATTAGAAGACATCTTTGTGTCCATGTTTCTACATACAGAAACTGAAATCATCCTGTAACACAACAGTTTCTACAGAAATTCAAAGTCTTTACTACAACTATTGTCTATTTCCAGACTTGGATATATACCTTTTTGGTCTAGCATGATTACCAGGGTTCCTGCAGCATTTTTTTTGTCATGTGATACATTATCAGTTTTCAGAAATAATTCCCAATGTTTAATGTCTTTCCCCAGCAGAGCCACGGGGAGACTGAGGGTATAGAGGAGGATAATGCAGAAGGTAAGACACTTTTTACCATGAAAATGCTCTTTTTTGTGTTCCACTATTTTCATACAAGATATGTTGTAGACACATTCTTAAGGCTCGGACTTGTTTTGGAGCACCTTTAATCAGACATTTCCATATTTACTATAACTGGTTATGTTAATGACATATCTAGTGGTAACTGATGTGAAACGGCTGATTGTCTTTTAGTTGGAAGTGGTATCAGTGAATTCAACAACTTCAGGGTTGCCACAAAGGGGTCCTGCCCATTACTATCTGGGTAGCTAATGAGGTCTTTATTTGTCTCTATTTGCAGTGTTATTGCTTGGACTTCAGCCCATGTCCTTTGTGTGCATGCACAGATATATACCATATACTGTGGATGTGTACAAATCATTGCTTGGTCGTATTTTACAGAGCCCATCCCTGGATGTGACGTCGAGCAGTGGAACAAAGACTTCATGCAGCGCAGCGAGGAGCTCTACGACGCCATGATGAACTCTCACTGGGAACCCCTGGACTCTGTTAACTCCCCCATCCCCTCCTTGTCTTGATAATTCTACTCCTGATCCCTCCCTAAACCTTAAATATTTCATTTTTTATGATTTTGTACTCCCATAATCTGCCATGATCTAACACCACATTGACACATTGTCTCAGTACTTATCTAAGCTTGACTGAAGGCTGAGAGTACATACTACTTGTTCCTCTTCAAAAACTCAAAGTACACACAAATATTCACTTGATTTAATGTTTACCATGTTGGTAATATTCAAAAAGTAGTTGGATAATCAGTGAAGTTACTGTGTAGTGCATACTGTTTTGTATGAACTCCTCTATAAACCAGAGCTACACATTTAGGGATGAAGGGCTGAAGTTGCCCTCTCTGCTGTTGACTGGCACACAGTAGCTGTAGCATTGGAAACTGAATGTCATATGTCAATATTTAATGATGTCAACTGTCATTTACTTTTGTTGATTCATGTTGAAATGGTGACACCAGCAAAAGCTAACTTTGCTCCCAGATTACGTCCCTGACTTTTAAACAAGAGATTGTCTTCTGAAGACAACAGTTAAACATTTGCCTTAATTGTCATTGGCCATATACTTCCTCTCAGACTACGATGGTCATTAGGATTATTATGTATATACAGGATATCAGTCTTGTCTGTTTTTTTTTTTTTTTAATGAAGGCATTTTCCTCCAGTTTTTATTTTTTCTGATTTTAATGAGCGGTAACCGGGTAGAAGTATGGAAAGATGATATTGAGTTTCAGTTTACCCAACAGTAATCGACTACAAATGTAATTTATCACTGTTTTCCAGACAAGAAGATCCGTGTCTTTCTATATAATAGACGAATGATAGGTACAACCTCCCAATACCTTTGAGCGCTGTGGAACTGCATGATAATGATTTTGTGAGGTTGATGGCTGATTTGCTGCATCAGATGTCAAGGCAGCATTTATTTTCTGCTGTTTGATGGCTGAGGTTTTGTATATATTTTCTTTCTGGAGCTGTTTTATCAATAAAACAAATTTAGGAGGAAAATAGTCTTATTTCTTTACAGCAAAGAGTGAAGTGTTTCTATTGTGAGTGTGTTAGGTACTGCCAGTAAGCATTTGAGTTTAGTAAATAACTTGGTTCTATACTTTTGTTTTAAATTAAGATATGTAGGCATCTACCTACACAACTTATTCTCCATTTTCAGTTGCGGTGTTAGGGAAAAAAAAGGCACAATTTGCTGGCACCTAATTGTTTTAATAAACAAAGTCACACATTGGTTGGGGGATACCCTGGTAACCTAGGGTTTAAAGCGCTAACCATGAACTGCATCGCCCCTAGTTCATATCTGGCCTTTGTTGCACATCATTCCCCCTCTCTTTCCTGTGAACCATCAAACAAGACAGTCTACAGCCATGCTAGCAGCTCTGTGAGGTTGTACTTAAAAACAGCAGTGTTTTGAGCTACCTGCTGTTTTTCAGTATAGCCTCACAGTGCTGCTCGTGTGGCTGTAGAGTCTTGTTTACCTCACAGTGAATGAGCCAACACAACAGAAATGGATTGAGAATACAGTACTGTAAGTAGAAGACAAAGGGTGGAATCTACAATCAGTGTCTGACCTTGTGTTATTTCTTTTGTTATGCAACAGTTGGGTGAAAAGTGTGCTAAGAGAACCAGGATTCAGTAAAAGCTGAGTGATTGCATTTGAAGTTTTAATCACTGCATTTGCAGTTTTAGAACACAAGTGACAACAATGCATCTGAACAATAGAGAAAAAGTGTAACCAAACAGCCAATGTCTTTACATGTTCTCTATTAAGATGCATTCAGACAGAGTTCTTTATCCAACATGTTTCTCATGCAAAATAAGACACGGACAGATAAACACCAGGGGCTGTATTCATAAAGCTTTCTAGTATAAAGAGTTGCTCCTAGTAACAAAATTCTAAGAATAATGAGGTTTTCTAAGAATTTAGCCTTACAGTTAAGACTATATCCTGGTAAAGATAAAAGTTATTCACAAAGCAGAGCTCCTAAGGTGAAAACTGGATGGAGTAGGGAGGAGGACTAAGAGGTAGGAGAAATATTCTCCAAATGCTGAATGACAGTGAGTTAATGAAGCGCTGCAGATTAGATCGAGCAGAGATAATGTTTGTGGGCGATCTCGTTAGAGATGCGCTCACATCTCCACCCAACATAACATTATAACGCCAGAAATGAAAGTGGTCACAACACTAAGATATTTGTGTTGAGATTTTTTGCCTGTGTTCAAACATTTTGTAGGCTGTATGGCTTACAATTGATTCATTACATAAAATAGTATTCATAATTACACCATGGCTTAATAGAGACTAAATTCTATGATTAGGCCTATCAATTTCACTGTCTATTCCATGTCCAGTATCACTAAAAGTGCATTTTCCTGTCCTTTTCTTTATTTTTTTTGATCTACCCATCACACTTTTAAAAGAAAGTGTCATACCTAGCAACGGGGTCAGCCACACCTCATTAAAGTAAAAGTTTCTGTCCCTTTCTTGCTCACAGTGCTCTGAGAATTTTCCTAAATCACTCCTAAGCTAGGACTCCTTGCTAGAGATTTTTAGGCTAAATTAGGAGCTCTCCGAGAGTATTCTCAGAATGTTCGTGAATACGGCCCCTGGATGTTTGATAGTGTCTGTCAGCCATACTTCTAGTCCCTCTTGTTAATGGGATTTACATAATTGGAGTCTTTCATGATTACACAAGTTCTCCATTTATTTTTGAAGTGTTGGGTTGATTTAGTTGTTAATTAGCATGTCACATATCCATCAAATCATTTCAGTAACTCTTTTTCTCCGCATTGCAAGCAACATCCTGTGGGTTCAGTAAAGTCTGGGTCTCTCCAACATTTACAACCTCTTATCTAATTGGCAACTGCTGTCTCTTGTCTTGTGGAGACTCTCCTGTCACCTACTGTGAGTCCCTGTTATGACGTCACAGAAAACAAGCCTTTTGATAACTACAGCATGTATTTGCTGCATTGGCATACATTAGAAAAAAAGATGTTGGTTTGATGCACAGATACAGTTTTGAAAGACCTCAAAAATTTGTCCATTTGTTTTTTCCATTTGTTTTTTTTTTCAAAGTTTCAACAGGATTTCTTGTCTTACTGTTAGATGAGGGCAACAAACACAAATGGACAGGTTTTGTGTTTGGAACAGAATCTTCAGTCATCTCCAAACAACCACCTAGAGCTAATGATTGAATTCAGCTTTGTGTCAGTGTTAAAATCTGTTTGTTTTTTGCAGTTAATTGCAGTGATCGTGGCTCAGTTGTGCTCTGTCCTCTGCTTCAGTACTGCTGATCTTGGTGTTGAGCAGTCCCATTCCAGGCCTCCCAGGGCAGTACCAGCTGGGCCCCAAGCGGTACCAGCCCTGGTACAGCCCCCTCCAGCTCAGACACCCCAGAGCGCCTCCTAGCAACTGGGTGGGGAACTGAGGGAAGTAAGCTAAGAGACAGAGCAGCAGAAAGATCCAGAGCCCGAGCAGGAGAACACAGAACAGGAAGAGGATCCTCAAAGGGGCATCTGAGATCCCGCCCAGGCTCAGATAAGGGCCAAACACGGCTGTTTCCTCAGCCAACAGCAGGCAGCAGAGACAGAGGAGGAAGACATCTTCTGAAACTTCATACCCCCTCCACAGCATCCCAGCTCTGAGGCACTCAGACTTACTCTCCCCTTCTCGCAGCACCAACAGAGGCTGCCCGTTGGCGACCTGTGAGTCGGTGAGTAAAGGTTCGTAGCAGCTTCCTGTGGCATTCTCCAGAAGGTCCAGGAGTTTACAGAAACCAACCCACAATCCGCCAGCCACCCCGAGCCGGGAGAGGTGACGGATGGAGAGAGAGAGGGAGCGACGGATGGAAAAGGAGAGGAGGAAGACGAAGGAGCCGACAAAGATGCAGGTCCAGCCCCAACCAGAGCGCAAGAACATCCTGGAAGAAGGACAGGAGAGATGTGAGCAATTTTAGAAGTTAGAAGTAAAGTGAGAGATTGGAGGAGGGATGGGAAGAAGTTAGATCAATTAGATTTTTTCATGTTGAAAATTAAGTGTAGCAGTTAAACATCAGGACATCACTGCCACATTAACTGTAATAAATTAGTGTGATTATATAAAAGCCACCATTGAGAAGATCCTCTAACAGCTCCTACTCAGCATTTCATATTTCACACCCTCCTCTGTTGCTCTTCTTGAGGTTTCTTCAATCTTCAAGACATTATTAATTTGAACAAATAATATATTGAGGTGTAAAAATTCTCCACATAGCAGCCTGACAATAGAAGGCCAGGATTCAAGTATTCAATTCAGTCTTAAATCAAATAAAAAAATGTACCATTGGGTTTCCTCAAGAATTTTGACTTTACCAACTAACTTTCTGTAGATTTTGTAGTAATTAACAATGCAGCCATTTTAGAGTTAAGCTGTGTACTAATTCTTAGTATATACAAATGTGAAATAAGTTTTGAATATGCACTGCATTCATACTGGAAAAGTAAACTAAGTAAAAGTAAAAAAACATGTCAGTATGCATAGAGAATTGAATTCAATCTTGACTGTATTGATGATGGACAATGTTGCCCTGCAGTGGAAATAAATAATGGTGGACAATGGTGAGACAGCTCCAGGACAATGTAATAAACCTTTGGATCATTTTCCTTTCTCTTTGTTAAAGCTGAACGAAGCAATATATTTTTATATTAACAATGGGTCAAATAATTATAATGTGATAAGGTCGCTTGCATTGCTCGACTCAGTAGCTCTACAGAGCTTTTCAGCATCATTTAGCTCATTGTTTTGGTTTTACGGCTGCAATTTTTCTGTTGTGGTTCAGTCTCAGCGCTCTCATCAAGCTAACCACTGTACACTACCTGCCCAGCACAAAACAGGAGACATAACTGGTGAACATAGTGGAGCATTTAGCTGCTAAAGAGCCAGATATTATAGGAGTTGGTGGAGGTTGTGGCTCTACATTCATCATCCAAATAAGTGCTAACGTTGCTCTGTGGCTACTGAATGTGTAAACAGGCAACTGTTTGCTAAGTTTACCACAACAACTTTATAAGGTGATGTTGTGTTTAGAGCTTACTCTGCTGCCCCCAAGTGGCCAACAAAAAAAAAATCTATTAATGCAGCTTTAAGTTTAATTGGCAGAAGCTACTAACAGCCAAAACAGTATACTACACAGATTAGTACATAGTGTATACTTAATATGTAGTAACACTAAGTAGGCCAGAACAGAATTGTGACTGTGGCAAATACTAAATGGTTGGTTTAGATTTATCATGGGAAACCAATGAAAGTGACTCTGGTGTTATTTCAACAGTTAAACACAGAGGAGGAAACCTATTCTTAAACAACAGCTTTGAACAGATGAGACAATCAAAACACTGACATGTCTTCCAGCTGCCAAAAGTTATTTTCTCTACATTTTCTTTGACCACTAACACTCAGACAAGGTGTAGGCCTGCATTATAGGCCTGCTGTGTCAGATGCAGGCAGATGCAACTCAGTGGCGCAATAATACCACTGGTTCAAAGAAGACAAGTGAGCAGGAAGTAAGCAGGAAGCAGCCTCACCTGTAGAGGAAGTGGCTTCTCTTGGCAAAGATGCTGTGCTGGGAGACCCAGAGGCTCAGCGCAGGGCCGAACATCACCACTGCTGACAGCAACAGGTGAAAGTGCTGCCGGAACACAGTGTTACCCAGGAACCGGGCCGCCAGGTCCGACAGGACCACCAGCACTGTGTTGAGGAACATCTGGACCCAGAACCAAACCTCTGACCGGATCTCAAATGAACTTTTCTAATGAAAATGGACTGCTGCTGGCTCTGAATGCAGCAGTGTGTTTTTGTAGATTATCCACCTCAGTTTAAATGGCAGGTGCTGTTTCTTGTGATAAGGCTGTAATCCTGTCTAGAATGCATTTAACACACTGCTGTGGATTACCTCTGTTGCATATGGGAACAATTCAGCATCTTCTGTAGTCCAAAAGTCTGGTTTGAATCAATCAATCTATACAGACTAATCTATATGTTTTTAAATTTGAGATTTGATCCATTGGTGCATTGATGGAAGATTAGTCTAATGCAGAATAGCTAAAAGTCCACTGGTGTTAGCTGCTAGTGTTCGGCACCCATGCGTAGAGTGTATATGAATGAAATGACAGCTGGCCCCTAGCATTCCACAGACTGCAAATATGTGCACACTGTGAAATCCAACTGTGAAACTCTTCAATCCAGCAGGCACTGACTCAGTACAGTATGCTGTATACTGCTCTCAGTTTTCACTCTTTGGACTGAAGCCTTCAACAATGCAACCAAACCACATAAATTATGCTTAGCTGGTTTTTCTTGCAGCTGCAGAAAGATGAGCTGAGCTTCAGTCTTCTCTGACCTCGTATAGCAGGTTTTCCCATGTGTCTCCTTCCTGTTTTCCTCTTGCTGTGCAGTGATTGTCACAGGCCGCCTCTGGATCACTTCTGCAGAAATGCAATGGCTGCCGCCGTATTCCACTCAGCGACGGCCACCGCTGTGTTACCCTGAGACATCCAAGAGTTGTAGCTTCAGAATACCTCCCCTGTTTGAACTATCCCTGCAGTAACTGTAGCTTCTCTGCTCTTTTCTGCCACTGACACCCACCCTCTCCAACACACACACACACACACACACACACACACATAAAAATATAGAGTTGATGTTCTCACCCAGTCATATGCCTCCTGGGCCTTTAAGGTGTCACATTGCTCCTACTGAGATGACTGAAGGGTACAGAAAGTTTAAACCAATGACATTGATTCCTTGGTGTTAATATGGATATTGCATGGTTTCTGATTAATTTAGTCTTAATTGCCAGCAGAGTTAGAGGCTGAGAGCAAGCTGAGCTGCGGCAACAGAACCAATGTTACAGAAAAGTCATGAATTAAGTCTCAGCAATGATGTGAAATTAGATGCAGTGTGTTTCCTTATGTTTGTGTGTGTGTGTTCATGTGTATTAATAGCAGTAACCTTTGTGCTGCATCTGTATCAGAGACTCAGCTGTTGAAGCAGCCTGTCTCTGTCAATCAATGAATGGTCACACACACACACACACACACACACACACACACACACACACACACACACACAGTCTATTTACTGTCCTTTTCTCTCCTTTCTCTTCTCTCTCTCAGATATCACCCAGCTTCATTTAGCGTCTTAAATGACCCTGACCAAGGCAATTCCATCAACTAACCACATAAGCACCTTAAACCCACAAGCAAGTTCATTTATACAGAATGACCTTTCAACCCATTCATACTGTCTCTCACATCATGTCAAAAGGTGTAATGCATCTACATTACTTCATGCTAACAACACATGAAATGTTGTACTGTATAACCAAGCTCTATTTGTGTTGTACTAATTAGTTAGTGACTTCCACTTCCAAAAGATGCAAGAACGTTTTGGGAAATATGTTTATTGCTGAGAGTTAGATGGGAAGACGACAAAGCTAGAGCCAGCAGCCAGCGAACTTAGCTTAGCATAAAGACTGGAAACAGGTAGCCTGGGTATGTCCAAAAGTAACCAAAACCACCTGCCAGCACCACTACAGCTCACTGATTGACAATTAAATTGAATCTGTGCAAAAACCAAAGTTTGAAGACAACAGTCCGGCACATAGCCCCCCAAAACTGCGACTTGTCATTTCTACACTTTGATTTTTGTACAGATACAAAGATACAAGATATAATGTGTTAATTAGTGAGCTTCAAAGGTGCTGGTAGGCAAATAATTAACCTTTGTTCAGAGCCAGTCTAGCTGTTTCCTCCTGTTTTCAGTTTTTGTGCTAAGCTAAGCTGCTAGCAGTATCATATTTACCATACAGACATGAGAGTGGTATCAATCTGAACATCTAACTCTCAACAAGAAAGCGAATAAGTGCATAACCTAAAATGATAAAATGAGATAACATGCAAAAGCTGGGATCATTTCTGCTGTTAAATAGGATTTTGCCAAATGTATCTATTTTGTTTTGTTGTTGCTGTGGTGTTATTGCCCTCTACCTTCTGTAGAAGTCCCTTTTCCATTGATTTTCCAATGATAAAGTTTCATATCTGTTACTATTAAAGAACTTTTCCCTGGAAAAACCTATGAGATTGTTTGCCCGTCTACAGTGTCTGGAGAGCTGTATCAGATACTGATCTCGGTGCATATGTCTTATACTTGTCATTGGTACAACTCATATTTCCACTGTACAATGATGTTTTAAACAAGTTTAAATCGTTCAGTTTGTGTCTTATTTTCATGTTTGAGTTGAAAATAAATATCTTTCCAAGGATGATGATTCTGCTCACCAGACAGATGTAGGTTAGGTTAGTTACATATGTAACAGATTAAAAAGTGTGTAATTCAACATTAGGCAAGTTAGTGCACTTTATTTCTTATTCTTATTACTATAATCTTCTTCTGCCCCTTGCTGTACTTTGTATTTCTGAAATGTCTGAGCTGAACTCTCCTATCTGTCTGTCTCTCAGTTCCTGCCTGTCGTCTGTCCAGAAATAAAGGTTGACCTGATTTTCAAAGTGTTAAAAGTGTCTCTTCTCTCTTTCCATCTGCATGCAGAAAGGCTGAACAGTCTAGTTAAGTCACTGACAGCATTCAATCCACTAACCACTACATCTGTTACACTATCTCCGAGTAATATAAATGTCAGTGTGTTGCAGGTGTAAAGAATGGTGGACTCTTTTTAGAAAACTTAAAACATTTGTGCAAGGTTTCTACATGTTTGAGGACACCAAAGTATTTGAGAATCGTTTTTTGGCCAATCTATAATTATCAATCAATTAGTGCAGCAAGTTGAATTACTTCCATATCAAATGGCTCTACTAATGCCTGTAGGACTGCACTATGTCGAAAGGTTTTTCTAACATTTTGTTCCTTTCATGTGTAAATTAGCGTGGAGAAAACATTTGAAACACCTCTCAATGCATTCCAATACAATAATAAATAAGGGCTGGAACCTGCTCAGCACCTGCTGCCAGTCACCACAAGAACAAGCACCACCCTTTATAAGGTAGGTGGCTCCCACTATTTAGACAATTTGCTGCAGGTTTGATTTGGTACTATTACATATAAGCTTGTGAGGCTACAGGTTGACTTAGTGAGGAGAGAGACCTTCATATCATCTTTGATCCAATGTTCATGCCTCCTCCTTTAGAAAGCATTCCCCCTGATTAAGTGTCCTAAAGCAAGACACCCAGGTTTCTGTTCCAGGTCTGACCCTGACCTCCCTGTGGGAGGAAAAAGACAATCTCCCTATTGATACCAATACAATATTATTGTAACTTACACTGAGTGTATGGTTCAATTTGATGGTGAACTATTTAGTTTGCTGCCACACAAGTGCAACAGCACCAAGAGGAGCAAGACTGATGTCTTAACTAATATATTGTGGCACTGTCTACCACAATTACATTTGTGTTGCTGACATCCACAGGAATTAGAGAGAAGTTCCATATGTCGGCCAACTGTAAAATGTCACCAAATTAGACACAGGATATTGGATACAATATGTATTTGCTGTTTATAATACACACATAATACAACCTTTCAAAAAATGCTAGAAAACCCAAGTAGAGAGAAAGATGCTGAGTAGATTTGGAGCCAAGATACAGTGAGTACTGAATAAACCATGCACTGAAAAGTTTTGGGGTTCTGATGGAGAAATACTTAATCAGTGGGGTTAGATGTTTTATGTGTCCAAGTGTATCAGAGGTGATAGAACATCTATAAATTCACTCACTGACTTTAAATCACAGACAGACATAATGTGATCACAAGTTTATATCCAGTTTAAACACTGAATTATAAGCATGTGAGAATGTTTCTTCCTCCTAAATCCCTTTATGTATTCATGAAAAAATACTGCCACTGTGTGGATCAACTGTGACATTACTATTTACTCCAACACAGGGGTAAAGGCTTACAGAATGTGATGAGTAGTCGAGTATATTAGATTATTTATTCGCACCTGTAAAACTCCTGTGTGCTCAGATGGTAAATGTTGCTTTGAAGTATTTACAAAAGTTAATAGTGTGATAATCACTGCACTATCACCATCTTCTCTCTCCGGTAGTTGTGTGCTTTCTCTCCTCTCTCTCTCTCTCTCTCTCTCCTTCTGTTGCTTTCTGCAGGTATTTCTGCCTCCGGAGCTGTAGAGTCTGGATCTATGGTTGCAGGCCACCTGCTGTTCCTGCTCAACAGCTGCTGCTGCTATTATTGTTATTGGTCTTATTATTAGTGTTATTAATATTATCATTATTGCTATTATTTCTTTTTATTAATATTAATATCCTTACCACTACCACTACTATTACTTTACATCTCTATATGGAAATTGCATTGTACTACTGTATGTTCCCTTTCCTCCTGCTCTCTCTCTCTCAACCCAACCGGTCGAGGCAGATGACTGTCCACCCAGAGCCTGGTTCTGGTTCTGCTTGAGGTTTCTGTCTGTTAAAAGGGAGTTTTTCCTTGCCACTGTCGCCTAGTGCTGCTCATGGTGGGAACTGTTGGGTCTCTGTAAATAATACAATAAAGAGTCGGTCTAGACCTGCTCTATATGAAGTGTCCAGAGATAACTTCTGTTATGATTTAGTGCAATATAAATAAAATTGAATTGACTAGCTCTGATTTATATAAAGGAATAGTGATTAAAGGTCTCTCTCTTTAGCATCAGCAATTTTGTCCCTTTGTGTGCTGCTTTAGTCTCTGTCAAACACAACCAACTGCTTAGTCCCTTGCTTAGTTCTCTCTTTACTCCACATTGTTTTAGGAACATAAATACAAACCTGCAAGTTAGTTAGCATGGGCAGTAATAGCCACCATGGCTACATGGACAAAGAATGCCTCCTACAGAAACTCTATCTTCAAACATCCTGTTAAGCATTTTTGCTTCAGCTTCCAGACTGAGCTATACCTTAACGGAGCTACACTACTCTTATAACACTCTGAAGGATTAGGACATTACAGCAGTGGACACTGTTGGAAAGACAAGTCATCTCTAGGAAGTGCAGTGAAGAAACACAACAGCAGCCAAACTTACATAAGCTTTAAAGTAGGTAACAAAGTAATATGCTGTTACTAATGACTGACTGTCACTGTGCTCAACACTGGTTCCTGTGAGAACACAGCCAGTCACTTATTACACGTGAACCCCTGTAAAGAACTCATGAGTTTATCCTAATCCAGTTCCCACAATCCTTCACCTGTTAATGACGTTCTACTCTGGACCATGTTAGGAATATATGTCACAGAAGTATGACATCCTTGTGTACTGTGTATTTTCAAGATGTATATTTAACATGACAATGGTTTGGTATTAAGTTCAAGAGATCAGTTCTGTGTTAAACTAATTCTCATGAGCTGCCAGAAACAGCATGGAGTAACTGAAAGGAAATCACTAAATACCCAGAAAAACAAAAACCCTGCCCCTGCAGAAGAAGGGGCCCAGCTTCTCATTTGTAAATGTGCTGCTACACCAGCAGGTCAATGAAACAGTGACTCTATTTCCATACCTGCTTTCCAAGAATGTTATTAAAACCTGATCTAACAGATGTTGTTAGATCAAATTCATGATTGTGCCAACCCTTTGAGCTTCGCCAAGACTGTGGTCCTCTTGAAGGCAGCAACTGATGACTAGACAATGGTTGTCTGGTGTGATGAGTCCTGTGTCCAGCTGCACCACCATGAGTTCAGATTCAGACTGTGATGTGAACGACATGAAGCGATGGAGCCATCGTGCAGGACTACGCTTGTACATGCTGATGGTGGAGTTGTTCTGGTCTGAGGAAGATTCAACTGACAAGCAGGGTACGATAAATACCTGTGAATGATGCCTTGATGCTGGAGGATATCTAACATCATAGTACACCAAGTTTATTCATGGTCACCATGTATCCCAAAGGAAATAGTACAAAACAATGCTCATGCTGACTGGCTAGTACAAGAATGGTACAGTAATACACTAAAGATCATTCAGATGAGATGATGTTGACCTTCCCCAACCATTCCCTGATATCAGTCCCATTGAACACTGCTGGGATGAACGTAAATGCAGTGTCCCTTGAAACAAGCATCCACCCATAAAATATTGAGCAGAGTTGAAGCAGGGGCCAAAGTTAGTCCAACTTGGTCCTGAACACAAAAAAATGATGTTACAGTTCACCAGTGAAAATATAATATGCAGATTTCTGTTCTGCATTTTTATAAATTCCCCCTTAAAAATGTGTCACTTGCATGTTTGACCTTCACTGGCACATCAATCATTGTCATTCCTATTTTATTAAATCTTAGATGCAAAAAATGTTTCATTTTCATCCGTCTGATAAAGTGGAAGCAAACTCACTCTCTCTTGTAGACCCTGACTATTAAATACAGTATTTATTGTTTAATACCTCAGCAAAGGGCTAATATTTTAGGTCCACTATATAAATTGGACCTTCAACAGTGTTCTTCAACTATTGTTTCTATTTCGGCACTATTCATTTTGTTTGTGTTTTCACTTAAATGAAGTAGGATGCAGTACTACATGGTGACCCAACCCTGTGCTGCTCCTCCCAGTGCCGATCCCTTAAAGGGCCAGGTATCTGTGTGGAGTCAAGGCAGCCAGAGGGACTGTCAGCAGTAGGATCTCACCTTTAATCCTCCATAAAACTCACTGACAGAAAACAGCTGCTCTGCCCTGTCCCACTGCTGAAAATGTTCCAAAGCAGAGAGCCAGAAGGGAAGGACATGGATGGACAGGCTGGAGGCCTTGTGTACATTCCTACCAAAGGACAAAAACATGCCTGAATGTTTTTTATTGACTGGATTCAGTTCTAATGAAAGACTACACTGAGTGATTACTTACTACTGCACTTACAAAATCAGTGCTGAATAGTATGGGGACACTCACATACATCACAGCTATACCCCTCGCAATATAAAAGCAATTTACTCCTAGGATGATTGGCATAGAAAACCAGTGGTTCATGAGGACACTTCTGTAGCTAAAATATGTACTTTTTAACAATATCCATCAATATTTACAAATAGTCAATATCATATAAAACCTTCAGTGTCTAAAAAATACCAGCCAAAATATGACTGAGAGAATAAACAGATATAACACTTATATCAGTTCAAGTTCTTTGTCTATCTGTGGTGGTTATTTTTTTCCCATGACTGTGTCTTCTGGGCATGGCTCAATTCAGTTCTAGTTAAAGTGAGCCCTTATCTCCCTGGCTACTATCAGGCTGAAAATGCCACTGATGGTGTGACCAGTAAACAGACTCAAATGCAGTTTGTGTGGTCTGACTATGCAGCGGAAGGCAAGGTATCAAACAAAAGGTTTATTAATATCCATCACACCCAGAGTATTAATAAACTGCACACATGCTTAATACCAAAATGATGAGAGAACAATGGTGAGTGCAGCTTTCTATTGATAGATGAGACTTTACCTTTATTTTATTCCTAAGTGGTAACTGGTAACGGAAAAAGTTGCTTTAATATATAATACAGGCCTCCAGTATTTCTTTTTATAATAGGATGTTTGAGTGGGTATATGATGAATCAATGGCACTTCACAACAATGGGCCTCATGCATGAATGTTTTATTTTTCTCTTTTTAAATCCTGCATGCGATACATGGAAAATGACAGCCATGTCTCTTTTTACCCACCTGAGTATGTTGATGAATTGCACTTAAATTGGATGCACCAGGAAATTTACAATTAGCATAGGGAAACCCCAATAAACCCATGTAAGGGCAGTGGATGTGTGTAAACCACAATGGCAGGCAATGTTAAACTCACACAATAGAAGAAAAAAATAGAAAAAGGAAGGAAATGCCACCTAAGGGCAACAAAAAGAAAAAAAAAACGTATCCTCTGCAGAAACAGAAACTTTACATAATGAAGTTTCATTAAAGCGCCTCCTGCTGGGTCTGAGGGTTGGTAAGTAGCGTCATAAGCCACTGTAGTAGCAGCTAGCCCAGAACACCTGAATTAAAAGTTGGAGTTATTAAAAATCTATAATATTATAACACTTACCAATAAGCCACCCATCTCCAGGAGCACCTCGATCCAACCACATACTCACCAAACTGTTGTGCAGCACCAAAGAGTCGTGTGCTCCCCCCGGCCAGCGGGCCACCACGTTCAAGATGTGATTCTGTGCATCACATAGTATTTGGACGCTGGAATGCAATTCTTTTCTACTGGGGAACAGATTTAGAGATGGTGCCTTGATGCACACATGAGTAGCCTACAGTCGATTGCTCCAACAATATAGTCCAGCGATGGCATAAAAATTCCTTTTTATTTGCGTCTGCTGAGCAGCGGTATATGGATTATTAACTGTGGTGTTAACTGGTGTATGCGTGTGTGTGTGTGTGTGTGTGTGTGTGTGCGCGTATTGGTCTAATTTTGTAGTCATTTAGGCTAGACCTAATCATCTTTAGTAAACATTTAAACTTTTTAACTGAATAAATAATTGCAGAACAATTTTCTTCTGTGTTTTCATAAAGCAAATTGCTTTTTCATCATTATTAATTTTTCACAGCACAAAATGCAAGTTTTGTGCGTATTGGCTTACATGTGGTCTAGGGCACTCTTACATTTTGATCTTACCTAAGAACAAGCTGTAAATCAGCTCTTCCTTTTCATGATAACAGATCTTCTTTGAACCAGTCGGCAAGTAGCCAATTGAACTTTGGAGAAAAACCTTTGTCTATGGAGAGTGGAAAAAAGAATTGTAACAAAGATTATTAAATTTGAATGCAAAGGCTGTGGTAAACAAAAACAGAACAGCAAAAAGCAAAAAAATACAGACAGCAATACAACAACTTGCATTGTGTTCGACATTTGAGGTTGTCCATTTCGAGTGCGTGTAAAACTGTTCAATAGAATTTTGTGTAATGCCACTTCCTGGTCATTTAACAGCAGTAGTCTTAGAACAGGCAATTTCCCTCAGGGTTAATGAGGCATGGTAGAGAACACAGTGTGACTGCTTTTCCTGGTGCAATTTATCTCCTTACGTTGTTGCCTTGGATATTATTTATTCATGAGTATTTTGTTTGATCACTTTTTAGATACTATAAACAGAATATAGTTGCTGTATTATTGTTTTGCTGAAAAAAATCAAGTTTAAATGTGAGTTAACTGAAAGCTAGTTTTGGGGGACGCCCGATCGAATGGTACCACCCCCGACTTTGTACGACCAGGGGAAGGGGGCGCAATAGCCAAAACCCAAAATATCTCAAGAGCTTTTCTTTTAAATAGACCAACAAATCAGTCCAATGAGATGCGATGTTTGTTCGTCTGTTTGCTACCAAGCATAGTAACTTAAAGCGTCCTGCCTGAACTCATGATTTATGACAAGAATTACTAATGTCATTCATTTGTACATCACTACAAATAGAAATATAGACAACACAGTTTGACGTGACAGGGTGGGTACGCTCCATGTGGCTGTAGTGTAGCATAACAGCATGGAATACACATCACATGAATTACATGAAGAGTACATTTTCAGTAACCTACAACACAAAGTCAATCATCAGAACAGCCCTCTGATTCTGTCAGGATAGGCTCCAGGATCCAGTGCTCATGACATTGCTGCGGGTTGGAGCATAAATAGACTGGTAATGGAGAACTTCACCTTCGGGCTCATCTTTCCCAACAGTCCGGTACAAGGCCTGCATCACTACAGACGCTGCACCAATCTGTCTGTCAATATGATGGTCCACCTTACCCTAATTTGTGAACAAGACTCCGAGATACTTGAATCCCCTTACTTGGGGTAACAACTGATTCCCAACCTGAAGGAGGCCGTTCACGGTTGTTTGGCAGAGTATCATGGCCTCAGACATGGAGGTGCAGATTCTCCTCCCAAGCCCACGTGTGTGGCAGGTCACAGTCCAATAAGGCCAGCAGAATTATAATCAGCAAATATCTGAGATCACTGCAGACTGGACACATTCCACTTGTCGATTGTAACAACAGATTCTGTCCATGAAAATCACAAACAGAACTGATGACAGGGCTCAACCGTGGTGGAGCCCAATGATGCGCTTGACTTATTGCAGAGAACAGCTCTCATCCAGTTATACAAGGGCTGGATGGTCCTGGAGTGTCCTTGGGGAGGCTGAGCAGTGTGATACTTGATAAATGGAGCACATATTTCGAACCATCACTCTTCCACAAAGGATTAGGAGATTCCAAAGGTTTTCTGTCCACAACCTGATCCCCAGTCACAAGCTCCCCTCCCCTGCAAAGAACAACCTGGAAAAAGCCCTGTCTCCCCTTCCTGAGTCTTCTGATATTTTGCCTGAACATCTTTGAGGCCAAGCGAAAGTCCTTCTCTATGGCATCTCTAAACTCAGCAAACACCTGAGTTTTTGTTAATGTGATCACAGAAGCTGCAGTTACTCTGGCCTTTTGGACCAACCAAACCTTAAAGGCCTGCTTCTTCCAATTGACTGCTTTTTCCACAGCTTTAACCCACTTCTCCACCTGTGGGTTTTAGGATTTCCCCCACAACAGGCATGACTGGTACAACCTTCTGGCTACACAATGGAAGCTTTGAGTCCAGTGAGAAATCCAAAATCCAAAATCCGATAAGATATAGCACCATTTTCTGAAGTTGAAGACCTTGCAGACAGAGCCTCAGTCCGATGTTCCCAGTTCCCAGTTGTGCGATGGTCTGGGAGTGTCTACATGACCATGCTGATTGTAGCACAAGTTGAAATACTAACCAGAAATCCCAACTTGAAGAGCGATACAACGCTAAGCGACTGCACAGTGATTAATGTCTTTGTGCCCTCATAGTATGATTGTACAGCTCTGGAAAGGTCATCTTGGCGGGGATCAGTCTCTCTTGCATCTTCACAGCTCGGTAAACAGCAGAATGCTACAGTGCATGGTAAACAAGGTTCTTCTTCCCTGAGGGCGTCTTCCGGTCTGATTGCTGGCTTACCTGATTGGCCACCGCAGTGTGACGTCGGGTTACGTTTCTCCCAAAGTTGATTCTTTTTCAACATTTGCCGCAGGGCCGGTGTGTTTTTTCCGGCATCCCCTGCGGTCCCCACCGCCGCAGCCTAAACACACTACCCACGTTCAAATGAATGGGAGGACTGCCAATTTGCCGCAATGCCTGATTTGGTCTGAATTCAGCCTAAGGTGACTCAGGACACACTTAACAGGCAGATCTCCCAGAAAGTTGAAATATTAAAAAAGGGGTTCTGCACAACCCCTTGATTGTTGCATTTATTAAATAATTATTTTATTTCATTTTGTAAACATAGTCAAATTAGTTCAAATCTATTGTGAAGATAGATTTACAACAGTGAACTCTAAATAGATAATGTTCCTCCTACTGTTCCTGTTTACTAAGATTTTCTGCTGTTTCAGGCTGAGCATACAATTTTTTCCAGAGCAAAAAAAAAGGTTTTCTTACCCAGACCCCACTGGTCACAGTTGCACCCAAACCACATACCACATACTGTGTGCACAGCCTTTTTTAGATTAATGAATACATTGAAAATGACGTGAACTTGATTTAAACTATTTCAGCAGGTAATTTTATTTTTCACCTAACTAGCAATTCATACCTTTCTTGTTACACTCTGCCCCTCTTTTCTCCTCCTCACAGGCAATAAATAGAATCTGGTTTCTGTCCACTACCAGTCCTCACTTGGAAAAAGAATTTAGCACAAGAGATGATGGAAAAAAGTGTGGTAGAATTAGAGAGAGGTTACACTTGGGTGAGTCACCGATGAGTTATGCAGGAGAAAATTCCTGGCGCTGTTCCCAAAAAATCACATTATTTGGATATGAGCAGAGAGGGCAGCCAGACACCAAGAGAGCCATAGAGAGCCCTGTCATAAGTGATGAAAGTGATGGCAATTACCACAATGTGTGGGCGTGAGGGTAAAGGGTATGTGTGGGAGTAGTGTACCTGTTGATGTTTATGTGTGTGTATTTGTGTGTGTGTGTGTGCGTGATAGTTAGCAGGTCAGGGTGGTGCCCTTGGCCTTGTAAGGCAGGGTTATCTGGTGTTATATATTTGATCCCTGCCTTCCCTGCAGGTCTACCAGCTGCTTCCTCTTCACCTGGCCTTTGTAAGTCTGCACAATTGCTTGTATTTTGTATTGATGCTGTTCTTCATACTGTTTTTTCTATTGTCTAAACTAAAAGGAAAATAGATTTAAATGTGATCTCATTTAACAAAATAGAGGTGATGGGAAGGTACACTTTTTAAAATTTGAAACATAGCACAAGAGTGACATACTGTACTTGCTTAACAAGGTGTATGCCACACCAAGTTAAAATATCTTTGTCAGATATATTTGAACATTTGAACTAACTAGGTTAAACTAATTATCCGAAATACTAGTAAGAAAATCAAGACACCTGTTATTTCCACAAATGTTGATGTGGTAAGCTACTGTAATTCAAACATTTTACAATAACCTTAAAATATCATATTATATAATATAATATTAGTTTTCTCTGCCCACTTCAGGTGGATCACTGACTTGTACTCTGAAGTCTGAGCTCACCTGTCATCTGAGTTGAACCCACAGGTAAATTCTCCTTTGCTAATACTTTCATAGCAATTCATATTATAGACTTAAAGACTGATATAATATGACTATGGTCTTCTGTATAAGACAAAGATGGATTTGTAAATAGTTAAAATCCAAAATCCTTGAAACAATAGTTGGAAAAGTCAGACAGCGAGGCTTTTACCAATCACTATTAACTGTATGTACATTAGTGCAGCCATGGGGGATGCAGAGATGTCTGTGTTTGGGGTGGCTGCCTCGTACCTGAGGAAGTCGGACAAGGAGCGTATGGAGGCATCCACACGTCCCTTCGACATAAAGAAGGAATGCTTTGTCCCGGATCTAGTGGAAGAGTTTGTGAAGGCAACCATCACCAGCCGAGATGGAGACAAGGTCACTGTAGAGACGCAGCATGGGAAGGTTAGTGATTACATTTAATTTCAATGATAAAATTACTATCAACCTAAAGCCTAAGCTTAGCATATCACCATGTACAAAAATAAGTGCAAGCACAATGCTGAAATACAGCTATAATCTGGGAACAACCTGAGGTACAAGGCAGGCTTTGGATAGATTTTGCAAATTGGTAGAGATTTACAATTTGTAAAGTGATGTCTGACAAATCTGCGTGAATTCATTAATTCACAATGAAAAAGGTTTGCCTTAACCTAAGAGAGAGATAAAAGATAAGCACTATCAAATCCAGACTCTGCTCCACTTCATTCTTCGGTGCACTTGAAACCAATCTGTCCCAGAAAAGTAACAGAATCCATTTAGTCATTTTGATTAACTGGGTCACTCCAGTCACCTGTGTCACTTAGAGCAGCACAGGAAGCACATTAGATGTGAGTCTGAGTTTATGTGGAAGTCCTTGTCTGGGAACAAGTGTTAATCTGAGTGTAAATCTATGTGTGATTTAAAGCATCTATCCTTGAGTAAGTGTAAATATAAGTTCAAATGGGAGCCTGAGTGCCACTGCAATTGAAGCGTCTCCAGTCACTACACTGAGCAGCTGAGTGATGAAATGCGGTGTTGCTGCCATCTGGCAATAACAATGTGTGGCATGCTTTGTAATGTTACACAAGCAGTGTTGATGATAACAGGGTAGCACATGCAGGTAACAAAAACAACAACAGAAACTGTCTGAATGTTTTTACTCACTCATAAAAATAACATTTCCAGGTGAAATTTATGTGACCATTACATAATCAGAAAACTGCATTGATTTTCATTAGACTGTGACTGTCAAAGAGTCCCAGATTCTGCAACAGAATCCTCCAAAGTTCGACAAGATTGAGGACATGGCCATGTTGACCTTCCTCCACGAACCAGCTGTGCTGTTTAACCTCAAAGAACGTTATGCGGCATGGATGATCTATGTGAGTAGCCTACAACCCAATAAACAAGATTTGTCAATAAACTGTACTGTGCGCCACTCAAAGCATGGCTCATAAAAGTTTGGTCCCACAAACCCAAACTGTAAGCCTTGTGCTGAAACCTATCTGGATGCAATAAAACAGTAATTTTACACTCATAGAAAATGTGTTCATGGTTAATTTTGCACCTAGTTTTAAAATAGATATTGTTCCATTGGCATTAGTTTTCTCTTTAAGATGTGAACAAAAACCAAATCATGGACTGAAAGTCATTAGTACAGGGATCTCTATCAGGAATGAGAGAATAGTACGTCCAAAACCTGAACTCATCAATATATCACATTTGTTTTAATTTATAAATGGCAAATGTTTGATGTTAAAACAGTAATAATTTTTATGTGAATTCCAGACCTACTCTGGGCTCTTCTGTGTGACTGTCAACCCCTACAAGTGGCTGCCAGTCTACGATCAACAAGTGGTTGGTGCCTACAGAGGAAAGAAGAGGAGTGAAGCTCCACCTCACATCTTCTCCATCT
This sequence comes from Macquaria ambigua, assembly GCA_008360985.2. NCBI lineage: Eukaryota > Metazoa > Chordata > Actinopteri > Centrarchiformes > Percichthyidae > Macquaria > Macquaria ambigua. Next base: position 79,489 of record VMKM01000999.1, read on the forward strand.
CTGACAATGCCTACCAGTACATGCTGGCAGGTAAAAACTAATAACACAGATAATGTTTTGGGTAACTTTTGTTACATACAATAATGCTGAATCTTGATACTAACAAAATTGTACTCTCAAACTTGTCTTTGTAGACCGCGAAAACCAGTCAATTCTGATCACGTACGTAATATCTTATACTTGAAAAGCATCGATGATACTATTTGCTCTGAAATAAAATCTTATTCTACATTATGCCACTGTAAGTATTGATCATTGACTTTGTAATTACAGTGGAGAATCTGGTGCAGGAAAGACTGTCAACACAAAGCGAGTCATCCAGTATTTTGCAAGTATTGCAGCTGGAGGCATAAAGAAAGACCTCATTGCCAAAGACAAGGTAAATAATAAGCTCTGTCAAATGTGTGAGATGTTGGAGGGGAGTTCTAGGGAGTCTTAAACTGGCTAAAATTACAGGTAATACAGGTACAGCAACAAGATGAGTGTCACCATTAACTCTTACCCCCTTTAATTGAAATGGAATGGAAACTTTCCCAGTTGAATTCCTGGTGTAAAGTGACACTGCCAGGAAATCTTGTCTGTGCACTGGTGACAAATCAAATTTAAAAATCACAAACTCAGCAAAACAATGGCTTTTTAATTTGTAGGTAAAGAAGTTTTTCAAACTTTGAAAACCTGAACAAATATCACTTGATGCCACCAGAGGCTGCTAATGTCTGTGTGTGTAGCTTTAAACATTAACTGCAGATTGAGCATACACAATGTTCCTCTTTGACAGGGTACCCTGGAGGATCAAATCATTCAGGCTAACCCTGCTCTAGAGGCCTTTGGTAATGCCAAGACCATCAGGAATGACAACTCCTCCAGATTTGTGAGTGCCTAATCCTTGTGTGACAGAACTGTGCTTATTATGTATTCAATTCCAATGAAAACACAATCAGTAGCAGATATTCAGGATTCTTTATAAATACAAACTTTATTCTTTCAGGGTAAATTTATCCGAATTCATTTTGATGCCAGAGGAAAGTTAGCTTCTGCGGATATTGAAACATGTAAGAACAAACACCCTTATAGTAATATAGGTGATTTTACACATGGCAGTATTTTCACTCTTGTATTTGTCACATGTCAGACCTTCTGGAGAAGTCTCGTGTGACCTTCCAGCTTAAGGCTGAGAGAGATTACCACATTTTCTACCAGATTCTGTCCAACAAGAAGCCTGAAATCCTGGGTTAGTACATGGCTGTGGTTCATTTGTGTCTCAGTGGTGGTTCTCATAGGCTTTTTATTGCAGTTGTGTCTGATCTTGTCTCACCCTGTCTCTGTGTCCTCCAGAGATGCTGTTGATCACAAATAACCCCTATGACTACGCCTTCATCTCTCAGGGGGAAACCCAAGTGGCCTCCATTGATGATGCAGAGGAACTGATGGCAACTGATGTCAGGCTCTTACTCATTCCTCTTTTTACAATTTCACATTAAACTCTAATCATAATGACTAAATGAGTTATACAGGATTTGGACCAAAAACAGCCCTGTGTTAAAACAACGCAGGGGGCTGTGTTGGTGGGGGCATGTATTTGATTGGCCAACGTAGCACCTTGTCAGAGGATGTTGCGTTGCAGCAAACTTTTTGCTGGACGGCCCTGTGTTGTTTTGCTGTGTTGTGTTGTTTTGGAGCCCTTTGCGTTGTGTCAATGGACTGGCTCCATTCAAATGAATGAGAGGTTTGCTTTTTTTCATGCAGGGCTAGAGTCTGTCTGAACATGGCCTTACGCTGTGTTCACACATACAGATACAAAATAGCAGGCGGTCTCTTCTGGCAAGCCCTTTGAACATTTAATCAGCAGGGTTGACTAATAGCGATTCAGTTTTCATTAGTGGAAATGACATTGCAAAACAGTTTTGACATTTTTGACAAGTCAAAACTGATTTGCAGATGTCTTTAATTTTAGATATCAGTAATTCCTTAGACATGAGGAGTGAGATTGGTTAGGGTTAGGTTAGGGTATCAGGATAAGCCAATCAGAGGCAGAGTAGGGCGGGTCATATTGCCCAAATTACCGTATTCATTTTGGATATGTATGTACGTCATTGAAGATATCTACAAAGACATTTTGACTGGTGGAAATTCCTTTTTTGATATCAACAATTCAATTTTTACAAAAGGAATTGTTGATATCTCAAATATAATTGTTACTAGTACGTATATAATTTTCTCTAGTTCCAATTTTATTTCAGATATCTGAAATGCAATTCTAGACATCTGAAATTCCATTCTTACTAGTTACAATTCCAAGCCAACATATCAATAATTTAATTTTGAGTAGTCAGAATTTAATTTTAGATATCTAGAATACCATTTATGATATCTGTAATCTAAGAACAATTGTAGATTGTAAAAATTAATTGTAATCAATTAATTGTTGATATCAAGAATGAACATTTTTTACTAAGAAATGAATTGTAGATATCTTTAATTAGAATTGTTACTAGTCAAAATTACATTATTGATATGTTGGCTTGGAATTGTAACTAGTAAGAATGGAATTTCAGATGTCTAGAATTGCATTTCAGATGTCTGAAATAAAATTGGTCAAAAGGCAATTGTTGATATCTACAATTGCTATTATCCCTACTGATTAAATGTTAAAAGGTCTTGCTATAGTCTCTGGCCTCTCATGAAGCTCTCTCTCTCTCTCTGTGTTGCACTGAGCACATAATCTACATTTTGCTGCTCTACAGTATGTTCTGACGTAGCCGCTGAACTACACATAAGGACACACAGTTTGTTTCCAGAGTACAATTTCTTTTTTTGTGTTGAAACTGTTTTAACACAACAATGATGGCCATGAAGTTATGTTGTGCTTCTCCACAGAATGCCTTTGATGTGTTGGGCTTTACTCAAGAGGAAAAGAACTCTGTGTACAAGCTGACTGGTGCCATCATGCACCATGGCAACATGAAGTTCAAGCAGAAGCAGCGAGAGGAGCAGGCAGAGGCTGATGGCACTGAAGGTTAGACAAGCTCTGTTTGTCAGGTTGGTTCAGAACCAAGAAAGAGAGACACTGGCCTAAGTAGGCAGTTTTACATCATTCACTTTCCTTCTTCAGATGCTGACAAAGTAGCATATCTGATGGGCCTGAACTCTGCTGACCTCATCAAAGGTCTCTGTCACCCAAGAGTCAAAGTAGGAAATGAGTGGGTCACCAAGGGACAAACTGTTGCCCAGGTAAGAAACAAAAAAAGTCAACTTAAATCTTTGTTATACACAAAGGTTCTATACCCAGTTCAGGAACCCAGTATGCTTTCTACTTCTGCTGAGGCTGAAAGGTTGCATGAAAGAATTGCACAAAAAAGTTTAGTTTTATTCATTTGTAAGCTTATATATATTAAATATATTGCCTGTTCCACAGGTGAACTATGCCGTTGGAGCTCTATCCAAGGCTGTTTATGAAAGGATGTTTATGTGGATGGTACTGAGAATTAACCAGTCCCTGGAGACCAGGCAACCTCGCCAATACTTCATTGGTGTTCTGGACATTGCTGGATTTGAGATCTTTGAAGTGAGTTTGAAAAGAATACATAACTTATATGAAGTAGTCTTTGGTTTAAGGAGAAATTATTAAGCCCCTACTGTGGACCCTTTCATTACAGTTCAACACCTTTGAGCAGCTGTGCATCAACTTCACCAATGAGAAACTGCAACAGTTTTTCAACCACCACATGTTTGTGCTGGAGCAGGAAGAGTACAAGAAAGAGGGCATTGAATGGACCTTCATCGATTTTGGTATGGACTTGCAGGCCTGTATTGACTTGATTGAAAAGGTGAGTTATGAAAAGTACTGTATCAGGACATTGTCATTTAAGTATGTTACTGCATTGCTTATTCCACTTTTAAAACAGTGCTATGACATTTTCCTTTATACTGTAATGATTTTTACAGCCCATGGGTATCATGTCCATCCTTGAAGAGGAGTGCATGTTCCCCAAAGCCTCTGATACCACCTTTAAAGCTAAGCTCTATGACAACCATCTGGGGAAATCTGCCAACTTCCAGAAGCCCAGAGTTATCAAAGGAAAACCAGAGGCCCATTTCGCCCTGATGCACTACGCTGGAACTGTTGATTATAATATCAATAACTGGCTGGTGAAGAACAAGGATCCTCTGAATGAGACTGTTGTAGGACTCTACCAGAAATCTACTCTGAAGCTATTAGCTACCCTCTTCGCAAATTATGCTGGAGCTGATTCAGGTACCCTGGAGTGAATATCTTTTTGGAGATTCCAATGCTTTTTTGGTCTAGCTCTAAAGGTTACACATTTGTTCTGAACAGTTATGGCCGAAGGTACTGAAGGCAAAAAAGAGAAGAAGAAGAAGGGTTCATCATTTCAGACTGTGTCTGCTCTTCATAGGGTATTGTACATGATTGTATATTGTTTTTTTCCTCAAATGTGGTATTTTGTATGATGCTGAATGCTTTAACAGCCAGTATTTATAAATGTATGCTTTCACAATATCAAAAGGAGAACCTGAACAAGCTGATGACCAACTTGAGGTCTACTCACCCTCACTTTGTACGCTGCATCATCCCCAATGAGACCAAGACTCCTGGGGCCATGGAGAATCCTCTGGTGATGCACCAGCTGCGCTGTAACGGTGTGCTGGAAGGCATCAGGATCTGCAGAAAGGGCTTCCCCAACAGGATCCTCTATGGAGATTTCAAACAGAGGTATTGTTTAATTTAAGTCAGATACAATATAATTCCAAACAGAAGTTAAATATTATCCTCAAGATATTTTTTCTTCTTGTTTTTCAGATATCGCATCCTGAATCCCGCTGCTATCCCTGATGGTCAGTTCATTGACAGCAGGAAGGGAGCAGAGAAACTTCTTGGGTCTCTGGATATTGATCATAATCAGTACAAGTTTGGACACACTAAGGTATCATCGGAAGTTGTTCTGATATTGGGAAAATTTAAAAAGATGGCAATAAAGTAAAAAACCCATTGGTGTTATTAGGTGTTCTTCAAGGCTGGATTGCTGGGTCTGCTTGAGGAGATGAGAGACGAGCGTCTCTCCAAAATCATCACTGCTATTCAAGCCAGATCCCGTGGTCTTTTGTCTCGCATTGAGTATCAGAAGATGGTGGAACGCAGGTATCTCTTGTTTCCCGCTGATATTGGTCATTAAAGATTTAAAGATTATTGGTTTGTGATTTGTATATATAACTAAAGCTTTCTATTTTATTTTAAATTATTTTAGAGATGCATTATTAGTGATCCAATGGAATGTCCGTTCATTCATGGGGGTCAAGAATTGGCCCTGGATGAAGCTGTACTTCAAGATCAAACCTCTGTTGAGATCTGCTGAGGCAGAAAAGGAGATGGCCAACATGAAGGAAGAATTCCTGAAGCTGAAAGAAGCTTACGCAAAGTCTGAAGCTCGTAGAAAGGAACTAGAGGAGAAAATGGTCACTCTTCTCCAAGAGAAGAATGACCTGCAGCTCCAAGTTCAAGCGGTGAGAATGGCACCAGACTGACATTTTCCTTTGAACATGTCATTAAGGTATGTGTTAATGAGATTAAATGTTTGCAGGAGCAAGATAATCTCTGTGATGCAGAGGAAAGATGTGAGGGGCTGATAAAAAACAAAATTCAACAGGAAGCAAAAGCCAAAGAGCTGACAGAAAGGCTGGAGGATGAGGAGGAGATGAATGCAGAACTGACTGCTAAGAAGAGGAAGCTGGAGGATGAGTGTTCTGAGCTGAAGAAAGACATTGATGACTTAGAGTTAACTCTGGCTAAAGTGGAGAAAGAGAAGCATGCCACTGAAAACAAGGTATGACATCTTAATCATTTGCTTCAACACAGATCAGCAACTTAATGAGGCATCCACTAATTCATCTTTTCATTTTTCATAGGTAAAGAACCTGACTGAGGAGATGGCAGCTCTGGATGAAATCATCGCAAAGCTGACCAAGGAAAAGAAAGCCTTACAGGAAGCTCATCAGCAAACACTGGATGATCTGCAGAGTGAAGAAGACAAAGTCAACACTCTGACTAAGGCCAAGGCTAAGCTAGAGCAGCAAGTGGATGATGTAAGAATCCATATCAAAACTGTACTACTTAGACAGAAGTATTAATAATTAAACAATTCACAAATGATGTAATCATGTGTATTTGCATTAAGCTTGAAGAATCTCTTGAGCAAGAGAAGAAGATTCGAATGGACCTTGAGAGAGCTAAGAGGAAGCTGGAGGGAGACTTAAAGTTAACCCAGGAGACTGTAATGGATTTAGAAAATGACAAGCAACAGCTGGAGGAGCGCCTGAAAAAGTACAAATTCATCATGCCATTGTTCATTCAATATGTGTATTGTGTACACAGTTTTAATTAGCTAACACTGATTAAACCAAATGCTACAGGAAAGACTTTGAGATCAGCCAGCTGAACGGCAAAATTGAAGATAATAATATAATAATCATTCAACTCCAGAAGAAGTTGAAAGAGCTGCAGGTAAAAATGTGCACTAGTGGGTCTTAATTAAATGTTAACATTTTCTCAGTATTCTCTCAAGTATTGCTACATTTAAACATGTTGTTCTGATACTAGGCTCGTGTAGAGGAGCTGGAGGAAGAGCTTGAGGCAGAGCGAGCTGCCCGAGCCAAGGTGGAGAAGCAGAGAGCAGACCTGGCCAGAGAGCTGGAGGAGATCAGTGAGAGGCTGGAGGAGGCTGGTGGAGCAACATCTGCCCAGATTGAGATGAACAAGAAGAGGGAGGCTGAGTTCCAGAAACTCCGCAGAGACCTTGAAGAGGCCACTCTGCAGCATGAAGCCACTGCTGCCACACTCAGGAAGAAACAAGCTGACAGTGTTGCTGACCTGGGAGAGCAGATTGACAACCTGCAGAGAGTCAAGCAGAAACTGGAGAAGGAGAAGAGTGAGCTCAGGCTGGAGCTGGATGATGTGGTTTCCAGTATGGAACAAGTAGTTAAGTCTAAGGTATGTGCGCTTGAAGACGACAAATTTCCACAGTGGTGGAACTAACTGACAACCTTGTAGTTATTTGAATGATGACAGTATAATACCTAGAAGTGATGCAACATCAGTAAACTGTGAACATGAACAACTCCAACTTAAATGTGTTGTTCTTGGTGGATGCGAAAAGCTAAATTTAACATAACATCTTCTGTCCCTCTAAGCTGGAAGTGTGAGTGCAAAGTAGTGAATAAATGTCTAGAGAGGGGGACATATTTAGTCCACTTGCTTGAAATAGTAGTAGTATTAGAACGGTTGTAAACAATCCTTGTAAACTATGGTTAACCCCTAACCCTCTATTATTTTAAGACAAACTTGGAGAAGACCTGCAGAACACTGGAGGATCAAATGAATGAATACAGGAACAAGTGTGAAGAATATCAGAGATCCCTTAATGACTTCACCACCCAGAAAGCAAGGCTTCAAGCTGAGAACGGTCAGTAAATACTCTTTTCACTTGAAATAATAAACTTGTTTAATGTAGAACAATGCAATTCTGAAACCTAACCTTTGCCTCTCTAGATGAGTTTTCAAGACAGCTGGAGGAGAAAGAATCACTTATTTCTCAGCTGACCAGAGGAAAGAATTCCTACAATCAACAACTTGAAGATCTCAAAAGACAACTAGAGGAGGAAATAAAGGTATGAAAATGACAAATCTTCATATTCATTTATCTTTACGTCTCAAAACTAGTTGCATGTCCAAGAGAAACATCCACATTATCAATATTAATCCAGGCCAAGAATGCATTAGCCCATGCAGTGCAGTCTGCTCGTCATGACTGTGACCTGCTCAGGGAGCAGTATGAGGAGGAACAGGAGGCCAAGTCTGAACTGCAGCGCAGCATGTCCAAGGCCAACTCAGAGGTGGCTCAGTGGAGAACTAAGTATGAAACTGACGCCATCCAGAGGACTGAGGAACTGGAGGAGGCCAAGTGAGTCCAGTGCATACAAGAACATGAATCTAAAATGTGATGTAAGATTAAGACTTCAAGAGAAGAACACTTAAGGAAAATTCAGATATATTTCAACCTGGCGTGTCCATTGTAGATATTCAGAGAAATGAGGACTTGCACAAAACAATTTATATTGGGGCAAGCTGCACAAGCCTCTTTTACACAAACCATTTCAAACACGTCTCTAAGTCCGACAAAAAGTAAACACCGAAAATAGCAGATTGGAAAGCATTTGGGCTAACTGCATAGGGATCTACATCCGGGGGCAACTTGCCGCCAGCTTTTTCTCTCAGCTCCTATTGTAATGTCACAGTAGGTCAAGGAAAATGTATATACACATACTAGTGTTTATTGCTGGTCGGTCACACATATTGCAATTCTTCACATAAAATTCTACATTCATAATTTGTTGTATTAACTGCACACAGCTAGGGACATTCATCTATGGACACATATAGTAGATTTTCCAAGTCCGGCATCAACCGGTCCCATTCCTACGCAATAGGACTGAGGACCGTAATGCAGACACTAAAGCAGAACAGGTCAAAGAAAAAGGATTTTACTAAACCAATGTTAAAATGATCAGGTTTACAGTCAGGTACGAGAAAGCAGTCCAAACATGCAAACAAATCTTAGGCAGATATTAGGCAGAAAGTCAGGAAGTGGAGAACAGGAACAGCCGTTACAGAAGTGCGCAACACTGACAACATAACAAACTGGCCATGGGAAGGGGCTGGTGAGCTGGTTATAGACACTGAAGGACTGTTGAGATAAAGAGAGGCAGGCTTGTCACAGGTGGCAGGTTGAAAAGTCCAAGGGCATATGGTGGGCAGGTGGAGAATGGCGGGTCCGGAAAGTTCCTCAGAATTGCATGGGCCTGGAGGAAGTGAGAAGTGGCTTGAGGCATGGACAGAGGGACAGACTGAGTAAAATAACAACAACTGAGGCTGCCGTCTCAGAGAGCAGTGACCACAGGAACACCAGTTTCCTGACACAAGTTGTCTTTCAGGACGGTCCTGTTGCCTTTCTGCCTCTGCCTCCATTCTTTGTCTTTCCTCTTCCATTTGATTTAGCTCCCTGTCTGTGTACTCCGGTTTGAATAAATATAGCCGCCCACCAAAGTGAAATAACTCACAAACGTCCTCATGATAGTCCAAGGGATAATCAGCCATTGCACTAAGCTTTTTGCATTTCCTTAGAACACACTATAACCACAGTAAGTGGTGCAGTCAGCCTCACACATGTCAACAAACCAGCATGCTTGGATGAACCTGATGACCTGCATATAGATTCCTCTGCAGTTAGCCATAATGGTCATTCCAGGGAGCTAAGCATTTGAAATGATTCATGTAAAAATCATGTTTATTTGAAAAGCTGTAGGAAGCTGAGGCAGCTTGCCCCGATATGTTTTATAAATATGAATTGTTCTCCTTAATTTCCTGTATACATAATAAAGGCATAACATTCCCAAAAATAAAAAGACACTTCAGCACCAGTGGATAAGACTTGTATTTAATTTTCAGAAAGAAGCTGGCTCAGCGTCTGCAGGAGGCTGAGGAGGCTGCAGAAGCAGTGAATGCTAAATGTTCCTCTCTGGAGAAGACCAAACACAGGCTGCAGAATGAGATTGAAGATCTTATGGTGGATGTGGAGAGGTCTAATGCTGCTGCTGCTGCTCTGGACAAGAAGCAAAGAAACTTTGACAAAGTATATCAGTATTTTCTAATCATCAAAAACCCTAAACACATTAGAATGAATCAAATCCAGTTTTACAAGTTTTGACGTGCTTTCTTACCCTATGTGGAAGATAAATTGGGAATGCTGTGCAACATGTGGCTAATAATAGTAAATAATTCAAACTGCATTTTTAGGTACAACCTGGGGTTTCAAAGTGTTGTTACAGTACATAGTGTCCTCAAATAATGTACATATGCCAAACTGTAGAGAGCTCAATGTGGTGATTTAAACTTGAAATCGTACAACTTATATCTCAATGTTTAGGTCCTGTCTGAGTGGAAACAGAAATATGAGGAGTGTCAGTGTGAGTTGGAGAGCTCTCAGAAGGAAGCCAGGTCTCTGAGCACTGAGCTCTTCAAACTGAAGAACTCCTATGAAGAATCTCTTGAACATCTGGAGACCTTGAAGCGAGAGAACAAGAATCTTCAGGGTAATATATCAGTTAATTGTGTCTTAGCAGGTAATGCATACACACTGCAGGTGCCAAAAAAGCCAATTAAAAACAACTACTTTCATACACAGAGGAGATTTCAGACCTCACTGAGCAACTTGGTGAGGGAGGGAAAACCATTCATGAGTTGGAGAAGGTCCGTAAGCAGCTGGAGCAGGAAAAGAATGAGATTCAATCTGCCCTTGAGGAAGCAGAGGTAAAACTAAAATCTCAAATCCTCAGTTTCTCACATATGTACTGTATATGTATAGTTTCAAAATGAAGCTGTAATTTGGAGAATCATTGGAAATATATATGGTTTGACAAACTCCTGATGTCTATCTTAGGGTTCTCTTGAGCATGAGGAGGGCAAGATTCTCAGAGCCCAGCTAGAGTTCACCCAGATTAAGGCAGACATGGAGCGTAAACTAGCTGAGAAAGATGAGGAGATGGAGCAGTGCAAGAGGAACCTGCAGAGGACGATCGACACCCTGCAGAGCTCTCTTGAAGCTGAGTGTCGCAGCAGGAATGAAGCCCTCCGTTTGAAGAAGAAGATGGAGGGAGACCTAAATGAGATGGAGATCCAGCTAAGCCAGGCCAACAGGCAGGCAGCTGAGGCCCAGAAACAACTTAAATCTGTGCATGCACATCTGAAGGTAAAAAAAGGGGACTTTAATTTTTGCTAGCATCATTACTATGGTATCTTTGTAACCGGAGGTGTGTTTTCCAGGATGCTCAGCTCCAGCTTGATGAGTCTCTTCGAGCCAATGATGATCTTAAAGAGAACATTGCCATTGTTGAGAGACGCAACAACCTGCTTCAGGCTGAACTGGAGGAACTGAGGGCTGCTCTGGAGCAAACTGAGAGAGGTCGCAAACTTGCTGAGCAAGAGCTGCTGGATGTTAGTGAGAGGGTGCAGCTACTGCACTCACAGGTATGGCAAATACCAGACTTTGAATTTGTTTTATTTTTTTTAATTGTTGCTCTATAGTACATTGTATAATGTAATTGCCTTGATTGTATAATAAAAGAACACCAGCCTGATAAATCACAAGAAGAAGCTGGAAGCTGATACATCCCAGCTTCAGACTGAAGTGGAGGAAGCAGTGCAGGAGTGCAGAAACGCAGAGGAAAAGGCCAAGAAAGCCATTACTGATGCTGCCATGATGGCAGAGGAGCTGAAGAAAGAGCAGGACACCAGCGCTCACCTGGAGCGTATGAAGAAAAACATGGAGCAAACCATCAAAGACCTGCAGCACCGTCTGGATGAAGCTGAACAGATCGCTCTGAAGGGAGGCAAGAAGCAGGTGCAGAAGCTCGAGGCCAGGGTGAGTATTTTTTTACATTTGTGATTTGTGTTATTTTTGGTCAGCAGAGATGTTAATAAGTTATTAAGACAGTTATATAAAAAATATTGTCCCTGACCAGGTTAGGGAGCTGGAAATTGAGGTGGAAATGGAGCAGAAGAAAAGCAGTGAAGCTGTGAAGGGTGTCCGTAAATATGAGCGCCGTATCAAGGAACTTACCTATCAGGTCTGTAGAATGTAGCTAGCTTCATTAATCTGCATGTGTGGTTAAAGTTCTTTTTAAGAAAATTAAGTTTGTAACCTTGTCTCTTATTTCCACAGACCGAGGAGGACCGCAAGAATATTGCCCGACTCCAAGATCTGGTAGATAAGCTGCAGCTGAAAGTTAAAGCCTACAAGAGAGCTGCTGAGGAGGCTGTAAGTGTGGAAATGTGTGAATTGAGGTCTTCATTTGGTTTCTTGCCCTGTCACTGTGTAACTATATTTCTTTTATTTAACCTAAACAGGAGGAACAGGCCAATGTTCATCTTGCCAAGTACCGCAAGCTGCAGCATGAGCTGGACGAGGCTGATGAGAGAGCTGACATCGCTGAGTCTCAGGTCAACAAGCTGCGCGCCAAGAGCCGTGATGCTGGCTCCAAGGTTTGAAGCATGCACTGTGTAGCAGGTGCACAGCATCTGACCCTGACACATGCTGCCCTCTGTTGGCTGCATTTCACTTGTATGCTGCTCTGCTCTTCAAGTATTAGTACAATTACGTGTTAGGTCAATAGCAGTGCTTCAGTTTATATATATAGTCTGTTAATGAATACTTTGCTTTGTGGCACTAAAGCAATACTAATCTAAAAACCTAACAGCTGTTTCTCTCTTTCTTTCTTTCCAACTTCCCCGGCTGCAACAGAAAGGGTTTGATGAGGAGTGAAGCTTTGGAGCCTGCAGAAATCCTTTTGCCTGTTGTGTATTGTAGATCCCCTCAACTATCACTATTCACAACCTGTAGCGATTAATAAAATCTCATCAAGCTGTTGCACAACATTGTATTCTTGCTTTTTTTTTTTAAATGAATGAGTTTATGTAACATTGTATCTTCCGCATAGCTTCTGCATCATGCGGCCCATAGAGCAAGCGCACTAGCGTTTCCTTTAACCCCACTTCCCAACCGCTCTGTCTCGGGGTCACACACATGAATGGCAGTGACTGTATAACTCTGGATTCGGCTATTTATGCATTTTACAACTTTTAGGACATCATGATTTAAATCAAGGCTATTTCAGTGTTCGTACTGGGAAGTTGATGTACCTCAAAAACAATTATCCGCTGATTTACAGATGTCTCCTTCACAGTGTAAGTTTTGGGCCAGTGTGTGTCACGTGACAGACCCAGAAGTTGTAATTACACGGTTTGGCCACTATGTCAAATTGGCTTCAAAGCCTGGCGCACTTCCTGGGGGCTTGGTTGTATGTGCGAGGGGGGTACCGTTAAAGTACCCAATCGATAAGCGGTATTGGTAAGAGTAGTAGTACCGTTAAAATCTTAAAGATACCCATCCCTAGCCAGGAGACATGGGGAGACTGACTGACACTGATTAGTCTTTTTTTTTATATAAATGTCATGACATAGACAGGTCCCAACTAGTTGACTCCATGTCAGCATTGCCCTTGCAGGTTCAGGGCTGATTTGGCGTGTTGAGCCATTTTCATCCCATGAAATGCTGATTTTTATACATTTGGTAAGAAATGTCAATATTAACAACAGCATTGAAGTGTTTCATCACAGTACAGTCATATCATTTAGTTTACAGCTCAAAAAACACATTTAAGAGTGCTTTAATGTAACTTTACTATATTATATCGATTGGTCAGTAGCAACAAAGAAGTTACAGTACTTGTATTTGAATTGTAAATAAAATCTACATACATATATGTATGTACATTGTATTAAAACTTAGGTAACCAATAAAATTGCCACCATCAATTTTTGTAAACTACTGTCGAAACCTCTTATATTGATCACGTCTGTCCAGGTCAAATTGATCACTGTAAGTGGATGATTATTATAAGCAAATTTCTTTTCTCTTTCTTTATTTCTCACACAGATAACCATCTAATTGACATATTTATTACATGAATACAAAGTAATTAAACTGAGAGTTTCGCAATTTACTGAATTTTACTGAATTTTATTATTTTGTTTCCATATGTTGTCATGGCTGAAAAGACCCAAAATGAAGACTGTAAGTGGACTACTTTATTACAATAAGCTAATTATTTAACAGCATTTGAATAGGAATGATTCTGTCCCAAGCTTTTTGATCCATATCAGCGGTTGATCACTGTAACCGTCATCACTATAAGTGGTTTCCACTGTACAGAGATAGAGATAGAGAGAGATATAATAAATCTCTTGTTCTTAAAATGGAGTTTAAAAAAAAGCCCAAGAGCCTGTGCCTCAAGGTCAACAACAAACCAGTGCTCATATTCAGGCCTACCATAATACCACACATAATCACTTGCAGCTGCTCAGTAAATCCCTGTTCAAGTCTGCCTGTTCCTCCAAAGGGCTAGGGAGGATTTCAAAGAATCTATAATCAAATATCTAGTTCATATACTGAAATAAATCAACAGAAAAACAACAAATTACAATGGGATGTCAATCCTACATTTACATATAATTAGGCATGTTAAGCTGAGTTGAATTTTTACATGAAGCCCCTTGACACATTGTTATAGTATCTTGAAAAATTAGTTCAAGGATTATCAGTATTATAGTAGAGATGTTTCCTAACTTTGGGGTATAGAATAGTATCTTAAAGTAGTTTGCAGTGCTATAGAGACATGAAGAGATGATCTATCAATGTTCTTGTATACCCTGAACTAAGAGTGCTATCCTTACCTGCTTTGCCTTGGTGCGGGATGTCAGGTCTCAGTCATTGTTGCTGCTGCCAGAGACTAAATAATGATTTGGAGCAGGGGGAGGCAGGAGAGGGACCCCAGACTCCCTTTGTGTGAAATGCAGGGAGTCCAGTCTCTTCTCTTATTACATGTCATGCCCTTAACTCCCTGAGTGGACAAGCAGGTATCTATTAGCTAATGAAAGCACATTCACACCTCTGCCTAAAGAGGTGCACGACATACAGCACAGTATGTGTTAAGGATTATCAGCATGATTAACGGGACATCTGAGCCCATGCTCGGATGAATAAGAAGACTGACCAAAGATGGAACAATTCACTGCCTCTATAATTAGACCACCTTTATCGTGGTATAGATGCTTATGGTCTTATCTTGGAAGTGAAAAGCAATCATCTTTGACACAGTCATATAATTATATACAAAAAAGTGTTTGCTACCATCACTGGCTGGTCTAACACAATTTATAAAAGGTTTTACACACGCACTTCTGACCTAGGTCTCTCCAGGGGAAATTCTTCTACTACACAAAAAATCATATGCTTCTCCAGGAGCAGTGAGCAATAATTACCATGGTTAAACAAAGAAAGAAAGGGGACCACATACAGAAACTCAAACCTCATCAACAGAAGATCCAGGGCAGATGATATAACCCCTTAAGGTCATATTTGATGTAAAAGCAGCACCAAAAATGACGAAGAAAGGTTAAATAGAATAAAAATGTATGGCTAACATATTGAATCAACAACTTAGTGACTAAAACAATCATAATAATGAACTCATTATCATATTCATATAGCACTTTTATAAGTAAAACGTAGAGTAAAGCAGAAGAAAGAACAAAACAATAAAATAGCAGTGGTAAAATTAGGAGAAAGCTAGACTAGTCTTTAAGTTGCCGACATACTGAGTATGTGTCTATTGTGATGGGAAGCCCAGAGACATGTAGCTAAATGCTCCCTATAAATATCCTTCCCCAGTTTGTATTTGATTAAATATATGTGGTAACAATGTTTATTTGCTGTGACATAAACAAAGCATTTAAATCATGTTTCCTTTAATGAATAGAGGTTTGACCTGTAGGTCAGTGTTATCTTCACTTGGTCTTTAGCAGGGGCATGGAATCTCTCACTTCCATTTGGCACCCTGACGCCAGCTGTCAGTAACAGGGCCGGGGAAGTTATCAGAATGGAAATAATCTGAGCACTTGTCAGCAGCTGTTGACCCTCCTTTTATCTCTTAACCTTTGAAGGGGCTGTGATTACTGGTGCTAGTGACTGGCTCTGCATTAAAGCTGCTATACATAATTACAATGTATGTTGTATAAGTTATTATTTAAGTTTTATAAGTAAATAATAATGACAATTATTAAGTGTTTAAATTAAAGTGTGTGTAAAGTGTTTAAAGTGTATTAAATAGTGGGTTAGGTCAATTCCATTTAAATTAACAAAATGTATTTAGGAGTATAAATCAGTAAGCTTGATGAACAACACTTAAGGGTGAGCAGTTGGTAGGTATATATTTACTTTTAGAGAAACACATCTTTAACACGCAACCATCTGTTGCTGGAGTAGATTTCAAAGGTATCAGAATTATGACTGGGGGTAAAACCTGCTTTATAACTGAAGCAGCTCAGTGTGGAGTCTGGACTCCACACAAAGGAGTGGCATTTTAAATGGAACATTAAAATCTGATGGGCTGCGGGATATGCCTGTCATTCTCAGTATATTTATGTGAGACAGAGCCCAGTGTGAGGCCATTATCAGCTACAATTGATCCTAGATGTAGGCAAAGGCAGGATCCTGAAAGCCTCTCTGGCTGTTGTCCTCAATCAGTGCAGGGTTCTTGGCAGGAATTTCACACAGTTATCTTTGTCCTCAAAGACACAATGCCATGTCAACAGGACTGTAACAGAGGGGCCAGCTTTCGCTAGCTGCTGTCTGATAATGGGAGAAGGCTTCCACAGTGACCTTGGCATCGCAATAGAGCATGTCATGCTGGCATAGCCCTCTATTGTGTGTCATCATTACTGCCTTTCAGTGAATCTCAAGCATGTCACCTGTGGCAGACCTCTGTCTGTGTTGCCTCGCACTTGTCGCCTTGTTAATCTCACAGACTGATGTTCTTTATTTAGACCGACCCACTTGATATCTCATGGCTGTTGATGTTACCGCGAAGTCCATTCTATGATAACTAAACACAATATGTTACCAATGCCTCACTGCGACTCCACTTAAGCCCTCTGGGTAATTGAGACCCATACATGACATACCTCTCTAAAATATCTCCCCAGATATTTTCTGCGCCTTTCTTTGTGTTTAGACAACAATACCACTAGTTTACATTTATGGAATGCTCTGTATTGTTGTAAATCATACATAGAATGCAAATTATCCTTTGGATTTTATTTCTTTTTTACTGCATTGATAATGCCTACTTATTTCTTTCTCAATCTCCAACTCATTTATTATTTAACATTTTATCTTTTGTAAAGGCAAATATATATTGAATTAGAATGTAATGTGATGATCCTTAATTCTGAAAAACAAAACTGACATATACATAACTTAAGCTATTTTCACTCTGGACTTTAGCCACATGCATTTACAGTTTTTAATAATGAGTTTGCTCTTGTCCTCTACTTGCTTTCATTTTTATTTAACCATTTTTTTAACTTTGTGTTTTGTTGACACAGTAAACAGTAACATGCAGATAGAACCAATAAGGAAAAAATATGGAAATATATATAAACATATTTTGAAGATGTTTTCTTTCTTGTTTATATTGGCATGTGCCCTCTGATAGCCAATATTTGTTTGTTCACATACTTATTTTCTATTACATCAATGATTGATCATATTCGATTGACCTGCCTGATAAAAAAGAAAAAAGGTTTCACCAATAAATATTTTAAGTAAAAATACAATTGGAAAGGTTTTGACATCCTGAAGTTGATTTACATCTATTTAAATCATACAATCAAATCAAATCATACGATACATTTGAACAGTTTTTGATCAATATCAGTGCTTGTCTTAAGTGAGGATGCTTCTGTTCAGTACAATGTGTCTTGTTCCTGTAACAGAAGCACACTTAAGGGATGATGAGAAAGGAATTCCTCCCTGTGTCTATTTAAAGATTGCATTGTGGTCCCCTGGCTGCTTGAGGATACCTATGATTAATCACTGCACTGCATGGAGCTCCTAATATGGCCTCGTCAGGAGACCCCATCACTGATAAGACCCGCTGATTTCTATATTGCTCTCCGCCACTCATTAACCCCCTCCCTTCATGTACCCCCAACCCTCTCACTCAGACACAATAACATTCCTGGATCCTGAAACGCTCCTCCATATTTGGCAGAAAGGCTTTGTTTATAAAGAGAACTCAGGGTGAAACCCGCAATAGGTCACCATTCTATCGCAAGGTAAGGTGCAGGGACAATGGCTTACAAATCAACGACTGCACTTTGATACAAAAGCATTACCTGTGTTGGTGTGGACTGCAGACTAGTCTCATCAGTTTCTATTACTTCTTTCCTCAGGACCATTACACCTCATTCTCCACAGTAGGGATTGGTAAGGTAAGAGCATCTGAAAAATGAAAATGTGTTTGATTTTAAAACAGTGAATTTTATAGTATGTAGAAATAAATAAATTATAACACCAATATATGATAAATTAGCAAATAAAAGGCTTTTGGAATACACCTTCTTTTTATCCTGCAGTTGCCTTTAGATAAATACATAATACAGTTGAATTTCAAATGAGATTATTTTTGCTGTAGACAAGGTGAAAAATGGGTGACGCTGCCATGAAAGAGTTTGGGGCAGCAGCCTCGTACCTGAGGAAGTCAGACAGGGAGCGTCTGGAGGCCCAGACCCGTCCCTTCGACATGAAGAAGCAGTGCTTTGTTCCTGATACTGATGAGGAGTATGTGAAGGCTTCCATCACCAGCCGTGAAGGGGACAAAGTCACTGCTCAGACTGAGAAAGGAAAGGTCAGTGAGTTGGCAGGCACAGCTGCTCTGGATGCAACTGGTGTCCTAACTAAGACACAGTGGTAATGCAAGAGATGATTCAGATCCATTTGTCCTTTAGCCATACATAACAGAGAAACAATAGAAGCCAGAGACTCTGATGCACAGAGGCATGATGATCCTGTGCTTCCTCCTACAGTGTATTCACACAAAAAGCACTTGTAATCTTTGAAAGTAGCTGAAATTCTGCAGGATTAATAACAGTGTGTTAACATTGACTATCTCCATTTTCAGACTGTCACAGTGAAGGAGTGTGATATACACCCTCAGAACCCGCCAAAGTTTGATAAAATTGAAGACATGGCGATGTTCACCTTCCTCCATGAGCCCGCTGTGCTGTTTAACCTCAAAGAGCGTTATGCAGCATGGATGATCTATGTGAGTTGGAACCTTTGAAATTATTATGAGGCAAAGATTGTACATCTCACCTATAGTACAACAACATACTACATTTAAATATCAATAGCTAATATCATTTTATCTTAAACAGTTGGCTTCCTCTTTCTCATTCTCATAGACCTACTCTGGGCTCTTCTGTGTGACTATCAACCCCTACAAGTGGCTGCCAGTCTACAACCAAGAAGTGGTTGTTGCCTACAGAGGAAAGAAGAGGAGTGAAGCTCCTCCTCACATCTTCTCCATCTCTGACAATGCCTACCAGTACATGCTAACTGGTAATTTCCCCTCAGTTATCATATGTTCACAGAAACGTGAAGTGGAAAAACGCTAAGGAATCCTAGAATCCTTAAGTGACCCTTTCTTCTCTTTTCCAGACAGAGAAAATCAGTCAATTCTCATCACGTAAGTTATGTTTTCATGACTTTGTTATATTGCAATTGAGAATTATATACTTCTGTGAGAATTTTAGTAAGTGGCATCCAGCAGCCTTCCATGACATATTTTTTGTTGGTTTTGTGGGTTTTTGCTGATGTGCTCCAGTTAATCCCAGTAATATATTTTAAGTGGTATGTTATCAGTGACAGGCAGTTGGACTAGAAGACATGAATATGAACATTAACATTAAATCATGGATTTAATGGCAAGAAACTAAATAACTAAACAACACACAATAGTATGTATTCTTTTGGACAGTTTTAATATGATGCAATTCAGTTAGCAAACTATTGATGCTGTCACTATGTAATAATTTACCACTGTTTATTAGCTGCAGTAGGCCAATGCAGACGAATGAATGTTAAAAATGACAGGTTATTATAGTAATTATGGATATTAACCGTCATAGTGGTGGCTATGGAAAAGACGTGTGCTAAATTTCTGATATATTCTGATGAAAATGTGTATCAGTATTTACTGATTGCAACTGTAACCTATCTACATTTTTGATGATAAATCAAACACCTGACTAGTTGCATGTGATGCACTGTATGTTGCTCGTTTGTCGATTTATCAAAACAATTCAATTTGTGTCTTCAGTGGAGAATCTGGTGCTGGGAAAACTGTCAACACCAAGAGAGTCATCCAGTACTTTGCCAGCATTGCAGCTGGAGGCGGGAAGAAGGACACAGGCTCTGAGAAAAAGGTTATACTGCTGAAATTAGCTGAAATTGTTTTTTAGTGTTTACCTATTTGAATGAATGTTGCACTCCTGTATTCTTTTAGGGTACTCTGGAGGATCAAATCATTCAGGCTAACCCAGCTTTAGAGGCCTTTGGTAATGCCAAGACCATCAGGAATGACAACTCCTCTAGATTTGTAAGTTTCTGTCTGCAGTAAAATAGCCTTTTGTGCCTTTTCTATTTTAACTTTTTTTTGTCATAAATTTTAGGGCAAATTCATCCGAATTCACTTTGCAGCCAGTGGAAAGCTGGCCTCAGCTGATATCGAGACATGTAAGCAGTCTCTTCTCTACACTTTCATCTTGTTCGTTCATTTGTTCACATGGATACATAATGCTAATGTCTTTACAGATCTGCTGGAAAAGTCCCGTGTCACCTTTCAGCTCAAGGCTGAGAGAGATTACCACATCTTCTATCAGATTCTGTCTCAGAGGAAACCTGAGCTGCTTGGTAAATGAAAACAACTGATCTTTGGACCAGTAACAACTAGTAGTTGTAATGTTGCTGTATCCCTAGCATACAAAATCTAACATTTCTGTTTTGCTTTACAGAGATGTTGCTCATCACCAACAACCCCTATGACTACGCCTTCATCTCCCAAGGAGAGACAACTGTAGCCTCCATCAACGATGCTGAAGAGCTGATGGCCACGGATGTGAGTAGGGATGCACCATAATGTCATTTCATGGAACAGCCACTCATATGAAAAAGTAAGGATAGGGTTTACTGAAAAATAACTGTTTATTAATGAGAGTTGTTGAAAAAAGCAGAAAACCTATTGCTATTGCTTTGGCTTCTCACATGGTATTTTGTATCAAGCTGTTAGTATAGGATTATGAAACTTGATGTCATTGATGTCAATTGTAACCCAGTATGTGAGATGAGAGTGAAAATGATTTGAATAGACTGGATTAGATGTCTGATGTCAGATGTCAACTATGGTTCAACGTGGGATCCTGGTGGCTCAGAGAGCACATACTATCTTATCCCCCAGATCTCTCCAGTCACTCTACTGTATACCCTGATACAATGCAAAAAGGCAATGGCATATCAAATATAATACCCCTCTTCTCATTCAGGATGCATTTGATGTGCTGGGCTTCACTCAAGAAGAGAAGAACGGCATTTACAAGCTGACTGGTGCCATCATGCATCATGGCAACATGAAGTTCAAGAACAAGCAGCGAGAGGAGCAGGCAGAGGCTGATGGCACTGAAGGTGAGAGAAGCTCTCTGAAGCCCAGAAACATGATAAATGGGATATAAAACATGTCAGGATGTAATGCGTTTACTGAGATTATGCTTATTGAGAGATTTTACAATTACATGTATTTTCTCAGATGCTGACAAAATAGCTTATCTGATGGGCCTGAACTCTGCTGACCTCATCAAAGGTCTCTGTCACCCAAGAGTCAAAGTAGGAAATGAGTGGGTCACCAAGGGACAAAATGTCCAGCAGGTATAAATGAAACTTGAGTTGAATTTATTGTAAGGTGTCCCTTAAAGTACAATAGATGGAGGAAGCAAAACTGAGGGCACACCAAGGGCTATTTACTGTAAATTTATGTTTGGATTTTTTTAGGTGTACTATGCCGTTGGTGCACTGTCTAAGGCAGTGTATGAAAAGATGTTTATGTGGATGGTACTGAGAATTAACCAGTCCCTGGACACCAAGCAGCCCCGCCAATACTTCATTGGTGTTCTGGACATTGCTGGATTTGAGATCTTTGAAGTGAGTTTGAAAAGAATACATAACTTATATGAAGTAGTCTTTGGTTTAAGGAGAAATTATTAAGCCCCTACTGTGGACCCTTTCATTACAGTTCAACACCTTTGAGCAGCTGTGCATTAACTTCACCAATGAGAAACTGCAACAGTTTTTCAACCACCACATGTTTGTGCTGGAGCAGGAAGAGTACAAGAAAGAGGGCATTGAATGGACCTTCATCGATTTTGGTATGGACTTGCAGGCCTGTATTGACTTGATTGAAAAGGTGAGATACTGGACTATTACATGTTCAGGCATAAACATGAATAAAATATATGGTCTCTTTTTAAAATAACTCATATTTTTGTCCCATCAGCCCATGGGTATCATGTCCATCCTTGAAGAGGAGTGCATGTTCCCCAAAGCCTCTGATGCCACCTTTAAAGCTAAGCTCTATGACAACCATCTGGGGAAATCTACCAACTTCCAGAAGCCCAGAGTTGTCAAAGGAAAACCAGAGGCCCATTTTGCCCTGATGCACTACGCTGGAACTGTTGATTATAATATCAACAACTGGCTGGTGAAGAACAAGGATCCTCTGAATGAGACTGTTGTAGGACTCTACCAGAAGTCTACTCTGAAGCTGTTATCTTTCCTCTTTGCAAATTACGCTGGAGCTGATTCAGGTAAGGATAAACTGAATGTACTGCATTAACCTCCACTGGGAATGGCAATATTTTATAAAATTTGTCATAGGGCGAACTGCAAGATTGAATCATTTATGCCTGTGTCTGTTAATGCAATCTAATGAGTTGTACACTGGTTTATTAGTTGAAAGTGGAAAGGGCAGCAAAGGAGGAAGCAAGAAGAAGGGTTCATCCTTCCAAACTGTGTCTGCCTTGCACAGGGCAAGTAAAAACACATAAACATGTGTGAATGGCTATTTCATATGGAAACCAATAACTGAGACTTAATTTTGCATTGATAACTGAGAGATATGTGTCTCAATAATCACCTAAACTGGGTTAAACACAGAATTTAATTACCTCCACAGGAGAACCTGAACAAACTGATGACCAACTTGAGGTCTACTCATCCTCATTTTGTACGCTGCATCATCCCCAATGAGACCAAGACTCCTGGGGCCATGGAGAATCCTCTGGTGATGCACCAGCTGCGCTGTAACGGTGTGCTGGAAGGCATCAGGATCTGCAGAAAGGGCTTCCCCAACAGGATCCTCTATGGAGATTTCAAACAGAGGTATTTGTCTCATATGTCAAATGTTTAGTCAAATAATTTCAAAAGAAAATGTATTATATATACATATATATATTTCCAGATATCGCATCCTGAATCCCGCTGCTATCCCTGATGGTCAGTTCATTGACAGCAGGAAGGGAGCAGAGAAACTTCTTGGGTCTCTGGATATTGACCACAACCAATACAAGTTTGGACACACTAAGGTAATTAACAAAAGAGAAAAGTCCAA
This sequence comes from Macquaria ambigua, assembly GCA_008360985.2. Classification (NCBI taxonomy): domain Eukaryota; kingdom Metazoa; phylum Chordata; class Actinopteri; order Centrarchiformes; family Percichthyidae; genus Macquaria; species Macquaria ambigua. Next base: position 102,676 of record VMKM01000999.1, read on the forward strand.
AGTGCATCTGTTACAAACTTCTAATTTATATACAATATATATAGTATTGCAAGGAAACATCAACAAGGAAAAAAGGCAAAACGTTAAAGCAAGATTATATACAGCTGAACAACGGACAACAACGGAATGATGGTAAATGCAGGGCCTGCAGCAGCAATTTCAATTCAATTTCAATTTGAGCAAGAGGAAATATGTGTTATACAAAAGTTATTCAGTCTTGCTTTAAAGCTACAATGTCCTAAAGTGCAAGCCCTTATGTGTAACACCTGGTGGATATTTACATGCTGTTACATGCTCCTAAAGGTGTTCTTCAAGGCTGGTCTTCTTGGGCAACTGGAGGAGATGAGGGATGACCGTTTGTCTCTCATCATCACTGGAATCCAGGCTAGATCAAGAGGTCTGCTAGCAAGAGTGGAATTCCAGAAGATTGTTGAAAGAAGGTCAGAGGAATCAGGAATTGAAAATGAACTAAAACGTAAATTATAATGATTATTCATGTTGTTTATGTATGTTTTGTGTTCAGTGGTAGTAATAACTTTGGTTGATCTTTGACAGGGATGCACTACTTGTGATCCAGTGGAACATCCGTGCCTTCATGGGGGTCAAGAATTGGCCCTGGATGAAGCTGTACTTCAAGATCAAACCTCTGTTGAGATCTGCTGAGGCAGAAAAGGAGATGGCCAACATGAAGGAAGAATTCCTGAAGCTGAAAGAGGCTTACGCAAAGTCTGAAGCTCGTAGAAAGGAACTAGAGGAGAAAATGGTTTCTCTTCTCCAAGAGAAGAATGACCTGCAGCTCCAAGTCCAGGCTGTAAGTCTAATGACAGCATTCTTAATATTTTAATGTCAAAATGGTAATTTAACTATATAGTATATACCATATGGATATGAATAAATAATATATACATTCATCATGTATATTGCAACTTACATGTTATCTCAAATTAATGACCATTTCAATTTAGGAGCAAGATAATCTTGCAGATGCAGAGGAAAGATGTGAGGGGCTGATCAAACACAAAATTCAGATGGAAGCAAAAGCCAAAGAGCTATCTGAGAGACTGGAGGATGAGGAGGAGATGAATGCTGAACTTACAGCTAAGAAGAGGAAGCTGGAGGATGAGTGCTCTGAGTTAAAGAAGGACATCGATGACTTAGAGTTAACTCTGGCTAAAGTGGAGAAAGAGAAGCATGCCACTGAAAACAAGGTTTGACTCAGCTATTTCTGTATCTCTTAATATTAAGTACATGAATGAGAAGCATGTTTCTAACCTGTACACTGAGAATTTTCAATACTTATTACTCACTTCACAGGTGAAGAACCTGGTCGAAGAGATGGCTGCTCTGGATGAAATCATTGCGAAGTTGACCAAGGAAAAGAAAGCCTTACAGGAAGCTCATCAGCAAACACTGGATGATCTGCAGAGTGAAGAAGACAAAGTCAACACTCTGACTAAGGCCAAGGCTAAGCTAGAGCAGCAAGTGGATGATGTAAGAAATCTACTATGTGTTGTCTGCACCTTAGTTTAATGTATTTAGTAAGATCATATGGTCTTTGCAATATTGGGTAAAATAGTTTGACTTTCTGTAATGATAATGTCCAGCTTGAAGGTTCACTGGAACAAGAGAAGAAGATTCGGATGGATCTTGAAAGAGCTAAGAGGAAGCTGGAGGGAGACTTGAAATTAAACCAGGAGAGCCTAATGGACCTGGAGAATGACAAGCAACAACTTGAAGAGCATCTGAAAAAGTAAACACATTATTCTATGTACAGTATGTCTGTATCTCAAAAAGTACACAAAAGCTGAACAGATACAGACAGAACAGATGACCAGTTGTTTTAATTCTTATGACTGTATTTCACCACAGGAAAGACTTTGAAGTCAGTCAGCTCAACAATAAAATAGAAGATGAGCAGGCCATAACCATTCAGCTTCAAAAGAAACTAAAGGAGCTCCAGGTAAGGACGATTAATATGTAATGGTTCAAAATTGGTAAAACACTCAATAGTAAGTAGTGACTAAGAAATTAGGCCTTTACAGGCCCGCATTGAGGAGCTGGAGGAAGAGCTTGAGGCAGAGCGAGCTGCCCGAGCCAAGGTGGAGAAGCAGAGAGCAGACCTGGCCAGAGAGCTGGAGGAGATCAGTGAGAGGCTGGAGGAGGCTGGTGGAGCAACATCTGCCCAGATTGAGATGAACAAGAAGAGGGAGGCTGAGTTCCAGAAACTCCGCAGAGACCTTGAAGAGGCCACTCTGCAGCATGAAGCCACTGCTGCCACACTCAGGAAGAAACAAGCTGACAGTGTTGCTGACCTGGGAGAGCAGATTGACAACCTGCAGAGAGTCAAGCAGAAACTGGAGAAGGAGAAGAGTGAGCTCAGGCTGGAGCTGGATGATGTGGTCTCCAATATGGAACATATCGTGAAGACAAAGGTTGGCTAAACTGACAATTTCTTGCTAAGACGTGGGTATTTGGGGTATAATGAGTATATTTAATTTTTTAAATTTTAAATCTAGACAAATCTAGAGAAGACATGCCGGACTGTGGAAGATCAGATGAATGAATACAAGACCAAATTTGAAGAGGCTCAACGCTGCATCAATGACTTCAATATGCAAAAAGCAAAACTTCAAACTGAAAATGGTATGTTTTTTGCTTTATTTCAAACTGGTATGTACTTGATGTATTTGATATCTGACAATTTGCATGTATAAAAAATGTCAAGCTTTCAAATCATGAAATTCAATGAGTTTTACTGCAGAAACCAGATCGAATTTTTAAAAAAAAAGTTAACTTCTTGGTGATACAAGGTTTGTTGGGACACTGAAAATAAAATTCTGCATTTGCCAAAATACTAGGTGAGCTCTCAAGGCAGCTGGAAGATAAGGATTCTCTAGTGTCCCAACTGACAAGAGGAAAAATGTCCTACACTCAACAAATTGAAGACCTAAAGCGACAACTGGAAGAGGAGACCAAGGTGAAATTAAGTTTCATTGCACAGTGACAGCACTGGAGAGTAACTTCTAACTGATGTATATTACAGTGTTACTTATTCATATAATTTTGTTTTGACAGGCAAAGAGTGCCCTGGCCCATGCAGTGCAGTCTGCTCGTCATGACTGTGACCTGCTCAGGGAGCAGTATGAGGAGGAACAGGAGGCCAAGGCTGAACTGCAGCGCAGCATGTCCAAGGCCAACTCAGAGGTGGCTCAGTGGAGAACTAAGTATGAAACTGACGCCATCCAGAGGACTGAGGAACTGGAGGAGGCCAAGTAAGACAGTTTGAGATCCAAAGTCATGATTTGATATGTAATTCCTAAAGAAACATTTTACTTCGTCTAGCAGATCAGCTTTTTGTTTGTGTTATGTTCCTACTAAAATGTAAGACGAACAAAAAGTTTGTCTGTTAGATGACCGAGCAGCCAGTCATATTAGTTGAATTTTTTATAATTTATCCAACGAGCACAACTGCAGGGATGTAAAATTATTTAAATGATTGTTTTCTAAAGGAAAAAGCTGGCTCAGCGTCTGCAGGAGGCTGAGGAGGCTGTTGAAGCAGTGAATGCTAAATGTTCCTCTCTGGAGAAGACCAAACACAGGCTGCAGAATGAGATTGAAGATCTTATGGTGGATGTGGAGAGGTCTAATGCTGCTGCTGCTGCTCTGGACAAGAAGCAAAGAAACTTTGACAAGGTGAAGTGTTATGAAGTATTTGTGAGCACCAAAAGTATCAATTGGTGGTGTAGCCTCTGAACCTCTGGACCAGTAAAAATATCAGGAATTAATTTTTTGTTTGACCTTTTAACCTGCTATTTCCAGTAGTGCCTGACTTCATGTTTGCACACATTCACATCTTGGAGCTGCACAGTACAACTACAGGATACTAAAGGGCACTGAAGTAGCTAGGGGTTAAGTTCATTGCTCAAAGGAACCTTAACAGGGGTTGATAAAGCCACAGTGTGTATAATTTCAAAAGGTGTAACTCTGGCACCCCCCAGTGGTAGTATCAAAAAAGACACTGTAGCATATACAGAGATGAACGGTCTAAAGGACTCTCCATTTGTCCAAATATGTCTACTAAACTATGTTTTAGATAATGGGAGAAATTGTTTCATACAAGGCGATCTCCACAAGCCTGTAGTCCTTTCTCCATTCATCTGGCACATGTACACTTATTGCTGGCCTTTCTAATCACTGTAGGTCCTGTCTGAGTGGAAGCAAAAGTATGAAGAGTCTCAGTGTGACCTGGAGAGCTCCCAGAAGGAGGCCAGGTCTCTGAGCACTGAGCTCTTCAAACTGAAGAACTCTTATGAGGAGTCTTTGGATCATCTGGAGACCATGAAGAGAGAGAACAAGAACTTACAGGGTAAGACCTACTGCCAGGATTTGTGTCCAAGTCTCTGCAAACATACTTTATAAATTAAGTTGTAAAGCCATCTTAATCACACTGTTTGACATTACACAGAGGAGATTTCTGACCTCACTGAGCAACTTGGTGAGAGTGGAAAGAGCATCCATGAACTGGAGAAATTACGGAAACAACTGGAACAGGAGAAGGGTGAGATCCAGTCTGCTCTTGAGGAAGCTGAGGTACAGGCACTCTTTGATGAATAAAACATTTTAGAGTAAAACTGTCTGCTGTTATGTATAACTCTGTACCCTCCTGTCCACCAGGCCTCCCTGGAACATGAAGAGGGTAAGATTCTAAGAGCCCAGCTAGAGTTCAATCAAATTAAAGCTGATATTGAACGCAAACTAGCTGAGAAAGATGAGGAGATGGAGCAGTGCAAGAGGAACCTGCAGAGGACGATCGACACCCTGCAGAGCTCTCTTGAAGCTGAGTGTCGCAGCAGGAATGAAGCCCTACGTTTGAAGAAGAAGATGGAGGGAGACCTAAATGAGATGGAGATCCAGCTAAGCCAGGCCAACAGGCAGGCAGCTGAGGCCCAGAAACAACTTAAGGCTGTTCATGCACATTTGAAGGTAAACTAGAAAAGGAAAGGCCCACTTTTTTAAAGAGGTTTCAGATTCAAACCGATTATAAACATTAATGTCGTTGATGTCATCCCATTAAGGATTGCCAAATTCAGCTGGATGAGTCGGTTCGGGCCAATGATGATCTTAAAGAGAACATTGCCATTGTTGAGAGACGCAACAACCTGCTTCAGGCTGAACTGGAGGAACTGAGGGTTGCTCTGGAGCAAACTGAGAGAGGTCGCAAACTTGCTGAGCAAGAGCTGCTGGATGTTAGTGAGAGGGTGCAGCTACTGCACTCACAGGTGAGACCTAATAATTTATTGCAACCACCACAGATGACTGACTCGTTTTCTTGGACATTATAAAGATGTTATAAAGATACTATTTCTAAAGTGCAGTAACACACATTTTCTCCCATTCTCAAAAACTTGTAGAACACTGGCCTGATAAACCAGAAGAAGAAACTTGAGGTTGATGCTTCCCAGCTTCAGACTGAAGTGGAGGAAGCAGTGCAGGAGTGCAGAAATGCAGAGGAAAAGGCCAAGAAAGCCATTACTGATGCTGCCATGATGGCAGAGGAGCTGAAGAAAGAGCAGGACACCAGCGCTCACCTGGAGCGTATGAAGAAAAACATGGAGCAAACCATCAAAGACCTGCAGCACCGTCTGGATGAAGCTGAACAGATCGCCATGAAGGGAGGCAAGAAGCAGGTGCAGAAACTCGAGGCCAGGGTAAGAGAAATTTGCCAATATACAAAAATCACACATTTCCACATGTAAATCTGTGGCACCAACTTTAATTTTATATTCATAAAGCTGCAGTATCGCATTTTGAACTCCAAAACAAGCCAACAGGCATGCAGCCTTGATACCTTACTGCCTTATGAATTTGTTTTGGGTAACAACAGCCTACTTGCACATCCAGCAAATATTAAACAATATTATTAACCCATCAGAGGCTTGTTTCTGGACACTTGACAAATATGCGTTCATCAAACTCTGGTTTGGTCTCCTCCAAATCCTGAGGAAAATGGACGTGTCTTTACTTTGCTGGATGATCAAATTTCTTCACCAGGTAGTCACTAACTTGCTGTTTGATTATGAGCAGGTTGTGTACAGTGGGTTTATTAGAGCTTAAAAACCATAAAACCTAAACAGTGAGCTAAAATTGGCTAAAAAGCTCTGTAGAGCTGCAGAGTTGGCTGATAATTCTCTTGGAGTTTGCAACCTTCCACATCTTGCATAGTTATTTCAATAAATGTTAAAATATAGTGATTAATGATGCTTTGAGCTTAGCTCCTTGTTGACCAGGGAATTTCTAATAAATGGTTTTCTAATGTTTTCAGGTGAGGGAGCTGGAGAATGAGGTAGAGTTGGAGCAGAAGAAGAGCAGTGAAGCAGTGAAGGGAATCCGTAAATATGAGAGACGCATCAAGGAACTCACATACCAGGTGTTTTTTTTTCTTTTACCCATTACCATAACCTATATGTGTATTTTCATCCATACAACATAGGCTTCTTACCCTGCTCACAAATGTCCCTTAATCAACAAAATATTCTGAATATTCTTTGTGTTCTACTATACCACACCTACTTTCCATATATATATTTTTTAAGATACTAACTGAAGAGAATACTACTTATTAAACTTGTGAGTCTCTTTCCTCTTCCCTTGAATACAGACTGAGGAAGACCGCAAGAATACTGTGCGTCTGCAGGATCTGGTTGATAAACTGCAGCTGAAAGTCAAAGCCTACAAGAGAGCTGCTGAGGAGGCTGTAAGTGTGGGCTGGAAAAGGTGTCTCATCTGTGTTGTGTGCTTAGGATTCATTCAAATTTACTTCCTTTTCCAAAATGTCAATTAAGGCTTAAAATTACTATTTAAGCTATCATAGTTCATAGTTACAGTTCATAGCACATGTTCATATCATACAGTTTATTACATGTTGTAGATGATAAAATAGCTGTTTTGAACTTTAGCCAGGAAATATCTCAGCCTCCAGTATGACTTGTTTGTCAGTAAACTACAAACCAATGCTGAATTTTCAAAACCACACAAGGAGACTGTGGTTCTAGCTGTGTTTACCCTTTCAATTGAAGATCATGTGGCCTTAAGTCAATTCTCCCAGGTCCATTGTCTCTTGTAGTACTATAATATTGTGACCTGTGTTTTTGTTGAATCCTGTAGGAAGAGCAGGCCAATACTCATCTGAGCAAGTTCCGTAAACTGCAGCACGAGCTGGATGAGGCTGAAGAGCGAGCTGACATCGCTGAGTCTCAGGTCAACAAGCTGCGTGCCAAGAGCCGTGATGTGGGCTCAAAGGTGTGAAGCTACTCTAGATTTCAGCACAACACTTCATATACTGTCATACTGCCTTCACAATATTGTACACAGTTTTTCAAATTACCATCATCATTATCATTCCAATGCAATCCATTTCAAGCTGTCTTATTTGTAATGCAAAATCAGTCATTATAGAACTGTTCATCATTTTTAATATGAGTAAATAAACAGACCAGTCTTTGTATAGATCAGTTTTATTTTGTTTCTTTTTTATGGATTTGATAAGTTGTATTAGTGAAATTTAATAGGTTAGTAGTAACGCAATGTTTGTCACATGGAAGGCAACTTGACAATTTAACTAACTATAAATACAAAAAGGTTTAAATTGTTATAATTTTTTCAAATATTTTTCTGGGCATTTTATGCCTTTATTAGTAAGCTGACAGTAAATATATGACAGCATGACAGACATGCAACAAAGGTCCCCTCCCCAGCCAGACTCGAACCAGGGATGGCTCACGGTTAGCGCCTTAACCTCTAGGTCACCAGGGCACCCCTAAATGAATATTTTTTACAATAATAACTACATCAGAGTGCTTTTTTTGGGAATGGGGAGACATCAATAAACACGGTCAACCTTTCAACTTAATATAAATTAAATAATATATAGTTCCAAATAAAGCGGCCTTAGATGATCTTGTTAGAGCAGTTAGTTTGTCTCAATATATGTTCCTGCTTGTGGACAATTCCTACTGTATTATTAGCACTTATGCAGTGAGTGGAACATGCTAATGTTGTGGCTGCGCTGGTATACTTACCCACATTTTTGTTAACTTTCTGTTTTAAAAGATATGATAATGTTTTAAATGTCTTTAAAAAAAAGACAAAAGTAATGATTTCCACTGAACTCAGGCTAGGAATCACAGTTTCAGTGTCAAAAAACAACAACAAATGGCTTGAGACTTAACTGAAGATAAGCTTGGCTTTTTAGCTTTTTATATGATTTTTAAAACATCACAGCTCATAAATTCAGAGCTACATCGTTTAGATTGATCCAATCCTACAAAATTAACATGAATTTTTAAACATTTCAAATAATTGGTTTCCAAGCCAACATAAGACAGTAATGGAATGCTGACAGTAAAATAATGTTACAAGTTAGTGATTTGTTACATATGAATAATTTACCGCTCAATTCAGAAATCAATCTAGTTCTGGTGTACTACCTTGTGTAATACTTGTTGAGTCTTGGTCCTCTGTCACTAATCTGTCTCTCTCTTATCATTCTTCATCACAGAAAGGGCTAGATGAGGAGTGAAACTCACAGACGGCCACCTAAGACCTTTGGGATCTCCTGTGCTGTAGTCCCCTTTGTATTCAAAGTAACTCTGTAGAATAAAGCAAAGAGCATTCAAATTAATTAAGAGTCCTCATTTATTTCAATCAGGTAGAATTCTCCACATTAACCTGGAGAGGCAGAGGAGAGACCTGCCATATAATGTACAAGTCAGTATGTTAAATTCACCAGCTTTCACTTGATCACCAATGAAAAATATCACCCAGTTGGTAAATGTATTTCAGTAGATGAGGGTTAGCATTAGAAAGCACAAAAGGAACTGAAACACACACACACACACACACACACACACACACACACACACACACACACACACACACACACACCATATTAACAGTATGTGCAGCCAAGCAATACCTTATATAAAACAAATTTCTTCACGTTCACAAAGGTTACTAATGTTAGGTACTACTGCCACCTTGTGCTGCCATTCAGAACTGTTATTTGACTTTCTATTGTTGCAGAGACGTTTTTGACAATCTTTAAACTTCAATCAATTTTTTTTCCAGTGTTGTCCCAACAACTTATAACTACTTAAAACTAGACAAAAACTAGATGTCTAGGTAGGGGCATATACTGTATGTACCACAAATTAAAAACCACAGCTTTTGTTCTGTGTAAACCCTCTAATATGAATCTAGGGTTATGATGCATCAGGTTGACAATATATGGGAACAATATTGGCTTTGTTGAATATTGCACATTATTTAGCAAGGTCCCTTCCTGACCACAGAAATAAAAAATCATCTGTAAATAGATTGAAAAAAGAAAAGCAGCTAGCCCTCAAAGAAATGATGGTCTAAATGTCATTTCAGAGGTTTCAACCTATGCGAAACATGGATTCCTTGTAATTTATGTCGGTTAAAATGGCAGATTTATGGAGTTTGAAATTGTATTGGCCTTTAAAAACCCACAGTGGTTGAACCCTGCCAGAAAATTACTTTACCTGGTCAACACTATAGAACAATAGATTCCCAATGAACTAAAATCATCTTTCCTTTATGGTGTTAATGCTACCATTAACAGAAGTGCTATTAATAGGCTTTCACCAAATGTTCTTGGGTGTCATGTTAGTGTGTGCAATATGAACAGGCCTGAAAGTGTAGTAATACAAACACTGCACAAAATAGTTTATCTTAACAAGTTGTATTGTCTTAGAGTCTTAAAATAAGTGAAAAGAATCTGCCAGTGGTAGTGCCAGTATAATTGGTTTTACAACTGTATAATTTGACTTACAAATCAACTTGCTCAAGTGTCATTTTTTTGTAAAAGTGCACCCACCTTTCCTTATTCTGTCTTGTGTCAAAATACTGACACTCATTTCTAAAAAGAACAGTTAGAAACAAATGAAGCATGACTTTTCTGGGAGGAAAAGTGCTCTGTTTTATAGGTTAGAAAAATAGCAACTCTTTAGATGTAGATGTAGTAGATGCAGCAGTATTTTTTTATGAATGTAATATTTATGAATCTAATATGACTGGGAGGAGGCCTGAAGCAGCAAATGACTAGATGAGAACCGCTTTGGAGAGATGTGGAAATTACATCACAAATAAAATGTCTAAAGGTACTGTTAATCTGTAGGTAAATTAGGGTTGTTTTGCCTCTAGACTTCCACTAGCATTTTAGATGTTCAGTGTATTCAGATATTCGTTCATTTTAAGCACCTAACTACAGGTAACAGATTATATCCCTACCTGTGTGTTCGGTAACAGTATTAGATTATCCACATTACTTTAACAGTGATGAATTTGAGGAGAGGTTTTGATATAACACAAAAATATACAGTATAATTCACGGATATTGTTCAAGCCAATTCCAGTGGGAGATAATTCAATATTATTGCTTTTCAAATTTCAGCAGAATTATATCATGATGATATAATCTTCTCATGTTATCATTCTACAAATTCCCGATTCAGAGCAAGCTGTACTGTTACTTAAGTTTTGGATTACACATATATATGAAGACTTTGCCCATTTGTAATTCATAACAGTGGAACATAGTTCATTGATTTGATCATGACTTCAATGAACATTTGCCATATCGTATTCAAATGTATCAATATTGTAAAACATATCAATTTTAATAATGTTATAATAATTTCAAACCATATTGCCCAGTTGCATTATGTAACATGCAGTAAAACAATATAACAGTGTTGACTATTGCTTAGGATAGCATGCAATCATTAAACTATTTTATATAGTGAAACAGAATTAGTAAATTAAAAATGAAACAAAATACAACATAAACAAATTAAAAAAATTACATCTATCTATCTAATTACAATGAACTGAATTTAATCAGCATTGTTTACACTAAATCTACCTTCTAGCTGAATCTAGCTGACAGGCTTACCGTACCTCATTCTTCTGCAGCAGCACAAAGGAGGGACTGATGCTCAAGTTGTTGCACTGTCAGAGGGAGCCAAGTGAAGGGTGGATATCAGCTTGACACTTGTCTGGCACTGCATGCTGACCTGGATCTCACATGGCCCTGTCCATCAAGGGTTCTATATATTTGTAGAGAGATTATAAGATAATAAACAAATTGCATAGTGTTATTCTTTGTCATACACACTCTAACACTAAAAAAACTATGTAAGCCATGGCTTTGTTCATCTTCCTGCTGACCCTTTAAGACTCAACAACCTTTTAACATCATTACCTTTGTGCTATAAGCTTCTCTGTGTCATCTGCTTAACATGTAGGACTGTGATGTTTAGAAATACTTTAGGATTAATTAGCAGACACCACCAATAATAGCATATCAAGGTGACACCATTTGTTCTTTCCATCAAAGATTTTAGCCAACAATTGGTCTTACCTTAAAGGAGTCTGGTTACAACTCTGTGCCCATACAGTGAGAAGGGGATGGAAACTAGGAAGGGGACACAAAACACATTTCTGCAGGGATTTACACAGCTGAGAAATAGAATGAGTCAGACAATGTGAAAACAAATTCTGATCAACTCTCACAATTGGAAATTGCTCAGCACTCGTCATTCTCATATTACAGGAGAAACAAAACTTGCAATTTGTATATATTGGATGGATTCAAACCACCAACATCAAATAATTACATTCCATAATGGAATAAAACATTGAATGAAACGTTTATTAAACTTGTGCTCTAGAAGAAATTGTGGCTTCTCTGTGTATTTTCAGTGCCATGCACCTGTTACCCCTCATCCATCATGACATTAGAGATTGCACTTCAGCTATATTGCTGCCCTCAAAGGCTGCCCTTCTCAGAGAGAAAAAAATCCAGACAAGAATTTCACAGGGTTATCTTTGTCCTCAAGGCCAAAGCAAAGGGAACAATGCCATGACGACACCATGAGACAAAGGGTGTAGACCTAGCAGAACAGTGGTGAGTGATAATTTAAAGTTCCTGACCTTATCTCTCACTCAACAACAGCTGCAACACTTTATTGTCTCAGGAAAGGATGTAGAAATGCATTTCACCACCCTTCACATGACTGACCTTCGTTGAACTTTATCTTTTTGATTAGGAATCTTAACAAGTCCAGAGCTGTTCTCAAAGCATAATGTTTGAAGAACAAATTAGTCTCATTAAGTCAACTTAACTTCACTTAACCTTGCTTGTCTATCTCCCTTCTTTGGGATTTAGAAAAGGGACACTGAATTGACTGGTGTGGTTAGGAGGAAAGGAAGAATAATGTAAAAGAAAGTGTATCCTGTTGTTTCTAACCCAGTTTTGCTTTAATTAACATTTTGTTTTCACATATAAATCATTTGAGCCACTGCCATGTTTTCATTTTTCCAGTTTTTCAGTTTTGGTTATCAACTGAAGCAGATTACACACCTAGGATCATCTTACCCAAATCAAAATATACTGTATGACCATAATAGGTTCATGTTGCCATCAGTTCATTACATCCATCATTAGCAAGTAAGTTTTAATCAAACATAATAATATACTAAAACACAAGACAGGGGTTAAAATGGTACATCATTTAGTTAAACATTTAAATGCCCTTTAAAAGTAAGAAAGACTAATGTGTGAAATACCAAATAAAAGTACAATATATCAAATAGAAACCAAAACAACTATAAATAAATCAAAATACTGAAACTATGAAATCACACTCAACAGATCTAATTGAATAAAGTCAGTAGCTAGTAAGAAATTACACAAAATGACCTGTTATGATTCATATAAATAAAATAAGAGTCACTTGATATCAAGCCTGTCCCTGATCCCCACCTCTTGCCCTCCCCTTTCTTTGTACCATGTATTGTCCTCGCCCTGTTTGTCACAAGGTGAAAGCACCAAATAGCAGCAGTACATCCTACCCAATTAGGAGAACGCTTTTTTTAATGTGCAACCAAAAATTCATTCCATATTTGGCGGATAAACAACCTTTATTAATGGAAGGAGGGCTGGTGTCAGCTACGAGGCTCATCACTTGATTAAAGGTTGAGAGTCAAAGGTAAGCAAAACATTTATATCAGTGGTATGGGAATCGAAATGTGAGAGATGTCTTGACATTTGCTGCCTTAGCTGTAAAATATTTTGGTGTAAAGTTATAGTGATATTCTTCACATGTATACCATGCTCTTTGCAGGTGGTATGGTAGTTGTAATGGAATAATGTTTTGCTTTGTTATCTGGTTTGAATAGCAATACCCTGACTGACCCTGGTCTCTTTTGGATTCCAACCCACCCTAGGTAAAAGCCACTTTTGAAAATCTGAAAAGTTTTTAATCATGACTACAATACCCTCAACTTCAGTCAGGATTACAGTAAATTTTGCTTTTTTATGTTCAGTTGTTGAAATTGAATTGATATATGATTAAGAGATCCAGGCCATTTCCATAGTAAAGAGACAGTTTGCACAGAAAGTACTGTGATACAGTAGTACTATATACCTTGTCATTATTGTATACTGATGGATAATGTAATGCATGAAAAGTTGTGACACAAGTCCCGTTGTATACATTCTATAATAATTCTGAATGCACTATGCTGCTTTATGTTAATGGTAATACTATCATCAGTAATGGCTCAACATTTGTAAATCTGTAACAGGTTGAAAAATGGGTGATGCTGCCATGAAAGAGTTTGGGGCTGCTGCTCCTTATCTGAGAAAATCAGACAAGGAGCGTCTGGAGGCCCAGACTCGTATATTTGACATGAAGAAGGAGTGCTTCGTTCCTGACCCTGAGGTTGAGTACGTCAAAGCTTCCATCATCATTCGTGATGGTGACAAAGTCACAGCTGAAACTGAATTTGGAAAGGTAGGTTAGGTTCTGCAGGAGAGTGCTGATGTACATATTTCTAGAGAGCCGTTTTTGGTCAGTGTGACTGTAAAATGTATTATTTTCTTTCGTAGACTGTCACAGTGAAGGAGTGTGATATACACCCTCAGAACCCGCCAAAGTTTGATAAAATTGAAGACATGGCGATGTTCACCTTCCTCCATGAGCCCGCTGTGCTGTTTAACCTCAAAGAGCGTTATGCAGCATGGATGATCTATGTAAGACAATAAAACCTTAACATAAAACCTTATCTTCATTGATAAAGAATTAGTTAATAAGCAACATACTTATGACTAAATAATACATTATGTTATCCTCCTATTATGTGTTCCTTCTCTTACTATGAAAGACCTACTCTGGGCTCTTCTGTGTGACTGTCAACCCCTACAAGTGGCTGCCAGTCTACAACCAAGAAGTGGTTGGTGCCTACAGAGGAAAGAAGAGGACTGAAGCTCCTCCTCACATCTTCTCCATCTCTGACAATGCCTACCAGTACATGCTGGCAGGTAAATAATCTGTTTTAGCCTTCATATTGTTTAAATATTAAACTATGGCATCATTCCATTTTTTACTGATGATTTGAAATCTCTCTTGCTGACAGACAGAGAAAACCAGTCAATCCTTATCACGTAAGTCACACAGCCAACAAAAACCTCTTCACTAGTTAAGAGTCATAGGTCTTGGCCTAAAACATTCTGTATCTCTTCTACTCAGTGGAGAATCCGGTGCTGGAAAGACCGTCAACACCAAGCGTGTCATTCAGTACTTTGCCAGCATCGCTGCTGTCCCGACTGGGAAGAAAGATGCAGCTGCTGAGAAGAAGGTTTGTATTACAATATATATTCCTGAATATTTCACAGTATCGGTTGTAAAGCATAATCACACTTGAATTAAAATAATTTCTCAAAGCTGAAACACATTTTGTAATTTTACATAGCTAGCACTGAACCTAAAGTTGTGTCTTTGTTTGACAATATCAGGGTACTCTGGAGGATCAAATCATTCAGGCTAACCCTGCTCTAGAGGCCTTTGGTAATGCCAAGACCATCAGGAATGACAACTCCTCCAGATTTGTGAGTGTCTGTGGGATTCCAAATGGTAATTTCTAAATTAAAGTGTATCAACTGGACTAAAATGAGAGGCTCTCTTCCTCTTAGGGTAAATTTATCCGCATTCATTTTGATAACCGAGGAAAGCTGGCCTCTGCTGATATTGAAACTTGTAAGTAACATTGTGTATTTAACAAATTTGAAGGTATCACCTATCAACTTGTACCACAGTGTACCACAATAACAATTTATTTTTCTAACAGACCTTCTGGAAAAGTCTCGTGTGACCTATCAGCTCAAAGCTGAGAGGGATTACCACATTTTCTACCAGATCTTGTCTCAGGCAAAGCCTGAACTTCTGGGTAAGTGTACAATGCACATGTGCTTTATGTGGTTATTACTGTACTGTATCATGCATTGTAACGTGAAGTAAATATTTTCTATTTTGTGAATATCTTTTTAGACATGTTGCTCATCACCAACAACCCCTATGACTACGCCTTCATCTCCCAAGGAGAGACAACAGTAGCCTCCATCAATGATTCTGAAGAGCTGATGGCCACTGATGTGAGCTGAATCTCAGTCAAAAATGAATTTATAAATCACCTTTTACAATGCCATCTACTATGATCATATACTATCTTTTTCAGGAGGCATTTGATGTGCTGGGCTTCACCCAAGAAGAGAAGAACGGCATTTACAAGCTGACTGGTGCCATCATGCATCATGGCAACATGAAGTTCAAGAACAAGCAGCGAGAGGAGCAGGCCGAGGCTGATGGCACTGAAGGTGAGAGATGGTTTTTAAACTACAGCCAATGGTGCTAAAGGAATCAGGGATAAAAGAAAGATGAAGACCTTGAAAGGCAGTGATGACCTTGATGAATTAATACCACAATTTCTCAACAGTTGCTGACAAAGTAGCTTATCTGATGTGCCTGAACTCTGCTGACCTCATCAAAGGTCTCTGTCACCCAAGAGTCAAAGTAGGAAATGAGTGGGTCACCAAGGGACAAACTGTAGCCCAGGTGAGAGAATATGAATTTCTTTTGTTCAATTTCCCAAATAAAGCCTTGAAAGTTTTACTAAGGGTCTGTATTTCCTTGTTAGGTGTACTATGCTGTTAGTGCACTGTCTAAGGCAGTGTATGAGAGGATGTTTATGTGGATGGTACTGAGAATTAACCAGTCCCTGGACACCAAGCAGCCCCGCCAATACTTCATTGGTGTTCTGGACATTGCTGGATTTGAGATCTTTGAAGTGAGTTTGAAAAGAATACATAACTTATATGAAGTAGTCTTTGGTTTAAGGAGAAATTATTAAGCCCCTACTGTGGACCCTTTCATTACAGTTCAACACCTTTGAGCAGCTGTGCATTAACTTCACCAATGAGAAACTGCAACAGTTTTTCAACCACCACATGTTTGTGCTGGAGCAGGAAGAGTACAAGAAAGAGGGCATTGAATGGACCTTCATCGATTTTGGTATGGACTTGCAGGCCTGTATTGACTTGATTGAAAAGGTGAGTTATGAAAAGTACTGTATCAGGACATTGTCATTTAAGTATGTTACTGCATTGCTTATTCCACTTTTAAAACAGTGCTATGACATTTGTCTTTATACTGTAATGATTTTTACAGCCCATGGGTATCATGTCCATCCTTGAAGAGGAGTGCATGTTCCCCAAAGCCTCTGATACCACCTTTAAAGCTAAGCTCTATGACAACCATCTGGGGAAATCTGCCAACTTCCAGAAGCCCAGAGTTATCAAAGGAAAACCAGAGGCCCATTTTGCCCTGATGCACTACGCTGGAACTGTTGATTATAATATCAATAACTGGCTGGTGAAGAACAAGGATCCCCTGAATGAGACTGTTGTTGGACTGTATCAGAAATGTACTCTTAAGCTGCTCGCTACCCTCTTTGCAAATTATGCTGGAGCTGATTCAGGTTTGTATTTAAAAAGGGAGTAGCAACTTATTTTAAAAGAATTTAGCATTGTATCATGTGGAAGAGTTGTACAAAGGTAGAACTGTAGTATGAAGAAACTTTGAATATAAATGCAAAATTTTACATGCACTTGTTCTTCTGTATGTCACTTGTACTGTTTAAAAAAATCTAAAAACTTATCTTCACTATATTTTTTCTTTTAAAAGTCTAATGATAAATATTTTATTTAGTTCAAGAGTCTGGTGGGAAGGGCAAAGGTGGTAGCAAGAAGAAAGGTTCATCCTTCCAAACTGTGTCAGCCTTACATAGGGTAAGATCAATATAATTTACAGTTTGTAATTCATTAGCTAATTAAGAGGTTCTTCTCAGATTAGTGTCCTTAACCATATTGTATTATGTTGTTTACATTCATAATGGTACTGTTAATGATAATGGTTAAGGATAATGGTCCTCTGTGGTGCACCCACAGGAGAACCTGAACAAGCTGATGACCAACTTGAGGTCTACTCATCCTCACTTTGTACGCTGCATCATCCCCAATGAGACCAAGACTCCTGGGGCCATGGAGAATCCTCTGGTGATGCACCAGCTGCGCTGTAACGGTGTGCTGGAAGGCATCAGGATCTGCAGAAAGGGCTTCCCCAACAGGATCCTCTATGGAGATTTCAAACAGAGGTGATATACAGATGGGTGACAAATTAAAGGAAAAAACAACATCAAGTCACTTAGAAGGTGGGCAACCACGAGTGGCCACAGCAGCTTCAAGGTAAATTGTCATAGATTCTTCAAGTTTCTGGCACTCTGCTGGAGGGATGGACACCATTTTACCATAAGATATTCCCTCATTTAGTGTTTTGATGATGTGGTTGAGAGCGCTGTATAACATGTTGCTCCAAAATCTTCAACAGGTGTTCAATTGGGTCGAGATCTGGTGACTGTGAAGGCCATAGCATGTGATTCACATAATTTTGATACTCATCAAACCATTCAGTTAATCTTCATGCTCCTTATGCATTTGTTATGTTTTTCCACATAACTTTTTATTCTTTCAATTTGTCACCCAATGATACATTCTACTATATGTTTAATGACAATTATTTAGTTGGGCATATTTTGGTAGTTTGATATTTTATATAACATGAAATAAAACTGAAATTATATTTTATCTTCATTACAAAGATACCGCATTTTGAACCCAAGTGCTATCCCTGAGGGACAGTTCATTGACAACAAAAAAGCTTCAGAGAAGCTTTTGGGCTCCTTGGATATAGACCATAACCAGTACAAACTGGGGCACACCAAGGCAAGTATTGGTGAAATACATTTTGGAATATATAGTATGAAGCATTTATACTTCTGCCTGTGATAAGGAACTTGGCAGGGTGACACTTTTCTTGTGGTTTTCTATTGACCACAACTCTTTAACTACAGACAAATGTTGGATATCACTGTGTTTAGCTACTCCCGCTTTCATTCACAATATTACTTTCTATGTGATAACACACAGAAATTGGACTGTAATGAGCTGGGCATGAGCAATCATCTTCAACATGGGTGTCTTGTGCTTGCTACTGCTGATCTAATTTGTTTGCAAAAATCAGGTGTTCTTCAAAGCTGGGCTGCTTGGTCTGCTGGAGGAGATGCGAGATGACCGTTTAGCTCTAATCATAACCAGGATTCAGGCAAGGTCACGAGGTGTTCTGGCAAGAATTGAATTCCAGAAGATTGTAGAACGCAGGTACATGTACTAAATTAATTGAAATATACTGAATATCCAATCAATTCCAATGCCTTAGGCATTCATCAATATCACACTATATTCTGACAAGCTATTGTATCTCAGAAGCACAGAAAAGATGTCTTCTAGAATTCATAAAGCAGGAACAAACTAAATTAAGTGAGTGATTCAAAGCCATTCATAAAAGGTTTCCAGCTGGGTTCACAGATTTAAAGGTGATCTTTCACATTCCCAAACTGAAGACTGACACAGTGTACATAGTAAATATAGATTCATTTGAAATGAAATAACAGGTACAATACATGCAGAAAATCGACTCATTATACAGAATTGTTAACCAGGAAATATTGCTCTGCCACATTACAATATCTTTATAAATCAATGCCCACAGGGATGCGCTACTTGTGATCCAGTGGAACATCCGTGCCTTCATGGGGGTCAAGAATTGGCCCTGGATGAAGCTGTACTTCAAGATTAAACCTCTGCTGAAGTCAGCAGAGACTGAGAAGGAGATGGCCAACATGAAGGAAGAGTTTGCCAAACTGAAAGAGGCTTACGCAAAATCTGAAGCTCGTAGAAAGGAACTAGAGGAAAAAATGGTCACTCTTCTCCAAGAGAAGAATGACCTGCAGCTCCAAGTTCAATCTGTATGTTTTGCCTGTCAGCATTACTAAGAATATTAAAATCAATTGCCAAATTGCCAATGTGTAAAACTGTGCCTTTTCAATAATAACAGGAGCAAGATAATCTTTGTGATGCTGAAGAAAGATGTGAAGGGCTGATCAAGAGCAAGATTCAGCTGGAGGCAAAAGCCAAAGAGCTGACAGAAAGGCTGGAGGATGAGGAGGAGATGAATGCAGAACTGACTGCTAAGAAGAGGAAGCTGGAGGATGAGTGCTCTGAGCTGAAGAAAGACATTGATGACTTAGAGTTAACTCTGGCTAAAGTGGAGAAAGAGAAGCATGCCACTGAAAACAAGGTACTTCAAAACATATTCTTCATGTCTCTTAAACTGCTGTGATTGTTCTTTTGTTATTACTTCTGTTGTATGTAAATTGCTAGAATGCTGATGCCATGGGTTTAGGATTTGTTTTTACTAAAAATCAAAACTTTTCTTGCAACAGGTAAAAAACCTGGTTGAAGAGATGGCTGCTCAGGATGAAATCATTGCAAAGCTGACCAAGGAAAAGAAAGCCTTACAGGAAGCTCATCAGCAAACACTGGATGATCTGCAGAGTGAAGAAGACAAAGTTAACACTCTGACTAAGGCCAAGGCTAAGCTAGAGCAGCAAGTGGATGATGTAAGAACATAGTGAATTAGAGTGTGTAATATTTTAATACTGTAAATAAATTAAACTGAAATACTGTAATTATCACCCACCACAGCTTGAAGGATCCCTTGAGCAAGAGAAGAAAGTGCGTATGGACCTTGAGAGAGCAAAGCGAAAGCTTGAGGGAGACCTAAAGTTAGCTCAAGAGAGTATCATGGACCTGGAAAATGACAAGCAGCAACTCGAAGAGAGGCTGAAAAAGTAATATGAAATCTGCACTTCTAAAAACACAAACAGATTTAAAACTTTCTGTCAGCTGGTACATTTGACATATTTTTATCCACAGGAAAGATTTTGAAATCAGCCAGCTCAATGGCAAAATAGAAGATGAACAAGTGATGAGTGCCCAGCTTCAGAAAAAATTGAAGGAGTTGCAGGTAATGTTAAATAAGATCAAGCTTGAATTTGCTTGTGCAGGGATGTGACATTTGGTAATGAAAAACTTAACTTTAATTTTGGTCAAGGCCCGCATTGAGGAGCTGGAGGAAGAGCTTGAGGCAGAGCGAGCTGCCCGAGCCAAGGTGGAGAAGCAGAGAGCAGACCTGGCCAGAGAGCTGGAGGAGATCAGTGAGAGGCTGGAGGAGGCTGGTGGAGCAACATCTGCCCAGATTGAGATGAACAAGAAGAGGGAGGCTGAGTTCCAGAAACTCCGCAGAGACCTTGAAGAGGCCACTCTGCAGCATGAAGCCACTGCTGCCACACTCAGGAAGAAACAAGCTGACAGTGTTGCTGACCTGGGAGAGCAGATTGACAACCTGCAGAGAGTCAAGCAGAAACTGGAGAAGGAGAAGAGTGAGCTCAGACTGGAGCTGGATGATGTGGTCTCCAATATGGAACATATCGTGAAGGCTAAAGTAAAATACTTATATGCATTATATACGTCATTCTACTAATTGGCTAATTAATATTTTACTTAATTCAATTTCAAGTGGTTCACGTGCCAGTGTCAATGCTTTTTGTTTTCAGAATAATTTGGAGAAAATGTGCAGGTCTCTGGAAGACCAGATGAATGAATATAAAACAAAGGCAGACGAGGGACAGCGTACCATCAATGACTTCACCATGCAGAAAGCAAAGCTTCAAACTGAGAATGGTATGCATTTGATTTGAACAGTGTGTTTTCTTTAGGATATTATGAAGTACTCATTTTATTATACACTTAGGTGAACTTGCAAGGCAGCTTGAGGAAAAGGATTCCCTGGTGTCTCAACTCACCAGAGGGAAACAGTCCTACACTCAACAAATCGAAGACCTTAGAAGACAACTGGAGGAGGAAGTCAAGGTAGCAAACAAATGGCAACGGGATCTCATTTAGTACAGATTAAATGTTGGTACATGAGAAGCATTAAGGTATGCTTTATTTCAGGCCAAGAATGCATTAGCCCATGCAGTGCAGTCTTCTCGTCATGACTGTGACCTGCTCAGGGAGCAGTATGAGGAGGAACAGGAGGCCAAGGCTGAACTGCAGCGCAGCATGTCCAAGGCCAACTCAGAGGTGGCTCAGTGGAGAACTAAGTATGAAACTGACGCCATCCAGAGGACTGAGGAACTGGAGGAGGCCAAGTAAGTTAAACATATTTTCATGCGAACAACTCTGCAAAGTTTAAAAACAATGAACCTAAATAAATTCTATCATATTCCAGAAAGAAGCTGGCTCAGCGTCTGCAGGAGGCTGAGGAGGCTGTTGAAGCAGTGAATGCTAAATGTTCCTCTCTGGAGAAGACCAAACACAGGCTGCAGAATGAGATTGAAGATCTTATGGTGGATGTGGAGAGGTCTAATGCTGCTGCTGCTGCTCTGGACAAGAAGCAAAGAAACTTTGACAAGGTTGAATTTAAAACACATATGACAATTTTGCTCTTTTAGGTGAAGAATTCAAGTATAATGACCTTTAAGCATACATATTTTAGATCCTTTATCTAACATGTGAACCGTCTCTCAGATTTTGGCAGAATGGAAACAAAAGTATGAGGAGTCTCAAACAGAGCTGGAAAGCTCTCAGAAGGATGCCAGGTCTCTGAGCACTGAGCTCTTCAAACTGAAGAACTCTTATGAAGAATCTCTTGAACATCTGGAGACCATGAAGAGAGAGAATAAGAATCTGCAGGGTAAGGGTAACACCAGCTTACGCCTCTATTGCAGAATTTGCTCTAATGACTAAACCGTTGATAATGTTACATTATGTTTCTCAGAGGAAATATCTGACCTCACTGAGCAAATTAGTGAGGGTGGAAAGAATATTCATGAGCTTGAGAAGATTCGAAAACAGTTGGAACAAGAGAAGTCTGAGATACAAACAGCCCTGGAGGAAGCAGAGGTATGTTGAATGTTCTGATGGTGGACCTTGGGAACACTTTTTGGTAATTGGTAATAACTAGTCATATATTTAATTTTCAATCTTTATTTCATGATAGGCCACACTGGAGCATGAGGAAGGGAAGATTCTCAGAGCCCAGCTTGAGTTCAACCAGATTAAGGCTGATATTGAGCGCAAGCTCGCTGAGAAAGATGAAGAGATGGAGCAAGCAAAGAGAAACCAACAGCGAATTGTGGATACTCTTCAGAGCTCTCTTGAGGCCGAGACTCGCAGCAGGAATGAGGCCCTCCGTTTGAAGAAGAAAATGGAGGGAGACCTCAATGAGATGGAGATTCAGCTTAGCCAGGCCAACAGGCAAGCGGCTGAGGCCCAGAAACAACTTAAGGCTGTTCATGCACATCTGAAGGTATTAATGAACTGGAAAAAAGGTATTATCCAATTGCTTTCACACATATAACTCAAATTGAAATTCTTTGGGTTTTCATCTTTAAGGATACTCAACTTCAACTTGATGACTCTCTTCGAACCAATGATGATCTTAAAGAGAACATTGCCATTGTTGAAAGACGCAACAACCTGCTTCAGGCTGAAGTGGAAGAGCTCAGGGTTGCTCTGGAGCAAACTGAGAGAGGTCGCAAACTTGCTGAACAAGAGCTGCTGGATGTTAGTGAGAGGGTGCAGCTACTGCACTCACAGGTAAGATGCAGTAATTATCAATACGTTCTAGCATGTTTGTTTTACACTCACTGTTTCCACAATGAAAATGTTACTCTATTTATGTAAAACTAGAACACTAGCCTGATAAACCAAAAGAAGAAGTTGGAAGCTGATACATCCCAGCTTCAGACTGAAGTGGAGGAAGCAGTGCAGGAGTGCAGAAACGCAGAGGAAAAGGCCAAGAAAGCCATTACTGATGCTGCCATGATGGCAGAGGAGCTGAAGAAAGAGCAGGACACCAGCGCTCACCTGGAGCGTATGAAGAAAAACATGGAGCAAACCATCAAAGACCTGCAGCACCGTCTGGATGAAGCTGAACAGATCGCTCTGAAGGGAGGCAAGAAGCAGGTGCAGAAGCTCGAGGCCAGGGTGAGTATAAATTGAGTCTTTGCATCATTTAAAATATGTAAAATAAATGGCTGCTGTATGTTAAGTACAAAGGTGTTGTCTGACTGCATACTACATACTGCAGGTCAAGGAACTTGAAAATGAGGTGGAAAGTGAACAAAAAAAGGCCAGTGATGCTATAAAGGGAGTAAGAAAGTATGAAAGACGTATCAAGGAGCTTACCTATCAGGTAACTATCAATCTGGACCAGAGTCTATTTATGCTTTGAAAATTGCATTGAGAATCAAACTATATATATACATTTTTTAATTTTCATGTTGTTTTTGCACAATTTAGACAGAAGAAGACCGTAAAAATCTAGCACGTCTCCAAGATTTGGTGGACAAGCTGCAGCTAAAGGTCAAATCCTATAAGAAGGCAGCTGAGGACGCTGTAAGTGCTGTGAAATTCATATGGCAAACTTGCATCTTACCAGTGAAACTAAGTATTTTCTGAGCAGATATAATATGTAATATATATTGTGTGTCTGTTCCACAGGAGGAACAGGCCAACAGTAATCTTGCCAAGTTCCGTAAGCTTCAACATGAGCTTGATGAAGCTGAAGAGAGAGCTGACATTGCTGAGTCTCAGGTCAACAAGCTACGTGCCAAGAGTCGTGATGTGGGGTCAAAGGTCAGTATACACATACTGTACGTATTTAAAAATGGAAAATCATCTGAGACTTCCCCACACAGAAAGAAATGTTACCTAGCAGTGACAATCATCTTGTTAACATACTCTATAACAATGAGGGGGTTGGTCTTCCACTGATTTGTCAGTGGTCTTTCAGCAGGGCATTGGCTATTACTACTACATTTAGAATACTCCTCTGAGGGGCCTCAAGGGCAAATAATATGGGGATACTGGTTTATGACACAAGGGTTGAAATAATACTACTTGATCAAAAACACACCTCACTATTTATTTTCTTTCTTTTATTTCAGAAAGGACTTGATGAAGAGTGAAGTTCCTTCAAAAATGATCGTTTCTGAGGCATCTGTTGCCAGTGTAATGGTGTCTCCCTAAACATGTTTTGTGTTCAGTAGAATAAATTTAATGTTCACCCGAAACTGTTTCTTTACTTTTCATTGACAAAGGCTTTAGTGGTTCATAATTATAGAAAACTAAACTTGACTTATTTCTAAAATGAATAAAATAAATGAATTACTTTTTGAAATAAAATTGAGAAATAAAATAAATGATTACAGTAGTACAATAATAAACAAATAATAAATAAATGAAATGCACAATGACAAAGAAAACAGTTTACAAATGTGTGTTGTAATGTCAAATGTATCTTTTACTGTTACTGAAGAACTGTATTTTAAAAATGTATTTTCCTTCAGCAGCATGGTCTATTTCATCCAACATGCAAAATATGTTTATGCCACTCATACTCCTAAAGGTCAGTCGGGATCAAAATGAACTGATCAGTGTCTCCTCATCTAAGTGAATTGCTAATACCCAATCAATTCAATAATTCTAACTATATGTGAGTATGTGTTTGTTAAATATTATTTATAAAACAGACACATAAGTCAGTTTCACCTGTTGTGATTTCATTGTTCACTGACAAATTCAGGAAAATAGAATCTGCTGAAGGAAAAATGAATCCTGATCCTAAAAAAGGGGGTCTACATGTGTAATTAATTCATTTATTCATTGATGTATTCATTCGTAACATTACAAGAATGCAATTCAATGTGTACTGACTACTGACTACAACTACTGTTGCTTTTAAATTAAAATGTCAACCTGAACACAATGTAAAACCATGTTCACTCAGTTTAAAAAAAAAGAAAAAGAAAAGTTTCTAAATAATGCCTTGTGGCGGCAAACTATTTGTCTCTTAGGAGTGAATATAAACTATTCCATGTTCACTTACCACATCTGTTATGATATATATTCCAACCTCATTCATCTAATGTCACTCAGTATCATGATCAGCAGAGTGTGCTCACACATTCTGTTTTAGTTTGGTTAAGAAGGTAGTTAGTAAAGGAGTCTTGTTAAAGGACAACAATTACCCTTACATACTAATAACACCTATCGTACTATTTTAATAATGATAACACTACACAGCTGGTAAACAATTAGTATGGTGTTTATGGTTTTACCTTTTGTTTGGAATTCCAGTATTACAACTTCAAAATAACAATTCAAAATAAACACAAATACAGAATGTCTTAAAATTAATTTTGATGAACTGCATAACTTTTGGGGGGAAACTATTAAATTATTTTCAAGGTTTCTGGATTTGAATCAGATTGTAAAAATGTGAAAAAGACATTGAAAAAGAATTAAGAACCCTCACAAGTGACTATGTGATAAGGAGAACAGACTGCTGAATGTTGCTGCCTCAATCCCTCTCTGAAAAAGCTGACTAAAGGCAGAGTAGTACAGCAGAGTCTGCTTGTTAGTACAACTGAGAAAAGAAATCCACATTCTCAGTATTAATTATAGGCCCACCAACCAAGAAACTGCAAAAGTATTTTGACAGAATTTACTTATTTCTAGTTCACTACTAAATCACCAGTTCAAAAAAGCTTTTCTGGGGAGAACTGCCCTGTGGGCACATTGCATTTTGAGTTTACAGTAGCTTTTTACCAAAAGTGGAACATTTGGGATTGTTAGATGGACTGGGTAGCTAGCATGAGCAATATGGATGACTACAGAACAGCAGTGGCAGTTTGACAAGTAAACTATGAGAAGTTTGTACCGAAACACCACATCAAATGAACATACAATGGCTATATAGCATAATAAAACAAGAACCTTACCAATAACCCCTTTAAAACTACTAAAATTGCACTGTAAAACTGCTGTAGTGTGAACTAATGATAAATGAAATGTTTTATTGTTGTATTTTATTATGCAAGGTAGTTAAACTAAAAAAATAACCATCTACCCATTTTAAAATTCTTTTCACCACTAATTTTGAACACAGAAAATTGGACATTGTCCAGTGGTGACCCAACCTTTGCTTTTTACATAAATGTAACTCATAATGTTTCCCTCCATTTTGATAATATTACAGACTAAAAAGATCTAAACTAGTAAAGTTGAAACAACTAACCTTCATATCAGCAGTGGAGGTCAGTCTTTCTCCTGAAACAAGCATCTTCTTTTCAAAGCCAGACGAGGGAGGGCCATTTGAAACACAGAAAAGATGCAGACTAGACAAAGATGTCTGACTGACAGCAGATAATCTGGACTTGATGTATTCAAGGGTAGAGTCCTCCAAAAGCGACCTAGTGAATTCAAGCAACATCAATCAAATTAGAACATTGATAGTAAGAATATATTATGGCAACATTTGTGTTTTTCAAATAAGCAGATTTTCCAATAGATTAGAAGTTATGCATCCAAAAAAGTAGACGATAAAAGCTTTACATGTTCAAGAGTACCTTTCCATGATTTCACCATGTCCTGGTCATTGCCTCATCAGAAGACAAGCAGTACAGTCTGAATAAGTGGGGAGAAGACAAGGCCAAAGAACAATCAACTCCTGGCCTCCACCAGAGCTCAACACCCCCTTAGAAGTGACCTTTCACAACAGCAAAGAACAAATACTAACAATAGCTTTGCTGGCTCTAATTTCAAACTTAGGTGAGACAAGGTGCCTCACACCTTCCCTTGTGAGTTCATGTGATTGTAAAAGTCAGAGTCCCAAGGACTGTGGACAGCTGGGAATGAGACCTTTAATGGACGGCTGAGTGTTATGCTACAGCCTGGAATAGATAGAGGGATAAGTAAAGGAGATGAGAATTCTAGTACGAAGGCAAGCAGGGAAAGACGTGGTGAGATGTGATGTGACAGAAAGGAAGACAGCTGAGGTTCTGGTTGTATTACTGGCCATCATGCTTTGTAAGATTTCATTTATACCAGAGAGTTTCACTATACCTGGGATTAAATTTTGTGTCAGGCCAAGAAAATCCTAGTACATGTTTCAGAAAGCTCATGACTGCCATCATTCATGGTAGTTTCAGGTTGATTTGCATCATTGTCCTTCATATTATGACACGAGTCAATGATGGTTCGATAGTTCGTTCGTGTGCTGCTGCTGTGACATGAGAATTTCCCCCCATCTATCTATCTATCTATCTCCAATATTACACTACATAGTACATACAGTACATAATTGGTTTCTTGTGGGCTTATCACCTGTTGCTGCTGGTCAAAGACAAAATGAAAACCTGTCCTGACTGCCTGCGTCACAAGCTGTCCACAAGCTGTACTCTGAACCATCAAGCCCCCAAAGGCAGCCAGCAGGAATTTCACAAGTTATCTTTGTGTTCAAGGATAAAGAGAAGAAAACAATGCCATGTGAACAGAAGCAGGCCAAGAGCACTCGCAGCAGGCAACTTTTGGATAGAAGCCTGGAGTATAGGTCACAACAATATGAATTTGTTTCAGTGCACAAACATATGTTGTGTATATAGGTTTTTATTTTTCTAAAAAAGAAATTAGAGGAATGTATCTGTATCTTTGAACACTCAAAGAGAGATGATAATACAATGAAAAAATGAATAAAATAAAAATCTGAGATCTAAAAATCAGATTTCAAAAATACAATTTCCAGTGCAAACAATGTGAACTATTTATCGTTTTTTTATTATTATTATTTTTAATTATAATTTTAAAAAACAGTGGCTAATTTGTGCTATATTCTCTGTGTCTTCTAGCAGTAGGAAACACGGCAACTTTTGACAACTTTTAAATATAAAACTTTAGTTTGATCTTGAACTGATCTACTCCACACAATCCAGGTATTCTTTGGTTAAAAGCAGTAAAAGACAATAACATGAGCCTTATGTCATGAGAATAATTATACATCCCAAAATTAAGATTTTGCATGCACAGCCGCTAACTTCATTCTGAAAAGAATTTACTTTTATGATAACTAATACTTCACATAGAAAGAAAAGAGAAGATAACATCATCTGCAAAACCTAGAATGCGCACATCTAACTTTTTGTCACCCTAATCCTTATGGTCGTTTAATGGTGGTAAATTTACAGCAGTAAAATAAAAGCTCTTTTACAATGACAAACTAATTCAAATAAAATTATTATTTAAGTTAATTTCTGACAAAAATTATAGGCTACTTTTTACATCCTGTCAGCCTGATTGTCACCTGCTTGTAGTTAACAATGATAACACTGGAAAACAAGTATATCTGTATCTATCTGAATGCATAGGCCAGGTAAACTGTTTCACCAGTGACACAACACGTTAGGGTATAAATACAACATCTGATACCTCCATCAATTACACATCACATACTGAACAATTACAAATGACAATACAATTATTCAGATTATTGTACATATTACTATATACATACAAGGACACCACAAACACAAGACATGCAAGGTGTGCACAAAAACACACATATGCATTATTGAGCATGTGAGTATGAATGATACAAAGCCAACTCAACATTTTATCATCAATCAACACTTTGGCAACAAAATTAAATTTGGCATTGAAAACAAAACCTGAACTGTACAAGAAACATTGGCATTGAAAAAAGTTTCACTGAAAAATAAAACAGCATTAAACATTTTTTTATTTTATTTTGATATGTTTTGCATTCTGATGTGTTCTGATTTTTTTTCATGTCACTTTTTTCAGTGACAGTTTTTTTTTATGCTGTCAGTTTTTTTTAATTACTTTTTATTTTATTATTACTACTTATCTGAGAAAATCCAGTATAAAATACTAGAAATGATTGCTGAAATACGAGAAAACGACTACCGAAATCCTCTGACATGACCGCACATCTAGGGCGATGGCTTTCACAAGTTCACCTGGAACTCCCAAACCACAGCTAAGTCTGTTTGTCTTTGCCGTTGTTTGCTCACAAACAACTCACGCTAGCTAGCTTTTAAAGTCACTCTCCTGGCTCGGTAAATACCTGCTTAAATAAATACACAGTTACACAGGTAACTTATCCAAATGCAGAATGCTAGTTGGAATAAATTACTTCATGGCTCTGTTACTACTAAACAGTGGTGCCCACCTTTCTGAAGGTACTGTGGGTCTTGCAGATGGCATCTGTTTTGGCATCCTAGGAGAGCATACTGCCAGTGACCGTTCCTACATCTTTATTGGGTATCAAGTATATGGACTTTTGACTTCAAAATCAAACAAAATCTTCAAACCTAGGCTACTTATTATTTAGGTGGAGAAAGTGTCTAGCTGAAAAGGTGAGCTCAAGTAAATTTCATGTAATATGAACATGAGTTGAATTTCATCGTCTCTGAACATTTATATTGTTGGTAAAGAAATGGAAACAATACCAAGTGACCAGGGTTAGACTAGGGCATATATCTGAACAGTGGTGAGTGATAATAAAGGGATCTCACAGCTGTGACCTTGGCCTTGTCTTGCCTCTCTGTAGACAACAGCTGCAGCTCTTTTTTCTCCCTCTAGAACTGTATTTCACACCCTATCACTTGACAGACTATTGTTGAACTTTAGATCTCGAGATACTTAATGCCCCATAAATCCTGCTTGCCTGCTAGCCTACTTTATTTAGTTTGAGACATACATCATAATATAATACGAGAATCAATCTTCTTAGCAACAAATGCCGTTAGAATGCAGATTAATTTTTTTTCCTCTTGAGATTTTAAGTGCCAAGAAAAGAAAGAATACATGCGTAATTAATGCTGTTATAGAGCATTCATTTCTGTATAGTAGGTCCTACCATGTGTTGATCATGTATTGATACAGATGAATTAATTGAATCAGGATTGATTTAAGATTATCACCAAGTATTGTAGTTGGAAAGGGATTTTCTACTGTCTTTACTATAATCATGCCCTTAAAGAATTTGTCAATCATTGGTTTATGTAGTATACTCAACAAACATAGAAACTTAAAAATAGTTAAATTTACAGCATTAAGTTTTAACTTAATTTTATTAGCCACTCTGATTGTTCATTATTATTCCAAAACTACTTTATATAACTTACTGGGACAAAAGAGAATTACTTGATAGACTGTAGCCTGTCCCTGCTCCCCCACCTCCTGCCTTCCCCTTTCTTTGTCACATCCCATCTGGTGTATTAGTCTGTTGTTCACAAGGTGAGAGCAACAAATAGCAGCACTAGGCTCTACCCAATTTGGAGAATGCTTTTATGATAGGCAACCTGGATGCCATTTCTCTGATATTCATCCCCATATTTGGTTGACTAACAACCTTTATTAATGGAGAGGCAGCCTAGTGTCAGCCACTGGATCCATCATTTCACTTGACAAAGGTTGACAGTCAAAGGTAAGAAAAACATCCACTCAAGTGGTCATGTCAATTTTCAAAAGTGTTTGTGTAAGATGTTAAAATTAATCTCAGCTATATACAGACAGTCTACTTTAATAAGTATATTTTACTTGTCAAACCTGATTTGTCTTAATTAAATAATGACGTATTATGACATTTGGTTTGCTTCTGTCTACTAAATATAAATAGCACAGATCCCAATTTCCTGTGGAGTGAAACACCTCAGGTAAAATGCACATCTACATTTAAGTGACACTGCAATTTTTTTTTATTATAGAGCACAACAACAGTTAACCCAATTATCATTTTAAGCATCTTGCTTTTCTGTTGATACATGCGAGCAACAAATGAATGCCTTTTCTGATTCTGCCATTTTGGGGTAGTTGATATTGCATATCAAAAGGTCTGAGACATCTAATTTTCCCTCATGTAAAGGACCTCTGCATGTCTTTATAACTCTAATGTAAGAGACACATCCATTTAAGCTTATTCATTTCTGTATTTATAAGATTTTAAATAATACAGGTATATTAACAAGGCAATGATTAAAAATATTGTTTTTTGTATGGGGATATAGAAAACTTGGGGGTATAAAAAACTAAAAAAATATGTTTTAATCTTAGCAGATTGAAAGATGGGTGATGCCGCCATGGCAGAGTTTGGGCCTGCTGCTTCTTATCTTAGGAAGTCAGATAAGGAGCGTCTAGAAGCCCAAACCCGTATATTTGACATGAAGAAGGAGTGCTTCGTTCCTGACACTGAGGTTGAGTACGTCAAGGCATCCATTGTCAGTCGTGACGGTGACAAAGTCACAGCTGAAACTGAATTTGGAAAGGTATGTACATCCTATTAATTCAGTTCAGTTCAAGTGTATGCTAATCTAAGTTTTGACCTTTGTTTAAGAATGTATCTCTTTCTGCAGACTGTCACGGTGAAGGAGTGTGATATACACCCTCAGAACCCGCCAAAGTTTGATAAAATTGAAGACATGGCGATGTTCACCTTCCTCCATGAGCCCGCTGTGCTGTTTAACCTCAAAGAGCGTTATGCAGCATGGATGATTTACGTAAGACAGTTGCCTAATCTATAACTTTCCTTCATTAATAAGACATCTCAGCATCTGAAGTCACTATCCTCTCTTAATATGGCAGACCTACTCTGGGCTCTTCTGTGTGACTATCAACCCCTACAAGTGGCTGCCAGTCTACAACCGAGAAGTGGTTGCTGCCTACAGAGGAAAGAAGAGGAGTGAAGCTCCTCCTCATATCTTCTCCATCTCTGACAATGCCTACCAGTACATGCTGTCAGGTAAATAATCTGTTTTAGCCTTCATATTGTTTAAATATTAAACTATGGCATCATTCCATTTTTTACTGATGATTTGAAATCTCTCTTGCTGACAGACAGAGAAAACCAGTCAATCCTTATCACGTAAGTCACACAGCCAACAAAAACCTCTTCACTAGTTAAGAGTCATAGGTCTTGGCCTAAAACATTCTGTATCTCTTCTACTCAGTGGAGAATCCGGTGCTGGAAAGACCGTCAACACCAAGCGTGTCATTCAGTACTTTGCCAGCATCGCTGCTGTCCCGACTGGGAAGAAAGATGCAGCTGCTGAGAAGAAGGTTTGTATTAAATAGGTATTTTTTAATATGGTACAACCAAAATATCAATGGCAAGTTAAAGTTTTTTCTTTTCTTAGAGCTTTTCTAAAATTGGCAGTAAACCTGAATGTGTGTCTTTATTTAACAAAATCAGGGTACCCTGGAGGATCAGATCATTCAGGCTAACCCTGCTCTGGAGGCATTTGGGAATGCCAAGACCATCAGGAACGACAACTCTTCTAGATTTGTGAGTGTCTGTGTGACTGCAGTGAGGCTCCTGCAGTGAGAGTTACTTTTTTATATTAGTAATATAAATGAACACTATTTTTACTCCTAGGGTAAATTCATTAGAATTCATTTTGACAACCGAGGAAAGCTGGCCTCAGCTGACATCGAGACTTGTAAGTAAAATAAATCCATTCATGCATCTATTTTCTAAGGCACCCATCTTTTGTAGGGTTGTGTGATGCTGGAGCCAATCCCAGTATGTGAGAGGCAGGATGTCGGTCTATTACAGGGTTAAAACACATACTGTAGGAACACATAAATTTACACTCACATTCAAACCTATAGGAGATTTTGAGTCTCCAGTTCGCATAACCTGCATGTCTTTGAACTTTGGTATTAAATTGGAGCATAGAATTGTGGCAGATCTGACCATTTTGTTTTTCGAAAATGTGTTATTTGTGTATAAATCTGTCGAATTTGCATCGTTGCACCAAGGAATGATAGTGTGCCAGTAATTATAACTACACCTACGCCTATAGCAAATTATTTTAAACTGGAACACAAAACATAACATATATTATACCTCTTACAGACCTTCTGGAAAAGTCTCGTGTGACCTATCAGCTCAAAGCTGAGAGGGATTACCACATTTTCTACCAGATCTTGTCTCAGGCAAAGCCTGAACTTCTGGGTAAGTGTACAATATACATGTGATATGTGGTTATTACTGTACTGTATCATGCATTGTATCATAAAATAATTTTTTTCTATTTTGTGAATATCTTTTTAGACATGTTGCTCATCACCAACAACCCCTATGACTACGCCTTCATCTCCCAAGGAGAGACAACAGTAGCCTCCATCAATGATTCTGAAGAGCTGATGGCCACTGATGTGAGCTGAATCTTTGGTTTACAACAGCAAACAATTTTTAGTCAAACATGAACTCATAACAAAATAAGGAAATACCAGAATTACATTTTTTGATTTCATTCAGGATGCCTATGATGTGCTGGGCTTCACCCAAGAAGAGAAAAACAGCATTTACAAGCTGACTGGTGCCATCATGCACTATGGTAACATGAAGTTTAAGCAGAAGCAGCGAGAGGAGCAGGCAGAGGCTGATGGCACTGAAGGTAAGAGAGGCTGTTATATTTAAAGTGTATTATTATTATTATTATTATTATTATATGTGATTTGGCACAGCTCAGATCCAGCATTCTTAATAGTTATAAGCACTGTAAATCCAACTGAGATTATGAAAAATGCACAATTTATTTTCACACGTGACATTTCATGGAAATAAATTTCAGGTACAGCACTACCACTTTGCATTATGTTGTGTACTGGTGTGTACGTTAGGCTGACATATCGCTCACCTATCATTTTCAGTATGGCAAATGCTGAAGTAGGACACAAGGTGGTCCAATTTTGAATACACTCACTAACCAGTTCATTAGGTAAACTTAGCTAAAACTAATGCCTTAATAATAACTAATGTCTTATACAGTCCTGCAAAAAAGTACTGTTTGTACTGTATTGTATCATACAGTTTTTTTCTGTTATTTAGCCTACCTTCACTAAATGGGGTGGACAAAATAATAGAAACACTTGTAAGTATAACGCAATACAATTCAACACCTTCAACAAAAACTGAACATTATCACCTTCATGAAGGTAGAATTTATTGCAGGACGGTTGTATTAGACTGCAATAGTTTTACCTAGGTGTACCTAATAAACTGGCATCTGAGTGTATATCTACATTACATAGTGAAGGAGCAAGCCTTTTTTCAGCTGTTGCTTTTGGTCTGACATTTTGCATTTGTTGCGTTGAGACTAAATACGTAAACAAATGCAAATAAATGAGGGTGACATTGTGAGGGCAGTTGAGACTGTGCCATCCTGACTCCTTATGCTACACATGACAAGCACAGATGAGCCAGTACATAAACTTAATCTGAACTTGCTTTAAAGCTGCACAAAGATGAAAAAATTATCCATTGGAGCCATTGTAAGTCATAAATTGAGACTGTATCAAAGAAAACACTTACCCACAATAATTAAATGCTGCATTATTCATAAAATTTGCCCACAATGAATTGAGGGGATACAGCAAGTTCCAAATGAACGTGAGAGCAAAGTAAAAAAACTTTGTTCAAAACAACAGCAAAATAGTGCTCTGTTGAAAGCATGATGAACTCACCTATGATGCTTGCCTCTGCTGCATCAAGACTTTTCTTCATTAAGTCCTCTTCCACAAAGAAAAATTAATTCAGGTCAAAGGAGTGCATAGTTCATAGTTCACATCATGTTGCATGATTTCTGGGTAAAAATGTAGTTCAAACAGACAGAAAAGCTGAGCGAGCTTGCCAAATGTCAGGTTGAAGAGGCAGAGACTTATGTATATGTGACTTGTGTATATCTTCACTTTTTCAGATGCCGACAAAGTAGCATATCTGATGGGCCTGAACTCTGCTGACCTCATCAAAGGTCTCTGTCACCCAAGAGTCAAAGTAGGAAATGAGTGGGTCACCAAGGGACAAAATGTTGCTCAGGTAATGACTTAAAGGGAACCTTTTGAGGATAGTTTGATTTCATAAAAAGTTCAGTTTTAAAGAGATTACTAATTATTTTCTCCCCAAGGTGTCTTATGCTGTTAGTGCACTGTCTAAGGCAGTGTATGAAAAGATGTTTATGTGGATGGTACTGAGAATTAACCAGTCCCTGGACACCAAGCAGCCCCGCCAATACTTCATTGGTGTTCTGGACATTGCTGGATTTGAGATCTTTGATGTGAGTACATAAATGTGAATACAAAAATCACAGACATTAGTAACATTTCTCCTTAACATTTCTATGCTTGAGTCAATTTCTGCTTACTATCGATGTTATTACAGTTCAACACCTTTGAGCAGATGTGCATCAACTTCACCAATGAAAAACTGCAACAGTTTTTCAACCACCACATGTTTGTGCTGGAGCAAGAAGAGTACAAGAAAGAGGGCATTGAATGGACCTTCATCGATTTTGGTATGGACTTGCAGGCCTGTATTGACCTGATTGAAAAGGTGAGTTCTTGAGTTTATTTAGGCAAATCAGCTGAATGACCAAGAGTTATTCCAGTATGTTTTTGTTTTCCTGAAACCAAAAATTTACTTATTTTGCTTGTCTTGCCAAAAATGAGAAAATACCTCTTTACTTTCTTCATTATATTCTCCTCAGCCCATGGGTATCATGTCCATCCTTGAAGAGGAGTGCATGTTCCCCAAAGCCTCTGATACCACCTTTAAAGCTAAGCTCTATGACAACCATCTGGGGAAATCAAACAACTTCCAGAAGCCCAGAGTTGTCAAAGGAAAACCAGAGGCCCATTTCTCCCTGGTTCACTACGCTGGAACTGTTGATTATAATATCAATAACTGGCTGGTGAAGAACAAGGATCCTCTGAATGAGACTGTTGTCGGCCTTTTCCAAAAATCTACCCTTAAGCTTTTAGCCATGCTGTTTGCTGGATATGCAGGAGCTGATTCGAGTAGGTTGACATTCACTAGTAAAAATAAATGTAAATTAATTAAAACTTACAGTAATAGAACAACAATATCATGATTAACATCTCGATACAGGTTCAATTACTGTGAAGGTTTTGTACAGTTTTCTGTCGACTAATTTTGACAGTGATTTTTATTTAGCTCAGGAGTCTGGTGGGAAGGGGAAAGGTGGTGGAGGCAAGAAGAAAGGTTCGTCCTTCCAAACTGTATCCGCTTTGCACAGGGTAAGATATTTATGTTTTTTTCATTCACGTTTCAAATAATACTTATGGGTCTAAGCTAGAAGGTGTGTAATTATGCATCATATGTAGGTGCAAGGCTATTGGAATTACAGCATAGATGAAAAGAGTGTCTAAGCTAACCTAGACAAAAAACTCCTTAATGCTAAAAATGTATCAACAGTACTGTGTACAACATACTTTCCCAAAGCTATGATTACTGAGTTCTGATAGCATATCTTATTTAATAATTTGGGCACCAATTTAAATTTACAACATAATCTATTTAATAAAGTTAGTGTCAAACACATTGAAAAACATAAAATGTATTCAAAGTTATTTTTTAAAAACTTGCAGGAGAACCTGAACAAGCTGATGACCAACTTGAGGTCTACTCACCCTCACTTTGTACGCTGCATCATCCCCAATGAGACCAAGACTCCTGGGGCCATGGAGAATCCTCTGGTGATGCACCAGCTGCGCTGTAACGGTGTGCTGGAAGGCATCAGGATCTGCAGAAAGGGCTTCCCCAACAGGATCCTCTATGGAGATTTCAAACAGAGGTTTGGATGTGATGAACAAACCCACATTTAAAACTATCAATGAAAACAAATGACTATCTTCTCAGAATTGTTGTGGTGTCTTATAAGATATTTTCACAACAAGCAAAACATTTTATCTTTTGTATTTGTGTCAAAGATACCGTATTTTGAACCCTAATGCCATTCCTGAGGGACAGTTCATTGACAACAAGAAGGCTGCTGAGAAACTGTTGGGTTCTCTGGATATTGACCACACCCAATATAAACTGGGGCACACCAAGGTAAGTATTTTCAATGTTGATTAAGAGAAAATGAATTTTGGATAACATATGTTGCATATGCATATGTTATTACTGACTATCTGATCTGCCCCTGTAAAAAAGGTGTTCTTCAAAGCTGGACTGCTGGGTCAGCTAGAGGAGATGCGAGATGACCGACTAGCACTAATCATCACTGGCATCCAAGCCCGGTCACGAGGCATTCTGGCAAGAATTGAATTCCAGAAGATTGTTGAACGCAGGTACCTGCTCACAGTATGGACAAACTCTGTTAGTCAAGTCAAGTCAGTTTTATTCTCAAATCACAAATTTCCCTCAAGGGGCTTTACAGTCTGCTCAGCATACAACGCCTATCGTTAGATCTATCCTTGGACCCTCGATTCTACAAAGCGATCAAAAATGGAAGAAAACAAATCCTTTGACAAAAAGCAGCACCTCAAAATGCACATGTACTCTGCCTTACATGCACAAACCAAACAGTAAAACTGCCATCGCAATAAAAATCAAACATGTGAGGGGTAGAAATTGATTTAGGCCGTATTAAAAAGGACATGTTTTCCAATCAGGTTAAAACTGGATTTTCCCTGCTGGAGCAGGCTTTAAAAACAATGATAATCTGTTGTCCACAGGGATGCACTACTTGTGATCCAGTGGAACATCCGTGCCTTCATGGGGGTCAAGAATTGGCCCTGGATGAAGATGTATTTCAAGATTAAACCTCTGCTGAAGTCAGCAGAGACTGAGAAGGAGATGGCCAACATGAAGGAAGAGTTTGCCAAACTGAAAGAGGCTTACGCAAAATCTGAAGCTCGTAGAAAGGAACTAGAGGAAAAAATGGTCACTCTTCTCCAAGAGAAGAATGACCTGCAGCTCCAAGTTCAATCTGTATGTTTAAACACTGTTTCTTACAGCATTACAATTAATATCAACATCAAGGCAAGTCTACTTACACTGTATGGTATGCTTTATGGTTTTAATAACAGGAGCAAGATAATCTATGTGATGCTGAAGAAAGATGTGAAGGGCTGATCAAGAGCAAGATTCAGCTGGAGGCAAAAGCCAAAGAGCTGACAGAAAGGCTGGAGGATGAGGAGGAGATGAATGCAGAACTGACTGCTAAGAAGAGGAAGCTGGAGGATGAGTGCTCTGAGTTAAAGAAGGACATCGATGACTTAGAGTTAACTCTGGCTAAAGTGGAGAAAGAGAAGCATGCCACTGAGAACAAGGTACTTCAAAACATATTCTTCATGTCTCTTAAACTGCTGTGATTGTTCTTGATCCAAAATGGTAAATTTTCCACCTAAATTATTACTTCTGTTGTATGTAAATTGCTAGAATGCTGATGCCATGGGTTTAGGATTTGTTTTGACTAAAAATCAAAACTTTTCTTGCAACAGGTAAAAAACCTGGTTGAAGAGATGGCTGCTCAGGATGAAATCATTGCAAAGCTGACCAAGGAAAAGAAAGCCTTACAGGAAGCTCATCAGCAAACACTGGATGATCTGCAGAGTGAAGAAGACAAAGTCAACACTCTGACTAAGGCCAAGGCTAAGCTAGAGCAGCAAGTGGATGATGTAAGAACATAGTGAATTAGAGTATGTAATATTTTAATACTGTGAATAAATTAAACTGAAATACTGTAATTATCACCCACCACAGCTTGAAGGATCCCTTGAGCAAGAGAAGAAAGTGCGTATGGACCTTGAGAGAGCAAAGCGAAAGCTTGAGGGAGACCTAAAGTTAGCTCAAGAGAGTATCATGGACCTGGAAAATGACAAGCAGCAACTCGAAGAGAGGCTGAAAAAGTAATATGAAAACTGCACTTCTAAAAACACAAACAGATTTAAAACTTTCTGTCAGCTGGTACATTTGACATATTTTTATCCACAGGAAAGATTTTGAAATCAGCCAGCTCAGTGGCAAAATAGAAGATGAACAAGTGATGAGTGCCCAGCTTCAGAAAAAATTGAAGGAGTTGCAGGTAATGTTAAATAAGATCAAGATTTAATTTGCTTGTGCAGGGATGTGACATTTGGTAATGTCACAATCCATAGCCATGCAATGAAAAACTTAACTTTAATTTTGGTCAAGGCCCGCATTGAGGAGCTGGAGGAAGAGCTTGAGGCAGAGCGAGCTGCCCGAGCCAAGGTGGAGAAGCAGAGAGCAGACCTGGCCAGAGAGCTGGAGGAGATCAGTGAGAGGCTGGAGGAGGCTGGTGGAGCAACAGCTGCCCAGATTGAGATGAACAAGAAGAGGGAGGCTGAGTTCCAGAAACTCCGCAGAGACCTTGAAGAGGCCACTCTGCAGCATGAAGCCACTGCTGCCACACTCAGGAAGAAACAAGCTGACAGTGTTGCTGACCTGGGAGAGCAGATTGACAACCTGCAGAGAGTCAAGCAGAAACTGGAGAAGGAGAAGAGTGAGCTCAGGCTGGAGCTGGATGATGTGGTCTCCAATATGGAACATATCGTGAAGGCTAAAGTAAAATACTTATATGCATTATATACGTCATTCTACTAATTGGCTAATTAATATTTTACTTAATTCAATTTCAAGTGGTTCACGTGCCAGTGTCAATGCTTTTTGTTTTCAGAATAATTTGGAGAAAATGTGCAGGTCTCTGGAAGACCAGATGAATGAATATAAAACAAAGGCAGACGAGGGACAGCGTACCATCAATGACTTCACCATGCAGAAAGCAAAGCTTCAAACTGAGAATGGTATGCATTTGATTTGAACAGTGTGTTTTCTTTAGGATATTATGAAGTACTCATTTTATTATACACTTAGGTGAACTTGCAAGGCAGCTTGAGGAAAAGGATTCCCTGGTGTCTCAACTCACCAGAGGGAAACAGTCCTACACTCAACAAATCGAAGACCTTAGAAGACAACTGGAGGAGGAAGTCAAGGTAGCAAACAAATGGCAACGGGACCTCATTTAGTACAGATTAAATGTTGGTACATGAGAAGCATTAAGGTATGCTTTATTTCAGGCCAAGAATGCATTAGCCCATGCAGTGCAGTCTTCTCGTCATGACTGTGACCTGCTCAGGGAGCAGTATGAGGAGGAACAGGAGGCCAAGGCTGAACTGCAGCGCAGCATGTCCAAGGCCAACTCAGAGGTGGCTCAGTGGAGAACTAAGTATGAAACTGACGCCATCCAGAGGACTGAGGAACTGGAGGAGGCCAAGTAAGTTAAACATATTTTCATGCGAACAACTCTGCAAAGTTTAAAAACAATGAACCTAAATAAATTCTATCATATTCCAGAAAGAAGCTGGCTCAGCGTCTGCAGGAGGCTGAGGAGGCTGTTGAAGCAGTGAATGCTAAATGTTCCTCTCTGGAGAAGACCAAACACAGGCTGCAGAATGAGATTGAAGATCTTATGGTGGATGTGGAGAGGTCTAATGCTGCTGCTGCTGCTCTGGACAAGAAGCAAAGAAACTTTGACAAGGTTGAATTTAAAACACATATGACAATTTTGCTCTTTTAGGTGAAGAATTCAAGTATAATGACCTTTAAGCATACATATTTTAGATCCTTTATCTAAAATGTGAACCGTCTCTCAGATTTTGGCAGAATGGAAACAAAAGTATGAGGAGTCTCAAACAGAGCTGGAAAGCTCTCAGAAGGATGCCAGGTCTCTGAGCACTGAGCTCTTCAAACTGAAGAACTCTTATGAAGAATCTCTTGAACATCTGGAGACCATGAAGAGAGAGAATAAGAATCTGCAGGGTAAGGGTAACACCAGCTTACGCCTCTATTGCAGAATTTGCTCTAATGACTAAACCGTTGATAATGTTACATTATGTTTCTCAGAGGAAATATCTGACCTCACTGAGCAAATTAGTGAGGGTGGAAAGAATATTCATGAGCTTGAGAAGATTCGAAAACAGTTGGAACAAGAGAAGTCTGAGATACAAACAGCCCTGGAGGAAGCAGAGGTATGTTGAATGTTCTGATGGTGGACCTTGGGAACACTTTTTGGTAATTGGTAATAACTAGTCATATATTTAATTTTCAATCTTTATTTCATGATAGGCCACACTGGAGCATGAGGAAGGGAAGATTCTCAGAGCCCAGCTTGAGTTCAACCAGATTAAGGCTGATATTGAGCGCAAGCTCGCTGAGAAAGATGAAGAGATGGAGCAAGCAAAGAGAAACCAACAGCGAATTGTGGATACTCTTCAGAGCTCTCTTGAGGCCGAGACTCGCAGCAGGAATGAGGCCCTCCGTTTGAAGAAGAAAATGGAGGGAGACCTCAATGAGATGGAGATTCAGCTTAGCCAGGCCAACAGGCAAGCGGCTGAGGCCCAGAAACAACTTAAGGCTGTTCATGCACATCTGAAGGTATGAATTTTATTTTAAAAAAAGGACACCTTGGACATATTATGTTATCACTTGATTGAACTTGCTTTACAATAAATGTCACACTCCAGGATGTTCAGCTTCAGCTTGATGACTCTCTTCGAGCCAATGATGATCTTAAAGAGAACATTGCCATTGTTGAGAGACGCAACAACCTGCTTCAAGCTGAACTGGAGGAACTGAGGGCTGCTCTGGAGCAAACTGAGAGAGGTCGCAAACTTGCTGAGCAAGAGCTGCTGGATGTTAGTGAGAGGGTGCAGCTACTGCACTCACAGGTAAGATGCAGTCACTGCACCTGGTACAGTACTTTTCTGTTATTGTCAATTTACTGAGGAATTCTATAATCAAATTTTACATTTGATCAGAACACCAGTCTACTAAACCAAAAGAAGAAGTTGGAAGCTGATACATCCCAGCTTCAGACTGAAGTGGAGGAAGCAGTGCAGGAGTGCAGAAACGCAGAGGAAAAGGCCAAGAAAGCCATTACTGATGCTGCCATGATGGCAGAGGAGCTGAAGAAAGAGCAGGACACCAGCGCTCACCTGGAGCGTATGAAGAAAAACATGGAGCAAACCATCAAAGACCTGCAGCACCGTCTGGATGAAGCTGAACAGATCGCTCTGAAGGGAGGCAAGAAGCAGGTGCAGAAGCTCGAGGCCAGGGTAAGTGTCTATAATTTCCGAGAAATCAAATGAAAGATCTAATGAAATCACTAAATCATCAAAAGCTGGCAATATTGAACATCTTAGAAGTAAACATTTCCTCATAATCACAAAGCCTACACAAAAATATTTAATGTAAAAAGAAAAATCAATCTTCATGTCATTCCCTCAACAGATCAGAGAACTGGAAAGTGAAGTAGAGGCTGAACAAAGAAGGTCCAGCGATTCTGTCAAGGGAATACGAAAATATGAGAGACGAATCAAAGAGTTGACCTATCAGGCAAGTTTCATTCAATTACAAAATTGTGGAACACAGAGTATACTTTTTATTCAAAATTACAATTCTTTTGTTCTTTTTTATTTTCAGACAGAAGAAGATCGTAAGAATCTTTCCCGTCTGCAAGATCTGGTAGACAAGCTGCAGCTAAAGGTCAAATCCTACAAGAAAGCTGCAGAGGAGGCTGTAAGTACTCTTAGTATTTTGGAGAAAATAAAAAAAAGAATAAAAGCTTTCCTGCTCAATACAGTAAAAGCTACATGGTAGAGCTGGTCAATGTGGCCAGATATAACATCAAGCCTTGATGAAATTACTTTACAACAGGATTTTTCTTATCAGCACAACAATTTAGAGTAGACTAACCAGTCTTTGATTAATGGCATTAGATTTGCACACCCCAGTACAAACATTCTATCAATGAACATTATTAAAACATATTACACAAAAAATATCATTTCATATTAAATGTAATACCTACACCTGGTAGAGTGCGTACCATTAAGGCTGAGTCCTTACCGCAGCGTCCCTTTGCTGCATATCATCCCCTCTCTCTCCCGCCTTTCCTGTCTCTCTTCAGCTGTCTCTAAATAATAAAGGGCAAAAAGCCCAAAAAATATCTTTAAAAAAAGTGTTTCATTTTTTAAGCTACATTATTAGTACAACAATACATGTCACGCACTGATGAGGATATTGTTTATCTGTTTTACAGGAGGAACAGGCCAACAGTAATCTTACCAAGTTCCATAAGCTTCAACATGAGCTTGATGAAGCTGAAGAGAGAGCTGACATCGCTGAGTCTCAGGTCAACAAGCTACGTGCCAAGAGTCGTGATGTGGGGTCAAAGGTCAGTTACTGATATTTTTCCCTTTTTTTTTTTTTTGTGTTGTGATGTATTATGGTTAAAATATATAATGATATATAACATAAATTACAGTATATTCTTAATTTTTTGTCCCGTCAGAAGAATGGGATTACAGAGAAAACAGTCAGTTCATTGCTATCAGAATCCATTAATGGCACCTAAATAGTGTACAGTGTGCACAAAACATTCTAACTAATATATAGGACAGTGAATCAAAAACATTTAAAGCTTTTGATTTCGTCATTGCTTCACAAATTACAATGCATTTAAAAAAACCTTTTAAATAAAAAGAAATGTGTTTCACTGTTTAC
The DNA here is from genome assembly GCA_008360985.2 of Macquaria ambigua. Taxonomy (NCBI): domain Eukaryota; kingdom Metazoa; phylum Chordata; class Actinopteri; order Centrarchiformes; family Percichthyidae; genus Macquaria; species Macquaria ambigua. The sequence goes on from VMKM01000999.1 coordinate 146,253, forward strand.
TTGTTATTCTCTTATTTCAGAAAGGACACGACGAGGAGTGAAGCTCATGGAATGAATTCTAGTTTCTGAGACACCTGATGTCTGAATAGTGTCTCCCTAAGCATGTCAGTTGTTCAGTAGAATAAAATGTATCTGCATCTCAAACTGTGCCATGGCTTTTTTTGTAACTTCACCATATATTAGTACATTTGAACAAAATCTGGTGACACTTAAATTAACTGGGGTCTTATAGCATGTTTGCAACAGGTCTACAAATACATTTAGTTATGTGATGGTAAAGGCTGATCAAGCCATTACTTTTACATAATTAAAATGCATTTCCTAATTTAAATTGTAGTGTAATTGATTTATGTCACAATTATAACCTGTAGCCTACATAAATTATAAGTATGTAGCTACACACATCATTGCACAACTCCAACAAGCATTTTTAAAACAAACATGTAGAATTTTGTATACAGTACAAACTTTGCATTATGACCTGGTTGCATCTTCCATTATAGCAGTTAATGGTTGGTGAAAAAGTCAATCAATATTTCATCAAGACAGCTTTAGAATGGCTGAATTTTCATTAGCAGTATGCATTCTATGAACAGTTTTATGTCTAATATAGCAAATGAATTAAATGCTATACCACAAATATGTCTGGGAATCAAAATAGTTATTGCTGTACATTAAGGAGACAATGATTAGTTATGGATAATATTACGTATCACTAATGGTGCAACACTGATTGGGGCGTGGGTGTGGTCAGAATTGTGCCCTGTTGCACTTGTAACCACACCCAACAGTGATGTCACGGTGTAGGGACAGATCCTGGAGTACACTTCTACATCATTGCAGCAAGGTGAAAAGTTAAACAGCTAGAGGTCAACAATGTCTTAAGTTGCTCTTTTACAGTACAGACCACATGGGCAACGGTAGCATGATGCCTGTGAGTTTATAAGTTATCACCTTGGTGAAGTAACTGGAGGATCAACCAAGATATATAGTGCCTTTGGCTACATAACAAAACTGAATGGAATTATCTTTTCAAAGCATGATTTCACTGGATGCTCGGCCGTGGATGGGCCTTTAATCCTAGTTAGTTTTAGTTTTATGGACACAAAATAGCCTGCAGATCATTAAGTGAGAAGGGTTACACATAGGTTTAAATAAAGTCGTAATAAACAGTATCATACTGAATATGAAAATCTAGGTGATCTGACTGTCCATTAATATAGACAGTAATTTTGTTATGGATGTTTTCACAATAAAAGCCTATGATTTTTTTTAGAAAAGAAAAGAAAAACATGAAATGTTAAGGAAATTGTGACCAAAAGCACTTTTGCTCTCTTTCAGGTAAGTGTAATTTCAAACATGCAACATTACTACAGATTAAGTGAAATTTCCATATATCAGCTAATTATTTAAGAAGAATATTTAAGAATATATTTAAGTAAGCTTACTTATATAAAATGCAATATAGATAATAACTTTTGGCTTTTGGCACAATAGCAGACATACCATAAAAGTAATTAATTACTCACATTGCATTACACCACTTACATGCATAACAAGGGTACTAATGGAAAGGAAAGTTTTTGTCCAAATTTTCTCTCAAAAAAGATCAGCCATACCATAATCGTAGGCATTGCTCATCTCTAAAAAATACCAATTTATTTCTTCACTATCTGTTCATAGCTCAAGTAACATTACACACAATATCATTCCAATTACACATATTGCAATAAGATTTCATTAAAAATTGAATATTTAATGTGCATACATTGTAGATTGCGCATATGTCACGTATAACATTTCCCATAATATACATTATTTTGCAAAATTCATCAAAATATAATGTAATTCAAGCCGTACCTTTTGCCCTGTTATGCGCAATGCCCTCATCAGCAGAAAAACCTTCTAATCTATAGGAGTCTTCCAGTTCTGAGCACAAACGCACCAACCACTAACTTCATTGTCTGAATGGAGACCAGGAGAAAGGGCAAGACAAGAGAAGGACAGATGGAGGCAGGGTCCAATACTCAACACCTCCTCAAGTGACCCTCAGTAAATAACAAGCATTCTAACAATAGCAACCTCATCTGAAACCACAGTTGGCTCAGATTTCAAACTTAAGAGAGACAAGGTGCCTCACACCTTCTTTTGGGTGTACATGTGATTGCAGAAGTCAGGGATACAAGGACTGTGGACAGCTGGGAATGGGACCTTTGACGCAGGGCTGATTGCTCCACTAATGCCTGGAATAGATTAGAGCTAAGTAAAGGAGTTCAGAATTCTGGTATGAAGGCAAACACATTGTCAACATTATGTATGTCCACTGTATGGAGGACGAACTAAAGAACTTCCTGTTGTTACCTAGGCTAAGCAAGGTTCAGTGATAAGGTACTGGTGTATCAGGGCCTGTCTAGTGTATGATGTTATGTATAATATGTATGTAATCATACGTTCAGTTTTAACAAGGAGTTTTGTTTGTCTTCTATATGGCAGCTCTGTCCAAACAACTAACTGAAGAACTTGTCTGTGGTCCAGCAGGTGGTGCTATCAGAGTTTCATAAATGGAGACCTTGGTAGAGTATGCTGCCTATAAGTTACAACAAATGCAAAAACAGATGAACTGGGAGGACCTAAATAACAAACCAATGAAAAGGGCAAGCTGGTAAAGAATATAATGTCCATTTTCCAACTGTAAATCTTAAATATGTATTTTGGACACCTAGATTTTCTACAGAAATTGCTTTCCAGCCCTCTATGGAAAGTTTGTGGCAGTCAGCTCTGGAGAGGTAAACTAGTCTAGGGAAAACATTTCTTCAAAAACAGTTTTCTTCTTCCCACATCTAAAAATACCAGCAAGCAATTATATTTAACCAGCTCTGAGAATTCTGAAACCTTTGAAACTATTCCCTTGCTTGAAATCATCATGCCAACTTAGGCAATCAACAGAAATTAGAGATAGCAGGAATAAGGGAAAGAGTACTGTACACAATCAATAGTTCTTATTTAACATGTATCTTGCCATTATATGCAAGCTGAATTTTTAACCTTTGTTGTGTCACAGAAAAGACTGGTTATTAAAAGAAATGTATTATCCATTTTTTCTACAAGATATAATTACAGTAAGTTGAATATGAGGATCAGTCTGTTAGCCTGACTTCTGTTGTCTCAGTGCTAGCAAACGCGTCTTTTTTCAACACTATACTATCTTTCCCTTATAATCCTGAGTGAGATACTACACTGCTGAACAATTCTAAATTGAGTTCCACCAATCAGACACATTGCTCTTATCATTAAGATGTTAACTGCCTCAAATGTGCATAGTTGACAGCCAAAACAATGTTAAGTAAGTTTTCTTAGCTTGTCATGGTTAAAACTGATACAAAAACAGTTGCACAACGATGAGTTTTGTATTCAAAATATGTGTGCACATGCATTAATTATGTTAATTCACATGTTTTGAGGTTGAAAACGTACTGTGTGGGATTTGAATTTCTTTCTCTTTCAAACATGTTAGGTACCTACATGGTTCACCTCGTAGCTGGTAATGTAATAGACGTATACTTCTAGAGTTTGGGCTGTTATACTTCAGGTGTACCTCTCTGCGGCAGAAGTGGGAAAGGTCACTGTCCATGGTTCTGACTTTCCTTCCTCCCTGTTCACCCTTCCTTCCCTGTTGTGGCTCTAAAGTTGATGCAAAAAAAATCACAAGAATTCACAAATGCAATACTAGCTACAATGTTTTACCCTACCCTACCTAAAAAAGCAAGGAATCAGTCCTAGGAGAAACTAAACCAGAGATATCTCAATTCTTAACAGGATGTGATTGGAATAAGATGTTTTTTTACTGCATAAAAACTGGACTTTTTTGCCATGGAACATGCATTTCCTCTCAAGGATGTCTGAAAAAGTTTCATAATAAAACTCTATACTGACTATACAGTTAGTACACTGTAAGTTAGTCTATGGCTTGATCACCTGTTGCTGCTCCTCTCCATGTAATAACACTTTGCTCCTCTGCCGTGTGTCATGAGCTGACCCCCAGCTGTCCACTAAATCATCAGGGATGTGAAGGCAGCCAGCAGGAATTTCACAGGTTATCTTTGTGCTCAAGGATACACCATGCCAGAAGGCAAGGACAAGGGTAGAAGCAAGGATACGACCAACTTCTGGAACTTTAATAACCCATTTTAAACATGTGGCAGTATAATCCTGATATCACAACTTTTGTTGCCGCTGACATTGAGAACTGTCAGCTCAGTTAACCTCAACAAAAGATCATGGTACAGAAACCTTGAAGGCAAAGTGTATGAAATACTTAAAGCAAATGTTGGCAAAGTTTATTTCATATGTATGGTCAACAATGTCTAAAAAATACTTTTTACACCTTGCTTTCACAGCAAACACACACATGATTGAGTAGCATTGTCCCTTTTTGAGTTTGTTTTGGGGAATAACACATTTTAGAGTAGGATTTAAAAGGCATGAACTGAATGTCTGTATTTGACAATTATCATGAAAATAAGAATGTTGTGCAGAATGTAGCATGTGACTAGATGGTATTAGAAAGCTGAATCAAATCAAGCACAGAGGGTAATATTGTCCCCCAAATTACATCTTAAGACCTGTTATAACATTTGCAGGTCTAGCTACTTTATTTTTAGCTACTATTACCATTTACATTTTGTCAAGTAAACTTGAACAACTACTTATTTACCTCATATAACAAACCACATAAATATATTATAATCAGAGTTTATACTCAGCATCCAAAACCACATTTAAAATCCCATTATAGATGAGCTATAGCCATTCTAACATTACACATTGCTGAACAACTTTTACTGTCTCCATGACTCGGCAACAGTTGTATAATAACCAATTTTACTAATTACAGTATCACATGCTAACAATAGGTTACATATAGGAATACCTATGTGAATATGGATAGGTTTTGGTAAACTCATTTTGAAAATGTCTTTGCTAATCTGAGAAATTTCAGATACAGCAACTAAAATTAACCCAACAAAGCCAAGCACCTAACAGAAGGTTTGACAAACTTGACCACTTACAAATCCAAAGTGTTGTGTCATTCCTGCAATAGGCCTAGGAAAAAAGTATAACAAAAATATATTTATACACCATTTAGGTTTTAATGTTAATGTATTTTATTCCGCTTCATTGTTGAGATGAAGACAAGTTATCCACATTAAATTTAAGAATTTCAACTACACACACACAGTGGTAAAAGAGTCACACAGGACTTTAGGGCAAAGCAGGACAAAACATTGCATGCTAGCTACAAACGTTAAACAAAATGTCCAACTACAGAAAAGCTCACCTACAAATGTTGTCTCCGGACTTTGCTGTCTGTATCACAATGTGCAGTATACCCATGTGAAATACAAGCAGATGGCTGTGCATGACCGACCCGACCGTACGTTATCATACCAATATTTTGTTAGCTAGCTAGCTAACAACTAGCATATCACTGGATACGTCTTGAATTTAAGTTTGCCTGCTTACTATACACCTCCACAGTGGTGGGAAGTACATTTACTCAAGTACTGTACAGCTGAGTATAATTTTGAGGTAACGTTACGTGTGTAGCACTCTCTCTCATATACACTTGCAACCCTCCTGCGTTTCAAACCTGCCGTTCCCCTCTTGTCCGCCAGTGGACCCACTCCTCACGTGTTCAAGCCTCCACCTGCCTGCACACCTGGATGACATTACCTCATCAGTCATCGTGTCCACTAGCTAGCAGCTACAGTGTTCTGCCAGATTGTCTATGTGCATCATATCATTAGAGGTTAGCCTTTCTTCTCAGCTTATGAGATATGATGCATTGTCTTGAAGTTAACTCACCAACAGTAGAATATAAATGTTGTAAAGTACAGTAGTTAAAATGAGTTTCACCTTGACAAGTTCCAACATTGAAATGCCACAACATACAAGGCATCATAATTATAAAATTATTTAATATGAATAATAACATAACAAAAGACATGAATGATGAGAAGCCTACTTTTACTTTAGGTGGAAAGTACTGTAAGAAGCCTACATTTACTCTAGTACTGTACTTAAGTACAACTTTGAAGCACTTAATACTTGAGTTTTTCAATTTTCTTCTACTTTATACATCCACAACACAACTAATGAGAGAGAAATATTGTGCATTTTACTCCACTATAAATATCTGATAACTTTAGTTACTAGTTACTAGTTTGCAGATTCAGATTAGGCCTAATAATACCAAATAGGCTACAATCAACAAATAAATTGTGATTTATTATGGTGTATTATTGTATAATGTACAAGATAAGACTTCATTGATTCACAAGGGGAATTCACAAACTACCCAGCAGTATATAAAGCAATTAAAATAAGCCCAACCTTTACCAGATGCAACATTAAAGTAATGCATCATAAATTATTATCCATTCCAAATTAATATACATTATTCTGAAATAGGCCATTCTGCACAATGAGTACTTTTAATTTTGGTGATTTCAGTATATTTCGATGCTAATACGTCTGTAGTTGTCTGTACTTTTACAACCATGTCTACCACCATGAACATAATGCATTTACAGTTGCAAAAACTCACTCGTGTAACTCATGTTACACTGAATGCTTGAGCAATGAACCAGGTTAAACACATTTACTGATTAACATAGCACAAATTAACTTCATTAAATAAACTACATTAATTCATGCCCACCAAACTGTGGTACTGCATGCACATGCACCTGAATGGTTTGGTCAGTCTGCATAAAAAATATCAAAAAGAGACAATGAATTGCTTATGTTTGAACACACTAAAGAAAAAAATCAGGTTTGTGACATGTTTGGGTGTAAAACAAAGAAGGAATGAGGAAGGAAGTTTGAGAAGCCCTACTTTTTGGAGCCATAAGTAATTAATTGCCAAAGTATGCATATTATTGTCTTTATCCTAGCATTCATAATTAAGTCACATTGGTAAATCTCTATGAGTAAGTGTATATTTTGGATCTGTGTAAACAAAAATGGCACACTGTCTTTGCTGGAAAGGCTCCAATGTAAGGCTCAGACACTAAAATCCAATTAAAGAGGAAGCCATTTCAGACCTGCGTCATCATCACAGCAGTCCCAAAATACACTTATCAGCTAGCAAAAATAATTAGGATTGAGTTAGGATTCTAAAACAGTACCTTAAAATGTATACATCAGTCCAGGTGCTGCTAAATTACAAATGCAATGATTTTTAAGATGATCGCCTGTAGGTCTACGGGGCATAAAGTAACACAAAACTAGAAAATGGAGTTAATCAGTCCATCACTGTTGGTTATAACATTATACCAGTGACTTCAGTATTTCATGCCAAATTATTTTTTAACTTGTTTACACCTACATTTAGAGTGTATTGTTTGGGTTAACTGCTGATTATGGTCTACTACTGGTTAAAAAGGTCAACCAATATTTAAAAAACATCACAACATTAGTAAACGTGTATAATGTAAATCAATGTAGAAGAAATGACACAACTGTGACACTGCCTGATCTTTTGCTCATCTTTTTATTTCATGATTAATATTCACATCACTGGTTAACAATTAAACACAATAAACATCTCTTTCATACCAAATATTCAGAATTGAAGGGGGAGATGAGCTCTATCTAATAGGACAGATGCCTCTAACAACCAGCAGTTTGTTGTCTTCTGCATGCTCTTGCTATGGTGTTGTGCCCTACAGAATAATACAGCATACACTACAGCGGACCCACTCCACGGTACTGAAAAGTAGATTATTTTGCCTGTTTCCTCTAAATTTGTAATGACAGATTTGGACATGTAGCTTGAACCCTACAAACAAAGCCGGTCTAATAAATAAAATCAATAGAGTACAATATTCATCATGTACAAAGCGGTTCAGAATTCTAATTTTGTGCTCTCCTTGATAAACAAACTGTTTGAATATTGGTTTTATATTGTATACGTGGTAAAGGACACAAGTAGCGAAAGCTACTTTTCAGTGCTGTGATGCTGACAAGCCTCTGTAGGTGGGAGACACAGCTAGGGGGCTCCAGGTGCATATCTACCAACACTCCCTTTTATTCTGGATTAAACATTTTTCCCAGTTACATTTCATGCAATTAGCTGTCTCTCTTAGAAGGACAGTTCAAGTTCAAATTGACTGTATGTTTGAGCTCAGCCACTCAGACACTGAGAAGATAATTTAGTCAAAGACTTCCTTTAGTCCAGTCTTGTGTTGGTAGGTATGTCAAGTTGTCTATAGGAGCGGTCTAATACAGGACATAACTTTCTACCACATGCCAAAAGACTAAGCCTGGTTAGTCTAACAGGGGGGTGGCGGTAGGCGGGAGAAAGGGCTGACCAGTGTGTGTCAGGTGTCACATGTAGAGTAGTGGAAACCAATCAGACTGCTTCTTTCTGTTTTCATGAACTAAAGTTTGCCAACCAATTCAGAAGTGTGTTCTTTTGTTCACTGTGATTCCAGTTTTCTTTCTGTAATGTTTCAGTTAAGTTATACATCAGACCACACCAAACACAGCACACACTGCCTCCCTTCCTGCCTGTCAATTTGAATCCTGTTAATAGTGTTTCCATATGTGATCTATCTTCCAAAACAAAACAGAGACAAACCTCATACATGTATTCATAATCTTGCATCTTTAATACATTTTAAAAACATTCTTGAGACTTAAGCAGCCCTTTTCTTGGAGGAAAAAAGGCAGACTCTGAAAAAAGAAAAGTACACTTTTCCTTTCTTATGCTTTCAATCTTATAATTATACCATTATTAACCTTAACAGTAATCAGGTCTATGAACCTGAAAGCTCATCTGTCAACATCCACAACACCCTGTTAAGAAGTAAGATTTTTTTTTCTTTTTTTGTTTGATTTATTTGAGTTACTTCTGGAGTGATAAAAACATGGTGGAAACTATATACAAGGGACAGTGTGAGATACTAGTGGAAGGGTGGTATTCAAGCGCTATAACTGGGGAATCAAACAGTTGTGAACGGACATCAGAGTGAATCTGGTTATTACCTTTTGTCCAAGCTGCAAAGCTGCGACATTAACTTTATTCCACAAATAACCATACTGGTTACTACTGAATACTAAAAACATAACTCTAGCCTGAAGCTCTCACTGTCAGCGGTTTAAGATGCTGACCATGTCCAGGGACCTTTGTGTCATCACCCATCTCATTTCCTGTCAGCTCTCTACAAAAATGCTCTTCCAAAATCCTTTAGGAATACATACACTGTCATCTCTGAAGTAAGAGTAATGGAACTATGTTATTAAAAAAAAAATACAATTTCCAAATCCGGGGCATTGATAGGAGTATATAAAGTGTGAAAAATTCTGTGATGTAAATTTTTTTATTTAATTTGGAACTTCTGGAAGTTCTGCATTGTCACTGTTTTAGGATCATAAAAATCACTTACAATTACTTAACATATTGTATGCTAAAGGAGTGACATTCATTCATGACAAAACATTCTAGCAAAGGTAGTTTTGATGATAGTCCTCTCAAAACAAATAAGGCTCCTCAAAGTTCAGTATGGCCCTTTAACTGACCATAAACAGGAAGTCCACTTGGGAAATGTGACTTTGTAGCTTGGTCAGAAAGTAATAACCAGTGAATGTTGACAGGAACAACATGAGGGCAGACTGGAGAGTGTTAAACCATCATAGCCAACAGAACAACACCGATGACCAAAGATCCACTAAAATCCTCTAAGCTGACCAAGATAAAGGGGTACTGATGTGTCATCCAAGATTCACAACATCAGGTCATCCGGTCATATGGTAACATAATCTTACACTGAGCTTCCAACACACATTAAGACTACAACTTGTTCCTATTTTATATACACAAACCACTGTCTACACCTATCAAAGTGCTTTCATCCCTTTGTCCTTCTATTCCCGAAGAAAGATTCACATTATCGTTTTCACATATGATCCACACATATGTATCATGTTTTACTTTTAGGCAACCCATGGGAATGATTTGGAGGGAACAGTACAATATTAAATATGCTTATATGGTGCTTTTAGTTGTCTAGTCTTTATTGTTGACTATTTGATCACTTGCTCTTTGATTATCATAACTTTATCTAACTACCAAGACTGTTTTGCTCCCAAAAGCACACGTGTACAGTACACAGTTGACAATGTTTTACCAATATACAGTAAAGCAACTTTTATATCACTTCAGTGCATCAAGAAATTAACAAGACTGTGTTCAAAGTGCACAAGACTTTTGAGTTTTAAGGGGAACTGTACATAATTAATATGATTTTAATAGTATTTACTATTCCAGACACAATAATATAGTGTGGCCATCAAAGCTAGTTTAAATGACAGCAGTATGTAACTCTACATAAGCTTCTCTAATGGTAATGTAAGGTTTCTCAGTCAGCCTCTTTAAGTCTCAGAGCCAGACTATCAGTGTTCCAGAGGCTAAGCAGCACTCTCTACAGGATGGATGCAGTAGTAACACTTCACACATCTGACAACTACGGCAACACCCCACAAAACACGTCACTAAACCTTCATAGTTTCAGTGGAGACCATCCCAGCCTCTAATGCACAATGCATAGACAGTGAGTAGATAAGGCCTTCTCCATTGAGATGACTGCTTCTACTCATTTTACTGGTGTGACACATAACAATGCTTTTGGTCTGTAAATCAAAGTCACATCACAGTGTTATTTTAATAGAGTCTAAAATGCCAAAACTGAATTTAGGTGATTTCATAAAATATTACAAACAAGCTGAAAAAAAAAACCCTTTTCTCCACACTAGATCATTTAAGACATTTAACAATTGTGGAAACTGAGCAAAAATAATGTTCCCTACAACTTTAGGCTTATTTCTCATCAATTCAATCAACAATTGATTTAGATGTTCTTTAAAAGTGAGTGTACTATGACCATTTTAATGTTTCTATCGCTTAAAATATGGATCTCTATTTTACAAGGAGAGATTTGTTCACTAGAAAGACAACTCCAAGCACCACCCGATGGTCCCAACTACAGTATTTGCAGGCCCTTCTTGGTTCTGCCTTGCTGAAATACTGCTGCATTCATGGCAGTTCCTGCTGTCCAGTGTAGTAAAATATTTTTTTAACCTTTAAAATTTTAATAATTTTTGTATATCCAGTGATATCCTATACGAAACAAAGAACAAGCAAATGCTGAAAAAAAAAAAAAAAAAAAAAAGGCCTTAAAAAAAACAATTTACTTAAATCTATTTACACTACAGTAAGGTTAAAATATATGCCAAAGACAATCTGTTAATGTGCAGTAGTCACCTCAAGTTGCTTGGTAGTAGTACTTTGGGTTGAATCTAATAGACAATCTGCCCCTAGAGACAGTCTCTAGTAAATAAATCAGTAAATCATTAAAAAGTTGCAAAGAAAATGCCAACTTCAGACTTGCCATGAATGTAACATTATCCCCTTTAATTGACAGTTCTTCCTGCAAGTGAACTTGCTGCTCTCTTAACTACCTGTTAACTTCTGTGGTTCTTCTCTGTCTCTGTCCATCTCTCTGTCTGTACGTCACGTGTATGCACGGGTAACAGGAGGTGTTCCCAACTAAGATCACTGTATTGCTGTCAAAGAGTTGGAGTGAAACACAGGAAGAGGAAATAGACGAGAAGGAGGCAGGATGAGGTGAGCCTATGATGAACATGAACGACAATGACTATGATAGGAACAACACACTGACACAGCTCATCATTGTTTTAACAATATCAGCATAGACCACCAAAACACAATAAAGAGTTGGTTTCATTCTAGAACAGAGAAATGCTTCTATGAACAGCATACCGTTTTTATTTTAGGGTGCTGATTTCTGTTTGTGTGTGTGTGTGTGTGTGCACGCACACCAACAAGCATGTGTGTGCTTTCCTGTATATATCTGTGCTTATGTGTAAGTGTGTTTGTGTGTGAAGAAAGTTAGCAGGTCTCACAGAGAGGATTCTAAGATACTAGTGGGAGGACTTAAAGGAGGGTGTGGCTATCTAGCCCCACCCACTCTCCACTGGGGTGAACCACATGACCAGGAAGTGCCATATCGGGAGAAAGAAGGATCTGTCTGTCTCTAATAGCTACATGTGAACTGTAAATACTAGACGCAGCTCAGGGTGACTGCTGGGGTCCCTCACAGGAGGGTCTATACTGTAGGTGTATGAGTGGGACTGGGGAGTTATTGGATCAAGCAATTAGACAGTGTGGGAACCAAAGAGTTATGGTACAGGAGAACAGGGTTGCTTGTGCTGTGGCAGAACTTGTCTTCGTAAGAAAATTAAGACTAAAGGGTTTAGTGCCATGCAAAGGGTCAGACATATGAGTATGTGAGCTTATTAAGAGATAAAGGTTAAGGGTTTCTAAGTCTTACACTGAATTATGTCTGGTGCTTAAGGTGCTTTTTTTTTTGGTCATTTCTAAAATACTTTCAACAACTGAAACTGAATGGGGCTGCAGTGCTGAAACATCCACAGTAGTGTGTGGACTTTGTGCTAAGACTATGTGACCAGGACTATTTCAGGTTCAGCTTCATGAGCATAGTTCTTCTTCATGAGAAAGTAGTGCTATCACACTTAATATCCCCAGAGGTGGGTGATATACTCTACAGACCTGTGTATACCCTGATGTATTAACAAATATTCAAGATATTGTGTTGCAGACAAACTAATGACCACTTGTGGGGATCTAAATAAAGAATATTGTGTTGTAGTGAATTAAGGCCGGTCACACCAGAAAGTGGTATGGAGAAATCCATCAGCGCTTCTTCCCGAAATACTATGTGGTTCTAGTAGCTTGGTGATGTAGGGACTAATCGCAGGGGTAGTTGGTAATGTAGCTGGCGAGCTAACCGCTAAGACCCTAGCAAGCAGAGGAAATGCTAGCGCTTGTCAGTCCCAACAGAGACAATTTGTTCTTAGGACTGTACATCATTTCAGTCACTTACTGAAGAGTGGAAAAACCTCTCAGAGCTAGTAAGCCTACTAATTAAGCAAGCTTGTTAGCACAGTTGCTAATGGGAAAATATATTAACCCAGTTTATTCAAAAGACATTTTTGCACCATGACTCCTGTCTCATAATTATCTGCAAATTATTCCTCTTTTGTGGAGCAGTTTATACTCCAACAAAGGTGGGTAAATAAAAGTAAATGGTGTAACACAGCTAAGAAACTATGATAGCTTCCTACATTTTGGACTGTCCAGCTCTCCAGCTTAAGACGGCTTGCTATTGGTCAATAGTGGAAATTAGCATGTCAGAGTTTAGTAACTTGAACTTGATGCAAAAGATTTGCACGGTTTTACTTTGCCCACGTGAGAAAAACCACTGATCATGGCGATTCTTTTGCAATAAATGGATTTTGACTTCTGGCGTGACCAGATCTTTAAACAGCAGCCTGTGACATGGTGGCTGACGCTGTCTGCAATAAGAAAAGTGCTACATATAGTATACTGTGCATTAATGCATTCATGTTGCTTGACTAAAAGGTGCAGCAGTTAGCAGTTTAACTCCAAGGTTTAACAGTTACCAGAATAGGTTAAATACTCCTGTTCAAGATCACTCCTTCAGCTTGACTTTGTATTCACTCCTTCAAGGTCAAATACTGTGATCTTAGCTTCAAGATCAAATACCTGTCTTCAGTGCCAAATCCTATTTGAGCCAAGGCAACCCAGAGAAGCAACAGAGCTCCCCCATCACTTTACACCTACATTTCTTGATGATTATCGTGGAATAATCACATCATTAAATGATGTTTCTAACTGTAGTAAAAGTCATCTGCTTTGTTGTATCCTCTACATTTCCTCGTAAGTACTGTCAATGAATGCATCTTCTCTTGCAACATAACACAGGAATTCTTTAGATCTATTTCCAAACCTCTCCATTTGTACCCCCTTTTACTCTACATAAGCTCTTGTCCTCTGCACCGATCACTGCTAATTGTGAGCATCATGATATTAATAGTCCAGAGACAAAGAAGCATTATTCTAATACATTTTGGGGAGACAAACTGATACCAAGAGATGTAATGGGAGATATTTGATGAGTGAGCTGTAGAATTACCTATAATTAGACAACGTGCAGTGCTGTAGATACTGTAGATTTGGAAATAATTGCTGGCTGGCTGGGAGGCTGGAATGTGTTGATTTGAAGCAGACTTGACAGTATTTGCCCTGCTGCTGGCCAGTAGCAGGCCCTCAGCTGGTTAGTGTGGTCTGGGGCTAAGTGGACATGGACTGGGAATGGAGGTGGGGCAAACAGTAGCATTAGCATAGGTCTAACAAGGTTGGAAGATCAAAGTGGTTTTGAATTGTTAATGCCTGTAAGAAGGACCATAGTTTAGCCTTAGAAACCGATTTCTGAGGCAGGGTGTTAAAACAGTAATTAGACTCATAGGTGGAAATATTCTATGAAAAAACTGGCTATGCTCAGTATACTTCCATACAGCATTGACTACGATAGTGGGTTTATTGCATTGAGGTTGTTAAATTTGGGGTTTGATGTTGAAGTCCTCTAAATCAGTGTTTACAAGGGAATTTTATCAGTCGAGAAGCTGGTGGAAACCCCACACAGAGTAACACAGACAAACAGCAAGTGCTCTTCTCTGTGGTGGGCAGGGCCGAAGGTCAACCCAAGGGCGTCAAGAGGTCAAAGGTCAGGGTTGGTAGCAGGAAGCTGGCAGGCGGACCCCAGAGAAACACTGGGTCAATTTGGTGCTGCGGTGGGCGAGATGAAGGGCGGGGCCAGAGGGAAGTGACTGCGCCGTGGTAGGTTGGTTGGTTGGTTGATTGGCAGGTCGGCGCGCGCCATGCGTGTCCCACCAAAATCTACAGGTCACTGGGACTCAATCTGTGGAGGAGAAGAAACTGGATTAAAAAAAGGGAAACTAACCAACAGAAAAAGAGAACAGAAGGTGAGAAAAGGAGAGAAAAGTGATGCTGAGATGGGTGGAAAATTCAAATTTTACCAGCCAGATGGTCTCTAGCTAATAGGCTGTTAGTGTCTGGGGCAGGTTCATATGAATTATGGGCCAAATTATAAAACATTCCTGTTTTTTATTGTATTAGCACTACAGCCATCCATCAATTAGGCCGAGTTTGGCAACCGCATCGGGTGGCAGAAGTCTGTTGTCCCTCTGAAGTCAGGGAGTCTGGAGGCCTGCTGCAGTGCCTGAGATGAATTTATCCACTAAGACTGGCTAATCTTTACTCTGTAGGTCTCATAATTTTATTTAGCAGCAAAGCCACTCTATCAGACACGTAGCAGAGAGCAGGTATACACACAAATGTATGCATGCACGCACAATATCTACTTATTTATTGTCAATTGTCTCTGGAATTGACTGATTGCTAAACAGCAATTGTCCAGTCATAGCTGAGCAACCATAACTAGGCATGTCAGGCCTGTAAAGCTTTGGATTTCTTCACATGTTGAAGCTGTTTACATGGGGCCGTAGCTAGAGCAATACTCGGAATCTGAAGAGTTTGGAGGGGAGTGTCTTTTTTCTCACCTTTCCAATACCAAAAACACATGAGCAAAAGTGTAAGGAATGGATCAAACAGTGTGTTTATCTGCTCTAACATAAGCTGCAAACGTTAGCATCCTGAGCTAACTGCCTTAAGTAGTAACCTAGCGTTTAGCCAAATTAGCAAAATATATTATTACATGGGGTTACAGGTTACATTTGAAAAATGTCTATACACGGCTGGAACATCCACTACTTGGGAGCCAAGTTTCTAGTATATGAGACTTAAGACAAACATAGCGGCTCTGTCCTGCTCTTTAGTTTGGGGAAGTTTCCACTCCAGCAACTCCAGCCAAGCTTGCATTAGATAGCAACTCAACGTTATTCCTTATCCTTAAATCCTTTTTTCTCTTGTAAAAGTGAAGCACACTGTTTGGCAATACAAGCAATAAAGCATACATTTAACCTCTGTGTTTCTTGTCCAAGTATGTTTTTCTGTACTAAACTTTCAAATCATCCAAAGGTTATGTTAGAACAAATAACATTTCAATTACATTTTTATTCATAATAGTGTAATATAATACTTGGGCTAAGTATCTCTACCATACAATACAAGAACAATGCCACTCCTTTATTCCCATGTCTTCTAAATGGATGATGGTTATCATTTCAGCCGACCAAATCCACGATTGCCAGCTATAAATGAGAAGCCTGCTTTTGTTTACTTCTGTATGAAATCAAGGACCCATTGTTTCAAAAATTACTACGAATTTTGGGTGGTAAATCTGCCACCGTTAACATTCTAACCTGCATATATGCCGTGCAAGAATGGAAAGCTTGACAAGCGTAGCAACAGTAAGTAAGTGGGGACGGGGCTTAGCGAATGGTCAGTAGGCTACAATCACAGACGAGCACTTCAATGCTTTTAAAACTGATTGTGTGTGTCTGTGTGTACACCCACTTGTCTCAGTGATGCGTTTGTCTATGCTAAGGGGCTCCCTCAGTCCGTCTCCCCCAAAAGGAGTAGGTGTGGGCTCCTTCACCCCATTCTCCTTAGCAACACCTCCTGGTGCTGTTGCCTTAGCAACGCCTGCCGGTCCTGTTGTCGGAGCGCCACTTGGGGGTGAAGATGTCTTCTCCTCTGTTTTCTCTTCCTGTAGCCAAATATAGACACGCAAGGGGAGGAACACACACACACACACACACACACACACACACACACAGAGAGAGAGAGAGAGAGAGAGAGAGACATACACACACAAAGAACACTACGGCTTTTTATGGTTTTTATTATAGTGTACTATCTCATGCTACCACACCATCTAGTGGTGTCGGCCAGTAAAAGCACAATGAGTCAGCAGAACCAGAGAAGTTAACTGTTTTTTAACCAATAATATTAATGACTGTGTTGAAGTGTGACCTTGTGTCCGTTGGTCTGTCCGTTGCCTGGCCCCACGTTGTCCAGGGATCCAATCTTAGACTTAGCTTTAATGTTTAGCTTATGAGACTCAATCTTCACATCACCTCCACCTGAGGAAAAGAAGGTTAGTATGAGACCAGCATAGAATGAAGCAGAGTTTGAAGGGAGGAAAATAGAGGAGAATCGAAGTTTCAAGACCAACCCGGCTTATGTTTGATGTTGTCCTTGGAGCCACATTTGGATGTCACCTTGCTCAAATCAACCTTCTTATTCAGGATCTGCACCTGGGGAAGAGATCATTATGTAGGCTCTTTATATTAATTCATAAAGACGCCACATCCAGTACAATGCATTTATACTTCAGCGTCTGCACTATCCACTTTAGAAAATCACTGTCATCCATTATCATGCGCCTGGTGTATTTATAGAGAGGATGACATTCTGTACAAAACAATGGAGTATGTGGGAAAAGGGATATAACACAGCAAATGCTACCTACCCATGCTTCATTCCCTACTTTGACCTGTTTTATTGTTACTGAAGGTGCCTTTTTGTTTTGTTAGGCTGGTAAATGATGCTCTATTTATGCAGATAAATCGGGACAGGCTATAATTGGAGGATGGGAGAAGGCAGTTATTAGACGGTCGTCACATCATGAGAGTGTGTGTTCAGGATCACAAGAAATAATCCTGATTAGTCTGACAGTAGCTGGCACTGATGGATTTTAAGACCCGGTGACCTGCCTGACAGTGTGTGATAAGATCAATCATATTTACATATTTGATGACAGACAGGAGGACTAACAGTCAGTCGACTGTGACCCTCAGTGCTGGTAAAATTTTATTAGAAAACAAACCAAGATTAGCTCTGATTGCCCGATTGACATTAGAGCTCTCCCTCATTAGAAGATGCTTGACAAGTTAAAATATTAATGACCTGATTTTATAATATAAATACAAATATTTGAATTTTAAACAGCTAATTTAAATATCAGTTATGTCATTTTAGATTGAGGAAACACACCAGTGACTTCAGTAAATTCAGAAATGTTTAATATCGGTGCAACTTTACATTGTGTTAATCCTACTACAGTACATGAGATTCGTAGAGTACCCTTGTACTGTAGTATTGATACCTAATAGGATTGCATTGGTTTGTATTTGCTTACTTTATGTGGAACATGCTTTGAAACATACTTTTACATGTGTTGTTTTACATTTATATGTAAAACAACAATGAAATATTAAATTTACATGTAAAACAACAGTACACAAAAAGGTACAGAGCACCTAATGTAATCAAGGCAGCCAAAAAATGGACAAGACAAAGTAAAAATTAAAATAAACGTGGATAACAATAACAGTACGGTTGAGAGGTATTGGTGGGACCAATCATGGGCAATGTGACTGTTTATATTGCAGCATGACAAAACATAATTACATGACAAAATAAGATTTACAGAGGAATGTCTTTCATAAAATCATGCTGTATCAATATGTCATTTTTTGTGATATGACATTTTTGATTTCTGCAATCCACATTCCAACTGTCTGATTTCCATATTAGTGTTACATATTTTTTGCCAATTAATACAATTTCTGTAAGCTCAACAGCATTGTGACTACGGTTTAAAGTGGTGACCCAGAAGGCATATTTCAGGGTCCACAAGGAAATTAATCCCATGGATTTGTTATATGAGATTACAGGTTTTTTGAGTATTAAAACTGAACAGTTGCTGATTTTGTGATATGTGTAATCGGTCCAGGCTACAGCTCTATTTGATGCCTTTTGCATTTTGTTTAATTGATCTGAGACAGCAAAGTGGTGATTGTGAGTGCAGCCCAGGGATGGAATATGATAGTGCAGCAGGTGTTTGGAGCAGATGGGAACAACATCTGGAAGGGTGGGCAGAAGGACCTGTGGTCAGTTCACTTTAATTGAAATCAATCTGAAATGCAAACAGAGAGAGCCATAAATGTGCTAATTACAGTGCATTCATTCTTAGTTACTTTGAAAATGCTAACCATTTCATGTAAATGTTTGATATTTGAAAAAAAGGCTTTCTGTATTGTTGTCGTTGAACTCCAATTGCTTCTAGCCCTGATGGATTCATAAATCTGTGTGCACTGGTTCAATCAGTGATCACATCACAAGATGTATGGATACAGTATGTATACTGAATCTAAGTTAGACTGATTTGAGTATCATACCTTGATTGCTTAAACAGGAGTGAAGTGTGTAGAATGGTGGTTTAATTTAGCCTTTTTCAAGTAAGGGTAATACTGTATCATTGTGATGAAGGCTTAAGAACTATGTCTGCTTCTGCATAAATACAGTCCAATCAGGTGTAAGGAATATAATATGCATCCAGCCATGGTGAACCAAATTTATATACCAAGAACACACATTCCTCTTCTATCCCTTTGTGACAAATTAGGTCTTTTTGTGGCTGGATAAAAAGGAGATTGATCACAATTTTGTTCAAGACAGCTGGAATGAGGCTAAATTAGCATAAAACTTGATATTCATCCACCCTAACCAGAGACTGCCCCCAGCTCCAGCAGTACTTACATTGCCACCTCCAGGGACATGTTTGATATTGTCCTTGGAGCCACAGCGGGACGTGACATGGCTGAAGTCCAGCTTTTTGTGCACTATCTGAACCTAAAGACAGGCAGGCAGACACACAGACAAGCAAGGAAGTGAGGAGATAGAGAGGTAAAAGAAATAAAGAAAGAAAAAAGAAGAAAAAAAAAAGAAAAGTATGACAGGCAGACAGACAAGGGCAGCAGAGAAGAGCAGATCAGCTGGCAGCTTGAGTTAACAGGAAACAGAGTAGACTTGCTCTGTAAGTATGGAAGAGATTCTGTCATTCAGATCAAATGATTCCTCCTACACATTAGTTCAGTGATTGGCTGCATTATGCGAAAACTTAATCAGAACATGGCACTGTAAAAATGGTTTTGGGATATTATGCAACAAAACCATTGTGGTTCAAAATGAGGCTAATTGGACATATTCTTATAGGAAAAGTTTGTGGATTCTTACAAAAATGAATGCTGTAGAGTACCAAAAGTACCAAAAGATGAGTATACTGACTGAATGACAACGGAGTGCTTCCATAAACAGCATTAACTAAAACTGATCAAGCCCAGGACAAACACTGGAAGAGGAGATAAAGCACATGCAACAGAATATTACACAGGACAGTCAGTGATTTTGTGTTAACACATGCTGTTCTGAGCAGAGAAGCAGGATGTGGAAGACAAAAGATGTTCCTTTTAGGTAGTTCAAGTGGACCATGAGTACATGTTGCATGGTTGGCCAGGATGCCTAGATTTTCTTAAAGCAACACTCAGACATTTGGAGTTAGACCCATTGGTCAACCTAAATATTAAGTGATGACCAAAATCATTCATGTGGCATGTGTTGAATGCCATCTCTTTGATATTTCGACTTTCAGCTTTGTCTACCAGCAGGGTAAATAATTTCGCAGCAAGGGTTATATCACAGAGACACCAAAAAGTGAGGAAAAGGATAAACACAACATTAATGAATGAATAAATGAATGAATGAATGGATGAATGAAGTCAAGTCGGGTTTAAAAGGGACACCATAAATACAATAAATACAAAAAGTACAAATTAAGTGACCAGTAGAATTAGAATGACTTTCACAGTAGGTGATCTGAAGCATGAACCAGCAAGTTGAATATCTGTATCCAGATCCAAGTCCGCATCTCAGCCACTGCTAAGTGTCTCTGAAGCAAAAACAACAACCAAGCAGAGCAGCTTTTTGTGTTTCACCAACAAATAGTTCCATCTAACTCTCCACAAGAAAGCGAGGTAGTTTAAAAATGTAAATCTATTGCTTTAAAATCTTTTAGACCGTGGCGTTTTCGAAAATAAAAATAGATACTCCTTTATTTTCTTAGGCATTTTCCAGTATATGCTCACTTTAATCACTTACTATACAACTAGCAAAACCTCACTTCTGAGATAATGTTAGTTGCTTACTGCCACTCAACATAATGCAAAATGAAAAGTCTGCATGCAGCATTGAAACTATTAACCTACCCAGGACATGTGGAGGATTTTAATCTGTTTTAACTGTTAATTTTCTTAGGAACTTGATGTATTGCTTTAATCAAGCAAGGTCACACACACACACATACACAGATGACGTCATTCCTTCCCATCGTGTTGTGATATCAGTTTCATTGCCTCTGTGGTTGTATTGTAAAAAGCCCTGCAGCAGACGTAAGACGCCGTCCTCCATTCCCACTGTCTCTGTCTTAGTCTCTTTCACCAGGATGAAAATGGCATGATGACGCAGGTGGCACCAGCAAAGGATGACTCACTGAGCAGTTAGCACACGTACGCTTAATGCGTGAGCACACACACACGTACACACACACAGCCACAGACACAGTGGGATATAAATTTTCCTTTCTCTATTTTCTATTTCTAATAGCACAATGTAAACATCCTAATTGATTCAGTACACCTGTAATAGCTGCAAGGTTGTGGTTCATCATGTCTCCTTGGTTCTAATTCTAGCAAGCCAAAGGGACACTGCAGGATGCTGAAAACGTTTCCCCATATGACTACAAGTGAATAAAAAGAACAAAGTGAAACCCAAGTTAAACTAAACCAGGGAAAGGTGACCATATTTCATGGAGCACCACAAGACTGAACGTTTCTAACCAAAGACTACACAGGGTCATTTCACTGGTTAGTTCCCTCTCAGGATGCCTTTTGTGCCTATGTGCCTTGTGCACTCTTCTTCTGTGCTGTCTGTCCTGAAGCTGTGTGCACACTGTCTGCAACCACTGATGTGTCCATACTGCAGCACTGTCATCCTAGCAATGTACCGTACTGGACGCAGAGGACAAACTGCAACTAGCACACGAGAAGTGAACAAAACCAGGAAAAGCTGCTCTTTTGTTGTTTGTATGTTAACACTTTCACCAATGGCATTTGTGTATTATTTGTTTCTTGTACTTGCTTCCTAGTCCTAGTCGTCTTCAAAATATGCCAGCTTCTTTTGTCATTGGTGTGTTTTGGAAGCAGCTGAAAAAAAAGTGCTTAGCTACATGGACGCACAGACCAACAAACCACAGAGCCACACACAGCCAGTGAGACTGCAAACCACAATGTTTCACATTTCAAGATGTATGATGGCAGTCATGACTTAATTGTGAGGGTTTACAGTGGTATGCGCAAGAGCACGTAGACTGCTGCAAAAGGCATGTAGAGGCCATTTGTGTGTTATACAGTGACATCACTGGGAGTAGTCTTTAGTTGCAGTAAACCAATGTTCATTGGCAGTCAAGCCAAGGAGAACATAGGATGCCAATTCAATCAGTTTTATTTTGTAAAGTAACATCTTGGCGCAAAATTAGTCATCAGTCCCCAATTGGGTGTCCTTTGGAAAGTGTGGATATACAGAGGTTTAGATGTTGATATTGTTGAAGTAAGAAAAAGGTTGTAGTTTGGTTGATGTGCTGAACAGTATATGAAGCTCAGTGCATGTAAATGTTAAGGTGTTATGGAAATGAAAATGTAAATGAGAAGAAATTGTGGAGTTTAGACTGATGATACGAAACCTATCTGCTGCAGCATATACAAGAGGCACTTTGCAAGCACAAGAGGAAGGCTGTAACAACACACCAGCTTGTGTTTATATTGTAGTAGCAAAACTCACTTTTTAACTATATGCACAATATACTGTATATATGTATTATTATTATTATTATTGTGTTGCTGTGTAACTGACTTATTATTACATTGAATGTTTATTTTCTGCTACTGTTACCCTAACATGTAACACATAAACATTTTTATGTTTTTAGCACAAGATAAAAACAGTAACAGTATGAGTAAACACATGGCACCTTGCTGGAAGACATGTTTGTGTTTTCATGGTTTTGTCCTTAATGTATAACAAGAGATAAATACCAGACTCCAAGATGGCGCCCATTTATTAGCATGGAAATTGCTCACTGACTGCATACGTCAAAAAAGTCCTTCTATCTTCCTGGTTTGCTTCCTCCTAGTGCGGCCCACTGCACATTAATGTCTCTTTCACTGGCCGTTCCCAAGGGCTTTACATTTTCAAGGCTCTGGAAAAGTTTTACAAATACTAAACCTTGGTTTTAGAAATGTATAATACAAAGAGCAATAATTGACCTTGTTTACAGTTCAAGATGTCCTGTCGACAGTTTTACAGACGTCTCTTTTATAATGGCTGTCTGTGGGTTAAATGCTTTTTGTTGCAGTACCGCAGTTGCCTATTGGGCCAACTATCTTTTGGCTACCTCTCAGTCAGGTCACCTAATGATGATTAAATTAAAGACTAGGGAATCTTGGGAAATTCAAAATGCCAGTATCTGGTAATTACTACTTGTGGCCACAGTCACCACTGTTCTGCTAAGGGTACAGGAAATAATATATACAAAATCTTGTTTAGAGAAAAGTCATGTGTACATTATTTCGATGTATTTGGTCATGGTCATGCTGGAAATGTTCCTTTCAGTCTGCTTTCAAAAAGAAATGTTGTTGGTGTAATGTTGGTAATAATAGTCATAATGAAATGAAGGGCAAACTGCAGTGTGGAGTGATATGTACTTATTTCTCCATGTATTGTTAACAGGTATAAACAGCAAGGGTGTGGTGTGTCCTGGGTGAATGTAGAATGGGCGGTGTATGTGGTGAATGCAGAGAGAAGGTGGGAGGATGTTCTTGTGTGTGAGGTGTGATGGTGTATAGATGGTAGGGACTCACTCTGGTCTTGGCGGCAGGGGTGGAGGGGTCGGATGTCTTGTTGTTCGGGGTGGAGGAGACCTGGGGAGACAAGCACCCCCTAGTCAATACAACCTCCATCCAACCACACGCCACAACACAACAGGGTCAAAGAGCAGGTGGAGGGGTGGGGACATGGGTACTGATTAAATGAAGGGGGGGCTGAATACATAGGGTTAGTAGCTGGACCAATCATATGAGTGTATGGGTCATTATAGCCAATCAAAAGGGAAGCATATGATTGTATGGAAAATAACAGCATGGATCAAAAAAAAGCAAACTGAACCAAGCTTTATAATCAAATTCACTAGGTGTGGGTGTATGAATAATTTTAAATAACTGATAGTGGTAGCACCAATTAGACATAAGATTTAATTATTGGCCAATCAAATGGGAGGATGATAAACAGATATGTGTACATGTTTGTAGAATCAGATGGACTGTATCAAATGGATCATGGAAACCATTCAAATGGCAGTAAACTGGAGCAGATGGAGCACTTTTCAAAGCATGACAATGAATTACAGCAGATTAGTACCAATAAAATACAGTTTATTCTGTATTAGTGACAAGAGCCAATGAAATATCAGCACAAAAAATAGTGTAAGATTAATTACACAACCATAACACAGCAGATCAAATACATAGTGAGGATGGAAAGGTTGTTAGATCAATAATCTCCTGTTGAATGGAAAATGTTAAAATACGTAATAGACAAGCCAATATTAGTATCACAGGAGACCGAATGAGTCAGTGCCATTTATTGTGATGCAGGGCGGCAATGTGTTTGTGTGTGTAAAGTGGCTTCACTCTGACAGACTGACAAAAAGAGTGGGAGGATGTCTTTGAAACGGAAGGGAGACAACACAGCTTGAACTGCCACTGCAAAACACAGTACATCTGCCTGAAATAGTGACTAGTGCCCAAAAATTACAGTTTGATTCTGACAACCAGGGACTTTTTGTCTACCCAGCCAGCTACTGCTATATGTTAGCCTGCTCTACAGTGTGACCAGGCAGAAGAAGGTTAATGGAATATGGATAGACGTGACAGAAAGATATTAAAGAAAAGGGCATAACAAATGCATCTATTTTAGAGCACAGAAAGGTATGTTTTACATCTGCACCTCTAACAAACGTTTACATCAACATATAAAAGTAGAATAGATGAAATGAAGCAGTTCCAGACTTACAGGCAGATATGACAATGCAAAAGAACAGAAATGAACTTTGAATATCTTAAGAAACAAACATGAAAACATGCTGAAAAGAAATATGATGTGAAGGTAAGTTGTATACAAATATTTTATATTTATTGACATTTTGGAAAATACCCTTTCTTGCCAAGAGTTTCATGTCTGAATGCTAAATATGAAGCTAAAACCCAGAGATGTTTAGCCTAGCTTAGCATTAAGACTGGAAACACGGTTCAACTATAAATACATGTACCAGCACCTCTGCAGTGCACTAACACACTGTATCTTGTTAGTTTTTCTTTTGAGTTGTTTATTTGTGTCATTCTTTGTATGACTTTTAGATGAGAAGCTTGTCACCGCTCTCATATGTGTACACTAAATATGAAGCTAGAGTCCGGAGATGATGCTGCTTTCATGCTAACTAAATTTATAGAAAAGAATTACTGTATGTATTTAAAGAATAAAAACAATTGAAAATGGTAAAGATTTTGGAAATACACTAATTAGCTTTCTTGCTGAGAGTTAGATGAGAACATTGATACCAAACGTACATTTACTACGAAGCTAGAGCTGGGAGACGATTAGCTTAGCTTAGCATAAACACTAGAAGCAGGGGGATACAGCTAGCGTGGCTCACTCAAACATTCAAAAATATATCTACCAACACTTTTAAAATGAACAAGATACGTGCTAATTAGTGAGCTTTATAGGTGTTGGTAGGCATAATTGGAAGCAGCAATCTAAAAACCTCAAATTCCAAAAAAACATAGAATTAAACAACTGTGGTTTAGAATACAGCAGAGATGGAAACAGGATGAACAGGACTGACGGAGAGCAGATGTGATTTGTGATTCAAAGCAACAGCACAAAACTTTCCCCAAGACAGACTGTCACAAACATTGAAGGGACACAAACACAACAAGGAGTCTGAGCCATGTCAGTCCATGACATGCTATGCACCTTTATCACAGTGGAATAAAGATTGTAAGCATGTACAGGAACAATTTTCACAGTTTCATAATGCTGCAATGCTGGAAGGAACTGGAGGAAAGATGAGAGACTAAAAGTTAGATGGGAAGCCAGAATAGGGGAACAGAAAGATATAAATAGAGAGACAGATAGTTGCCCTCTCTTCAATGAGCATGTATTGGTAATGACCATAGACTGTATATAAAGATCGATGACGCGTCTCCACTTCCTCCCACTGTACCGCCCAAAACCAATCGTGAGCACACCACAAGTTGTCAATCATGACATCACACTCCCTTTGTATAGCATCAAATAACTAATTAAAACCAAACTTATCAGAAAAATGAACACTTGAGCAAACATCAGCGTGTGAGAACTACCTAAAATGACAGAAATCATCTTTGGGAACATTATTTGACGTGTACTTTGATTTTTCAGTTTGGCCCACATCCCATCCGCTAACATGGAGGCAGCGGGGTTTACGACCTATCCTGTCCAGTCACCAGGGGGCGATCGAGATGTTTTGGCTTCACTTTTGGGGAGCTGTCATGTCGGCCATCTTTATATACAGTCTATGGTAATGACCCAAGCCCCTAGGAAGTGTGCCAGGATTTGAAGCCAATTTGACATAGTGGCCAAACCGTCTAATTACAACTTCCGGGTCCATCACATGATGCACACTGGCCCAAGACTTACACTGTGAAAGAGACGTCTGTAAATCAGCGGATAATTTTTTTTGGAGGTACATCAACTTCCCAGTACAAACACTTATATAGCCCTGATTTAAATCCTTATGTCCTAAAAGTTGTAAAATTCACTAATAGCCGAATCCAGAGTTATAGAGTCACTGTCATTCACGTGTGTGACCCTGAGACTAAGGAAAAGCTAGTGCTCTTGCTCTATGGGTTGCACAATGCAGAAGCTATGCAGAAGATCTGTTAATTTTATACCTGGAAGTTAAACTGAACGGAGCCCCGCCTCTGACGCTGTATCCAGTTCTCTTTATACATCCATGTAATGACCTCTAAAAAAATCTGTGTGTATGTGATTTTGTATGATGTGGGATTGAAATGCATTTGTCAGATCAGGTGCAGAGGATGTGAGTGTTAACCACTTGAATTTTGGTAAGGTGGTGTCATATTCCCTCTCTAACTTATTACAAATGCTAAATGAGCATTGTTGGGTATGTCCTCCCCTCTCCATCCACCCCAATCTCATCCCCTATTATATGTCTCACCACAGCTACAACACACTGTGTATATGAGTGCTGCCAATGTGACTGAATCCAGTGTTTTCCGTACAGATTCTGTGACAGCGCATGCAGTGATCTTCTGTTGGTTTTAGTTATCAGCCCCAGACACAGATGTTGTTACAGCTTTATGAGGTTCTAAGGAACACATTCACAATGCTTCATGAAATCTACTCCCACATCAGTCAGCCCTGCCTCAAGACCAACAATGATTTCCTACGGAAATAAAAGCCACTTTATTCTCAGAGGATCTGCCAGGACACAATATACTACTAGGTTTAAAGGTAAAACATTTCAATTCATTTAGAATGTCCATGCTATTAGATGAATTTGGTGTTGAACGTCTTAGGTAAATGTTTGTGGGATAGCAGATTCTGACAGAATGAAAACAAACTCATGAGACTAGGAGATCAAGACTACATCTGCATTTTCTTCTCTTTGTTTTGGTTTCCTCTCTACACTAAGCTGGTGTATTTCACATCCAAGCAAGGAGCTTTTTGAAAACTCTCCAGAGTGAATAAACCTGAAATGTCAGCCTCGCATTTACCAGTGTAAATGGTGAAGTAGCTTTTGGAAAATGATAATGCAGGCTATGCAAATAAAGTGAAATACAATCCACATTCTTACATGTATTTCCTTTTTATGTATGTATTTACTATGTCATAATTTAATGAAACGCACATGTTAAAAGGTTTAACTTCTGTCTTCAATAACTGAATGAATTGTTTTTTTCCATGCATGGATTTTCCATGCCACATTAAAATCAAATCACTACACAGAAAACAAAGTGATGAGGTGACCTCTTTCTGTCACCTCTACCCGTCTCTGTGATCACTCATTTATATGTCATTATAACCAATCATGCAGTATAGTTGCTGTCATTAACCTGTATTTATGATTATTTTGTCAGATAATGTTGTAATTATATAATAGTGATTTGATTAACTTTGCAGTGCAGCAGCACAGGAATTAAAAGCTGGCTACAAAACTTTTTTAGCTAATATTCCTTATGCAAGTTGAGATTCAACACAGTGTTAGCTTTTCAAGGAAGGATAGCTATTTGAATTACAAACCAACCAGTGCCAAATCATTTGCTGATACAAGAAAATCAGTCTGCAGCATTTCTGGAACCTTGACACGTACATCACTGTTCTGAATTATTCATAGACCTTTCTTGTACTGTCTGGTTTGTCCTACCTTTCCTCCACCAGGCTGGTACTTGATGTTGTCAATGGATCCGATCTTGGAGCGGACGTTCTTCAGGTCAGGTGTCGGGGCGTTGATGGGCCGGGGGGTTCGAGGAGCACGGGGCACGGCCGGCTTCTTCTCCAGTGGGGTCTGCTTGGGCACGGGGGGTTTGGTGATGACCCGGCGGCGGTGAGCGGCGGCTTCACCGTTAGTGGAGGCAGCCGGAGTAGCAGGAGTGGTGGTGGAGGCCGGGCGAGGACGGGCTACAGAAAAAGGAAAAAAACAGTAACAAATTATTAACAGTAGTAACAGTATTGACCATTTTTGTTAAAACCGAAAAGTAAAAATCAGTCAAAACAACTTTTATTTCGCTTGTAAAGTGAATGTTAACATCAGTGAGATGTAGACATAATGGTTCACAGGGTTTAAATGTGCAACCATGGTATTTCATCAGTCATAAACAAGTAAACTAGCTATGTCTAGTAAAGAGGAAAGAAGAGGAGCTTGTGGTCTCAGTTTTCATCACTGAGGTACTGGTACTGATCAACATATCGTGCTTTAACGTAATGTAATAACTGGCATAATGGGGCAGTAAAACTTACGCTACACTATAGATTAAGCCATAACCCTAAACTGTCCAAATTTCTGTGCAGAAAGGCCACACTACGACTCGTGTAGTGTGAGTTTAAACAATGTCCCAGAATAATAAAAACGCACAGTTTCCATAACTTTTATTTTATTCTAGTGACATTTAGAGTTCCATGAGAACAATAATGAAACAAGTATTGTCACTGAATTTTTTTTCTTGACTGTCCGTCTTTTCTCTTTGTTTGTTACCTGTGCTCTTGGGTTTCTTGGCCTCTCCAGTCTTGTTCTCAGTCTTGTCATTCTTGTTGGCTGTAAGCAGGAAACACAAGCACACAAGCTTAAACACACTAGCTTGACACATAACACTGGTAGCCTTTACCAAATACCTCAACACTCACGTCACACGGTGGTTTATTTAACTATGAATCAGGGTGCAAAGTAGTTCTCACATAGCTGCTGGTGTATGGAGTACCAGGGTTGACCAAACAGGGCAACATTTTGTTTTCCAGGCTGATTTACATTGTGAGCATACCTTGTTGTCATTTGTTTAGACTGTAAACAAAGTGGTTGATGGGTGGGTAATGCCAGATATTTTAGATCCAGTCTACAGTATGTAGCAGCATGCAGAATGTGTTTTACTCTGGCGTTGCTTTTGTAAACTTTGCTAGCAATTTAACAGAACATGTTAAAGCTCCACTGATCAATGTTGTAGCTTTTGAGCTCTTTTAGCTCCTAGCACATCTGCTGTTTGGTTTATTCTTACTTGCAGCAGCAAGCAGTTAGTTGTACACTAAACCCACTGTACACTACCTACTCAGCACAAATCAGCAGACAGACAAAGTTGGCAACTGATTTTCTTTCAGGAGTTGGTGGAGACCAAAACAGTGACAGACCACGAACACGTGAGCCTTAACAACTTTATAAGGTGATAATACATCCTGGCTGTCAGCTTGTTGTAGAGCTCTTGTGTCCCCATGTGACCCAGCAATGAATGCAAATATTTAGAAATAATTTTTGTGATTTTTCAAATTAAAACTTAAAATTGAAACTGAAAAGCTTTGAACAGCAAAGCTGTTAATGGCTGACAATTGCCATAGTCACGATTTCCTGTCCAACAACATCCAGCAGTTGGCTGCTCACATTTTAGCTAAGTGTTATAGAGGTGTGACAGCATGTTCATCACGTTGATAAAGCTGTGTTGTATGTAATGCTGCCATCATGTGGCAGAAGCATTATGGAATCTGATTATTAACTGCTGCCATCGAGGCAACAGTCACAAAAGTAACGGAGTACCTTGCAGTACTAACACCCATCACTGTGAACTGGGTGAATGAATCATATTCTCTGAAGGTGCTGAGCTGAAGTGCACAAAAAGCAGAAAGCCTGTTTGACTAACATGGCTCAGACTGAGTCATAGCTCCCTCGCTTAGAGAGGTGTGATACTGTTTGTGATGTGCAGATAAAAATACCAGTCTGGTGTCTTCAAAAGCTGCCTCTTGAAGCCGACAAAGTGTAACATATGGTAGCAATTCAGTTAGCCTGTTGCCTGGAGTGGTACCAGTCTACATTGTGAGTCATTTTTCCAGCTACTGTAGTGAGTTCAGGTCCTGTTGTAGAGGTTATGTTACACTGGCAACCCTATGAACTAGCCAAAGGAGAGTGGAGATACTGTCTGTGTTCATATCACACAGTCAGGTACAGAGGGCAGACACATATAATAGAAATAATGATACTGTACAAGCTGTGTAAGTGAGTGTGCACATACCAGCAGTTTTACTTGCAGCAGTCGCAGATGAGCCGTTCTTATTGGCAGTGGCACGGGGTGTGGGCGTGGCCTTTGGCACAGGTGGGCGTTTCTCAGCCGTTTCTGGAGTCTGGAAAAACCGAGGAGAAATAAGTTGTGGGTGTGTTTTTTGACAGTTTGTGAGTATTAGAGCCTACGTGTATGTCTACAGTAGGTTTGTGTGTACTGTTGCTGCTGTGTGCATAAAGGCTAAGTTATCCTGTTTTCCAGTTTTATGAGAGGCTAATCATGCAACCACGACATAAGCAGAGAATGAAAGCAAAGAGAGGAAAGAAGGTGAAGACAGACTTATGAGGAAGGAAGGAAGGCTGGCTTATTGGCAGGTTAAAAAAAAGATACAGTCACCACAGTAAAGACATTTGAGACAGTGGGATGGTCACTGATGTACCATGCAGGTATAAAAGCTTTTAAAGCCACAGTAAGCAAGAGATTTATGTAAAAATATAAACATCTTAAGGGTCAAAAGTCTAAATCAGTGGGAACAAAAGGCCTTTCTCAGTGTGCCAAGTTCAACAGGAGGACACTCCAGGCTCTGGTGAATAAGTGTAAATAATAGGCTTGTTCGAGATGAGCCAGGCCTTCGCAGAATTGGTCAACATGATCAATGCATGATTGTTAGATTTCTGTCCAACTTGACACCGACTTGCTCTGAAGCGAGCAATGACAATGACAACCTCAGAAGATCGAGTCAGCTTTAGTTTTTGGAGCCAGATGCTGCAGTTGCTCTCCACCGACTGTAAAACTTCTGAGCATGATGGGAAACGCATGGCTCTCCCCTGTAGATGTTGGATCAACAACATCAAACCTTTCATTATCAGTTTTTATTTAACTGGAGGGATTTTGATTTTATTTGTCTGATTTTGCATTGTGAAGTCTTGTTTTGTTTACAGTGTAAATGTTGGTCGATGGTGACTTTTATCAGACAGAGAGGCTGAATATATTCAGCTTATATTACAGATAGTTCTCATAGACTGCATACAAGCAGATATTTTTAGTCTACAATATGAATATTACTGATTTCATTCTTGAAGTGTCAAGTGAAACACAAAACCTTTGGTAAGTGGGATGTGAGGATTTTTAAAATAACATCTGTACAGATATTAAGGCCTTACGGTCAGAATATCTGACAGATCAATAATGAATAATATTGTCTTGTATTTCAGCTTTCCTCTCCTCGTGTATTTTGACTATTGATTTGTGTTTTGATTTTTTTTTGTTTGAGAAGGACAGGCCCAGAAATCAAGTCTGAGCAGCCGATATATTTTCAGCAAACTGATATGATGGCTGCCTTACATGAGAATTCTAGCCCATCAAAAGAGTAATATGGAGGTTAAACCATAAACTCTGATATGATGATCACAGATAGCTTATATAGCATTTTAATAGAGTGCTGCAGGGATGACATATTTTTGTAGGCCAACCCGGAAATTAGCATCGCCCTGGTTCCCTCGACAAAAAGCAAATGGGATTTTTCCATTGGATTTTGGATTATTGCAGAAAATAAGCTCTGTGGCAAACAAAAGTTTATGATACTTCCACATTTTGTTCAGCAAGATAATCTTCACAAATGAACACCACTTTTATGATTTTTGAAACGTAAATGCAATGGCCAGAAGTAAAAAGAAATGAAACCAGAAATGCATCCATGTCTACCCCAAGTCCACACAAGTCAGCTCCCAAAGCAAGTATCCTGGATAAAACAAGTGGAGCAAGTACACTGCAGGGCATTTGGACTCACAAGTTCACGAGAAAACGAGTACAGACAAGAACGCAGACTGAGAAAGACCTAAAGTCCCATCTAAGACATTGTACATTCATCCACTTTGCACAGAAGAAATGTGTCTACCCATGTGTATTATACTCACCTTGGCAGCCTTAGCGGAACCAGTTGCTGTTGGTGGCCGCTTGGCGGTGGTGGGTGTGGTCGCCTTGGGTACAGGGCTTTTTTTATTGGTTGAGGCTGTGGTGGGGGAGGGGTGTTTGGCCGAGGTGGCCTCGCCATTGGTTGAGAGAGTGGATGGACGGGATTTGGCTGAGTTTGGTTTAGTTGAACCCACATCAGGCTGGTGATAATGGAATTGAAAGAAGCCACAATAACAGTAAAAAAAAAAAAAGGAGAAGGGAAGGAAAGAAAGAAAAAGGAGTACAGATAGATGAAGAAAAAGCGAAGAAAAAGAGATGAAATCACTGATTGCAATGACAGCGTGATATGGCAGCGCAGCCAGCAACCATATAACAATCATAAAATAAATTCTAAAATTAAATTAGCAATTTATAGCCACTTTGGAGAGCTCATGAGTTATAAATTATAAAATTATAAGCCTCAAATCTGATGAAATGAGCAGCAGTCCAAAAGTGGCATATGATATGGAAATCAAGCCTCAGATTGGACACATTCATACCCAAACACTGAGAATCAGCAAACACACAATACACATCCACACGATGATGGACAAAATAGTTTGCACTTCTAAAACACATGCTAAAGGCCTGGGAAGTGGCACAGCAAAGTTCATCTGTGCACCTTCACTAAACAGGCAGTGCTGGAAGCTTGGTGATATAGTGACAACTCGCAGGACTGGTTGGTGAACTACTGTAGCTGGCAAGCGAACTACACGCTAGCCAGGTGGGAACATACTAGCGCCAGTAAGTCACAATAGCTACCTGACACTCTCTGTCTGTTTTCTCTGTACTGTCCTGTTTACTTCCCCCTGGCATTGTGTTCTGAAGATTGTACATAATTTCATTCAATAGTTTTTATTGAAGAGGGGAAAAAAGCTCTCCCAGCGGGATAGCTGCTAACTGACAGTCAGTAAGTTAGCTTGGTCGCAGTTTATAGTCGGACAGAAGTGTTCAATAAAAATAGAGCTGCATGATAGACAAGTAATGGATTAGTCAATCAACAGAACAATAACATAAAATTATTTTAATAATCGATTAATCGTTTAAGTCAACTTTCCAGCTTGTAATTTGTGAGGATTTTCTACTGTTGGCATCATCTTAGGCTATAGTGACGCACATTTTCACTGTTTACTGGCATTTTATAGACAAATGGTTAACTGAGAAAATAATCAGCAGATGATTTGATAATGAAAATAATCGTTAGTTGCAGCACTTGTATGTGGTGCAACACAGCTAATAATCTATCGTAGCTTTTTCTATTTTGGACTGTCTGACTTTCCATTCCCTCAAGATGGTTTGCTAGAGATCTGCACAGATTTACTTCGCCCCTGTGAGCAAATCCA
Source organism: Macquaria ambigua (assembly GCA_008360985.2). Lineage (NCBI taxonomy): Eukaryota > Metazoa > Chordata > Actinopteri > Centrarchiformes > Percichthyidae > Macquaria > Macquaria ambigua. Next base: position 180,218 of record VMKM01000999.1, read on the forward strand.
CTGGCACGATTCCATTGAAAAAAAAAAACAATTTTGCCATAACATTTCAGCATTTAAAATGCTGGTGTGAAGTGGCCTTAAGACAGTCTTACATCAGACAGAGACACACACACACACACACACACACACACAAGACCATCGGTGGAAGCAGAAGAAGCAGTGCACTGACTGAAGTGGAAGATGTCTCTGTAATTTCTCCAATCAGCCTGAGCATCAGTGTGTGTGTGTGTGTGTGTGTGTGTGTGTGGCAGGGGTTTGCGTGTCTTGCTCAAGGACACTTCGGCAGGCTGTTGTTAGACACACCGGCTGTGGCAGAGTTCAAAGCTGTGACCTTTGGGTGACAGGGCAGTTTCTGGTCCCCCTGGACACTCTGCCACTTTGAGTGTGTGAATCTGTGTGCAGGAAATGTGTGTGGACAGAAGTATTCTGTGTGTGTGTGTGTGTGTGTGTGTGTGTGACCCACCTTGCTCTTGTTGTCAGGGCTTGGCAGAGTCTTGCTGCCGTTGCCTGTTGGAGACTTGGCTGTCCCTTTCGCTCCCTTCTCCTCCTTCTTCTCAGCCGGCTTCTTCTCCTCTTCCTTCTTCTCATCTTTGTTGGTCTTCTCAGGCTTGTCCACCTTCTCTGCCTTCTCGATGGCCTTGTTGTTTTTCTCCACATTCATCTTCTCCATCTTTTCCTCATCTTTGACGATATTCTCAGACTTCTGGTTCTTGTCTGGGCCGCTGTCCTTCTTCTGCTGCTCTTCTTTCTCTTTCTTGTCAAAGGTGTCAGTCTTGTCTGTCTTGTTGGACATGATGTCTGTCTTCTCCTGCTTGTCCTTGTTGTCAGATTTCACTGTGAGAGAAAACATCATTGTCAAGCTCAAAACTTCAGCAAGATTTTTGGAAGGGTTGTGTAATGATGAAAAAGGATGGACGCACAATTTATTTTGGTTATCAAATCTGATAGATCATGTGGTATACTATAAGTAGAACACTATTACCATTTCTGTCAAAAATGGCTTATATTTTTTACAGTTTTTATCAGAAGATAGTTATTTCAAGCAAAAAAGTCATGGCAAAAAAGCGAGGACTTTCACTCATTTAAAACGTATGACTAACATTACTCTGGTGGAATGTTTGGAGCATTGATTCATTTGACTTTTTTCTAATCTGCAACCATTATGGTTAAGGTTTTGTTAGTTTTAGGCACAAACACTACGTGGCTAAGGTAAAGATGTGGAAACCAGCTTTGAATGTTAGTAGGAGACGCAATGCCAACAGCTGTGTTGTCCCATCCATCCGCCCTGAACCTTTCCATAAGAGTTATTTTGGCGTTATAACAACGTATCACTACTTCCACCTTTTCTTCTGAGAGACAACAGTCATTATTTGCATGGCCACAAGAGGTCCTTGTCAGGTAATGTAATCATCACTGCAGCCAGGGCATATACAGTGACATACAACAACATCTGAATACCTGACAAACATTAAAGCCCAAACTTGTTGACAGTCAGGCACCTGACTTACGAGGCACTGTCTGACACTTCTGTGGACACTGTGGACGTAGCTCTAATGTATAAGAATGTTTTCAGCGACAAAATCTATCACATCAATTCATTTGCTGATTGCTACTGCACTTTAGTTATTTATAGATTTGAACGTCCATGTGGGTGATTTTATGTAGGTCGCATCAGCAGATGATTCTGGGTCTGATTGGTAAACAGGCCAAGCCCAGTGACACTGTATCTTTAAAATCCACGTCAGTGAGGTCATATCCAGTCCTGATAGAGGAGGTGAACAGACTATTCTGTAAGCTGCTAGAGAATATCCTGACCTTAGTGATAATGCTGATTTATCTGTATTTTTATAAACTTGAACATTCCTCTTTCTCTTTTCTCTCTCTTATACTTAGTGCACTGTCTGTAAATTCAGACTTTGAACTATACAAAGATATATAGCTGTTTGTTTCTTAATGCCTCTTTATGTCTTATGTAAAAATACATTTGCCTAGCATATTCTTCCTCATTACATCTAGTAGTGTTTTGACCATTAAAGTGTAACAAATCAACTTAGGTCAACTAAAATAATTTGTTCAACACACGACACCATCTATTCTTAGACCCTGGTGCGGGATATCTTTGTGCACATTTTCACATGAGTGATTGTGTCTATGTATATATGGTATAATATACTGTATAACTTCAGCGTAAAACCAGACAGATGTACCATCTTGTTTTACTTCATTATTCAGTCTTACATTGTGTTCATTTTGGCTGTTTTGTGTTGTTATTTTGTCCTAACCAATCAGTAGTGACCGACATCCCCACCATACCACCCCACACCATCCCCTGACCTCATTTTCAGTCCACACAGAAGCAGTGGTAGTTGCAGTTTAATTTGATGTTTTTCACAATAATTGAAAAATTATACAAATGTAGGAGACCTGCACAGCTGAGTCAGTCTTTTCCACCCTTGTTACGGTTTTTATGGGATCTTTTCTGTCGCCACTTTTCTTGCTGTGGCACAGAAAGATGACGTACCCATTCTTAATCCTGCCTACAAAGTTCTGACGAGAACAACACCAGAACTATTTGAAAAGCTTGGAAGATGACTGACTCTGAGGAAGGCTGGCGTTTGGTCAATGACATGCCTTCTACTTTTATACTTCTTAAAGTAAAGAGTACTCCAGCAAATAAGTCACCATAATGTTGGTGGACTTGTGAGAGAAAGATAAAATAAGTGGTCAAAATGGTCGATGTATGATGCATCTCAATACCATCTTTCCTTAGACCCTCCCGAGTTCATCTACAGGCTTTCTGTTACAATTTTGTACACTCCAAGCCTAATCCAGGATAACTTTGATGACATAAAGTTCGTCATAGCTCGTGAACGTCATGTGTAAGATTTGTGGAGTACCCCTTTTAGGAAGTTTTCTGTAGTCCCATGATATGTATAGTCCAAGTTTCCATTGTAGTTATGTTTAATTATATTTAGTTATAGTTATATTTAACTTACGTATACAGGTGAGAATCAGGACTATGATTACAAAAACAAAATTTTGTACAAAACACTTTTGTTCATTTTTATTATTACTGACTATGAAAACACCATCCAGAAACATCCATCCTCCTCAGAGGAAGCACTAGGTCATACCGGGCTGCAGCACCAATGTTGCTAACAGCTGATTCATGTGATGAGCACAGTATGTGAGAGAAAAAGAGAGAATAAAGTGAAAGCAAGAGGGAGGTATGATCAGAAATGTGAGCAGAGCAGAGATAGAAGGGGTTTGGGAGTTTGATGGGGTTAAGGACAGACAGCCGGCGGGGCTGAGGGGTTGGACAGACAGAGACAGGGGCTCTTTGTTGTCACCAAGACATCTCTTACATAACAGTGACACTAAACAGGCCTGGCTATGCTGTGCCCTAATGTCCCTTCATTTCCCTCTGTGCTGACATTTGCTGTGTGATAACTACTCTATCTCCTCTGAAACTGTGCCAATTTGCTGCTGTTGTGTTTTCTCCAGCAATCAAACAGACGACATGGAGCCTTTCCCTCTAGAACTATCGCTGCCATCAAACAAGATACATTTTGTTATGTTACTTTAAACTGTGGTTGCAAACTAGCTCAGCCTGGAGCCCAAATCAGACACAGGCTCTGATTATGAGCGAGGAGAATTCTCACATGAATGGCTCATGTAGCAGACAAAGCTAAATGTACAGAGTCACTCTCATTTGGAGTCTGGTTTCCGTCCTGCATTCATGGTCTCAATTTCCATCTAACACTGTTGTTTTGTCCTGCTTTATCAAGCTATAATGAAGTCAGTTCCTGCCTTGCAATGTTAAGCTGATGTTAATGCAAACCCATCACTTGCTGCAGCTGCTTCACAAAGCCTCTCGGTGGCTACTTGTTTAATGAATTTTAATAGATTTTCCTTCATTCCTTGCAGTGTTTTGGTCATTTCTGACTTTGGTGTCTGACAGAGAAAATATGAGAAAAGTATTTTATTTAATTTCCACAGCAGTAATGAAATAAAAAGAGGTCTATAGTATATAATGCTCATTACAACAGTAATAAGAAAATAAAGAATTCTGTCTTCTATCTATAATTTTGTCAACCATTTTGCCAACAGAGATATAGTCAGACAAAACAATCTCAAGACAAAGTCTACATATGAGGCTGTTACTGTAAGAATAAAATAACATTCTCCTATTTCTGAGATTCTGGATTGCAGTGAAAAAGAAGTCAGACAGGGCAAGAAACACAAGTGGTCAGATGATCAGACAGGATGTTAACCTCCAGCTTAGACTAATTTATTTGGAAGAGAAAATGGACAGTAAAATGATTACAGAAACTGTCCTTTGTAAACAACCATCACAGTTTACAGGCCGACTTCCTGCTTCAACTTTGAGGTATTATTAGCGACATTTCAGGTGTGTTTTACCCCCAAATAAAGTGGTTTAGTTAAATTGTTATTTTTTACAACCTGTCTGATCGTCTGATTGATCATATTTCTTATCACGACATTATTGTTATAGTGATGTTGTCATATTCCCAGATCTCAGCAAAAAAACTGGGTCAGTAAAATGTTATCATGATCAATAGAAACAATGGCCAAAAACTGCAAAATAAAGTTCCAAGTTGTAATAAACAAAATTATCCTTTAACATAGTAGGTATTTGTATTGGACATTGCACATGGAAAAATGGTATACTGGTATACTTCTCTCTGTTTCAGGAAATTAAACTCAATGAAACCTTTGGAAACTGACTGAACAATAGCGTTCAACAACAACAACATGGATTTCACCAGGGAAACTAAGAGTAAAGGGCTGAAAGCAACACGTAGACTGCACCAATTTTGTGCCATATTTCCACAAAAAAAGATACACTGAATAATTTGAAAGCTTTACTCAAAAACAATCTACACATACAGTAGGGGCATTAATATTATATGACTGGGGGCTTTATAGCTCATGCTACAGTTGTTTTCATCACTGTATCACTCCACCCTGCAACACCAGCAATATGACTCATCCAACATGAAACTGCTGGCTGAGAACACAGAGGAGCCATCTAATACCACGCTACAATACACAGCTGCTGGCAACCAGCTGTGTGTGTGTGTGTGTGTGCTGGTGTGTGTGTGTTTGTGACAGAAAGAGAAACAGAGAGAGAGTTGACCGCCATGTAAATCAGAGCATGACTAACATACACAGACATGGAGCTGGTGCAGGGATATTTTACTGCGGGCAGCCTTCTCAAAACACACACACACACACACATTTTCTCCCTTTCTGTCTCACATGCACATGTAAGCCCAGTTCAGTATTGACCGCTATAGCTCCTGTTGCTAGCATGATAGCTATCACGCCATCACACTGAGAGAGGACAATCAATAGACAGACTGATAGACACAGTAATAATGCACATGAATTGGCACACACATACAGTACACACAAACTGATTTTATGCTCAGTGACATTGCTACAGTGTATGAGAAACAAACATTTAATTTTTGTAAAGCCTTCTTTATGTAATAATAAATGAATGTTTTATTATTGCATATCAAATTTTTACTCATTATTCATTCACTATTTACTGCTGTTATTTTTTTGCAAATAATGCAAACACGTTATCATTTAATAATGATAAAGCTTTATTTGTATAGAGCTTTTCTTAAAATTATAAGATATAATCATAAAATCAAACCCCATATTTGATACTATTTAGCAATAGCAATTCAGCTATTCATTCATCATCTTGCTTCATTACCTCTCAATATAGCAGTTTTTATTGTTAGTGGCTGAGTCCATTCGGGCACTGGATTCAAACTGTATTCACACGTAAAAGGGATTCACAGGAAACACTGCATGAACGTAATCCAGCCTAATTTTATCTCTCTTACTTTTACAGCCTCACTGTTCACTCACTTTACACCATGTCAGGGCTGTATTAAGTTACTGCTAATGCAAACAGAACATCCTGCTGCTGCTGCTGCTCCACATTTAAAGCGTTCAACTGGCGAAATGCAATGTATTTGTCACCAAGGTTAGCACTAATCGCAATCGTTCATTAAAAACAAGACATGGTCATTTTCAGCCTCTTCTGATAGCAGATCAGTTTTAAATATTTCAGGGGGTAACATAACCATCAGGAGCAGCCACAGTGAGCTGTTAGATTCCAATTATGACTGAATTAGACTATGAATTAGACTGACTTCTTCATTAAAACAACGCAAGTTTGTTTGGCTGCACTGTAAACAGATACTCCAGTTGCTCTTCTGTATATAGCTACTCCAGGAGTGATTGCTATAGTTTTAAACCACACTTGCTGTTATCACCAGTAACCACGGGTGTCACCAAATCAACCAAGACTGAAATCTTGAGTATTGTAACTTAGAATTTTTAAATGAATGCGAAACTGCACAGGGAGCCAATGGGTAGCTGCGGGTAATATGTTAATAATTCAGGCAATAGCATTCTGCACCAGTTACAGCTGGTGAGTGACTGAAGCCAGAGTGAAGGGTGTTACAGCTGTCCAGGTAAGCACATACAAAAAACACAAAAACATGACTGGACAACATTCTTCTGCATAGATCTGCACAAAAGATTACAGTAAGATTACACCAATTTGCTTAATAATATTTATTAAATACATTTTTCAAATATTTGTTATACAGGGACACACCATGATTTGTGTCCAGAATTCCTTTGCTTTGAAAAACGTTGAAACACTGCGAGCCCCTCCCACACCTGGGTTGACCTCCTTCCTGCCCACATGCACCTGGTGCACCTGTTTGCCTTCCCTATCCTACAACCACGCATTCAAGAGCTGCCAACCGGCTACAAGCTCAGTTCTTTTTTCTGTGTTTGGTAATTTCTCCCTGTGGATTTTCTCTCCCCTCACCCCTGTATAGCAAGCCCATAGAGACAACATTACAGGAAGGACAGGGATAACACTGGTTCCAAAATAAAGAAGTGTGTTAAATGAGGACTGCAGGTAGCTGAGCTCATCTGTTTAATGAGTTGGTTGTGTTTTATCGCTGAGTTTCCTGTTAGCTCAAGACTTACACCTACAACCCTCCCCTTACAGCTGTGTACTTCTTTGTGCATGTGTGTGTGTGTGTGTTGTTGAGCAGCTGTGATCTATTTCTGTGCTAAATGAAACAAGACTAGGTTGAAACCTAGTTCATGGCTGGACCTGTTTGCGCCTATTCATTTTGAAAAAGTAACAGTCGATTGGGAAACTCCAACACTTGACCGACCAATGGTGTAACTTCATCTCTCACTCAGGGACAGGCTTTTGCATTTATAGGGCTGGACACCTTAAGTTGCAGACTCGCTGCCTACTGTCAGTGTGTCTGTGGGGGCGTGAATCTGTAAGATTCACGTCAGTGGAAGCTCTTCACCTACACACACACACACACACACACACACACAATGCTAGAAATAGCTGCTCTATATTTGAATGAGTACAGTCAGAGTCAATGTCTAATCAATGTCCTAGCTTTTCTCTGTTGACTGCAGTCTACAAAACAGAACACACGGCTGGATGGATGGATAGATCATTATACAGACAGAGGAACATACAGTATATACTGAATATAAATGGATAGAAGATATTAAAATGAGGGGAAAAGGCATAAATACATTTATGGATGGTTCCTCTTTCATTAACTTCTTTATATGGAGCCATATAAAAGATGTCAATAATCCAAATTAGCATTCATTCTAAATTCTAAGCCCTGGGCTGGTCCTGCCATAATCCTCCCTTCACACACTTTACCTGCTTTCTTTTTCTGTTACATCACCATCAACCTCAACTTGTCAAAATGTCCTTTGAATTTGTCCTACAATACATCAAACAGTCATTTCAAAGAATGTGTCTGTGTGACATTCATAATATGAAAAACGGTGATGTGAACCCTGGCACAACCCATTTTCCCATATTGATTTACCTTATTAAAACCCCTATTAGTGGAGGAGATGACAAATTAAAAGAGCTTTAACCTTTGAGATAATAGAAATGAAGACTTGTTTTTCTAAACTCATTCTGTATACTTGCTCAGAATCAAACAAGCATACAGCGCTCATGATATCCCAACAAAATTAAGTGTGATATAACCATCTGAACTTTTCTAAAACTCATCTCTCATCCCTGATACAGCAAAGCTAACTTAGAACAATGAAAAGAAGCCACAAAAGCTATTGTTGTTGGTTAACATGGCAGCAGCTGATAAAGGAGCCTCAGGCATATTTACTGTTGTGTTAAGTTTTAATACTGATAATTGGTTAGATTGTTGTGTTTTTACTTACTTACTTTTTTTACACCTTTCTCAATGATTTAAATACTGACACAAACAAAATATTGATTTCTTGAAAAGTGACAGAAAATAAATACCAGGAAGACATCCCCAATATTTTATATTTTCCCCAGTTGGTTTGCTACAAAACTACACTGTGGATGGAAAACATGAAATTAATATTACTACAAAGTGACATTGAAGAGAAGTCTCTTTTTCGTATGATTCCCTGTAAGTGAAATTTAAAGGTAGTACAACTGAGAGCAGGGAGAATCAATGCAGCTCTGCCAAAGAGAAACATAAAAGCAACAGAATGGATATCCACAGGTGGATGGATAATGATAGTGGGCAGCAGTGGAAGTGGCTTCTATCAAGACTGAAAGGATGCATGTAAATACTATTCAGTTGCCACTAACCGTACCCAGCCACAGCATGTTGCAAGCATAGTGCATGTGCTTTCAACCAAAGTGGCAACCAGCAGTGTTGCAGCCTCCTATTGATATTCTAAAATACACCTCTTTTCGGACACAGCTAATGTTGTTAAAGAAGACACAGTCAACAACCTATATTTAGCCAAATGCAACTGAGCTGTAATGCCATGGATTGGTACATGTGCTCAGGTGAAGTGCAGCGGTAGGAAGGACAAAGAAAGAACTGCAGTCACTCATGAGCAGTTTCAAGATAATGAGTAACCGTGTAGCAGCAGAGCCTACACATATAGCATGGCTACACTGTGGCTAATCTACACCTCCTCAAAAATACACATCAGGGCTACACTGGCTACAGAGATACCACTTATAGAGACCACAAGAACTGTGATTGGTTAGCTTAGGCTGCTCCTACAAGTTTCTGATGCTGGTGGAGATTGTTGATAGTGAAGCCAACAGCAAACAAGCTGTAAAAGTCTATATCCTGCCCTTTTCAGTAGCAAACATCTAGCAAACTTTACCTTGTATATAATCTACTGTTTATGTTTTCTCATATCCATCCAACAAGACACATACGCGCACAAGAAGAAACTCTTACCTGTTGGGTTCAGTTTATTATTGTGGGTGCTGTTAACGGACATTCCTGCAGGGGGTGGAACAGGAAGTAAAAAATTGGTCTCGCAGCTCCCATGATGCCTCTTAGGAGGTGGGGATGATGGCATTACAGGTGACGTCATTAACGGGGATAACATCATTGTCGCCATTGCAGCTGCAGCTTCTGTGCCGTCCGTGACCGTGAGCGAGCGTCGGACAGCCACGTGTGGGTAGGACGCCCTGGGCGGGCATGCTGTTCCCATCAGGGCAAAAGTCGGTACGTTGGGTATCATCACTGGCGAGCCTGCCATACCGGTGGGGTACGTTCCGGCCATTATCATGGGAACAGACAGGTGTGAACAGTCAGACATTGCGCGTCTCACTGCAGTTCGCTGTGGCAGTTCACTGCTTTGGCTAGTTTTTGTCTGTCTGTTTAAGTTAGCACATGATCCCACTCTCCCATCCTCAACACGACTTAAATCCTGCGACAGGCCATGAATTGCAACCCCGCCTGTTACGCCTCTGCTAGGTGGAGTACAAGACCCCATCCTACCCTTTTCAGTATGGCTTAAGTTTTCTCTTTCCACTGCACTCTCCCCTACACCACCCACCCCAACGCCATCATTTGCTCTGTTAGCTGAGGCTGGAGGTAGGCCTGGTATAGGCCCTGCAGTGGCACTAGCTCCACTTCCTGTTAGGTCTGCAGCAGGAGGAGCAATATCAGTAGGTTGTGTATCAACACTTTGCTTTTCTAAAGATGGCTTGAGAGTTTGATTTCTAGTTAGAACTGCAACTGAATTTTCTTTCAGACTTCCGAGTAGGCCTCCAGATGCAGAGGACATAACAGATTTCTTCTCATCCTCTTTATTTCCTGGGTTTCCAGGGTTCAGTGTGTTTCTCTCCCCAAGCCCTGTGGCCTGTTTCGGAGAAGGAAGCAAGCCCTCGCCTTGGGCAGACTCTTGAGATCCCTGGAGATAAAATCCATCTTTGCTGCCTGTATAGTTTTGTTGCAGATTATTTTGACCAAAGTTAGGGTTTGATGTGGGCTTAAGGTCTAGCGCAGAATTCGGAAAGGATCTCCCAGGTGAAACAGAAGGGGAAGGTAATGAAGAGGCAGGTGACGAATGGGAAGACAGGGGGCTGCTGGGGCTTTGTCCTGCACTCCCTAATGCCCCCCCTCCCATCCTATGTCCATCCTCCCTCTGCCTCCCCTCTCTGGACCCCTCATCCTCTATCTTCAGCACTGGCATCTTGAAGCTCGGACTTCCTGGCACCGCGGCCACCATCCCAGACAATGACCCCTCGGTCCTGCCTGTTATTTTGGATCCCCCCTGTGTGGCGGTGGCAACCTGCCCCCCTGGTGCCATCTGGCCTTGGCAGTGCCAGTCGCTGTGCTGGTCAGAGGCTGGGCTGGAGGGCGACAGTGAAGAGGAGGCCAGGACAGCAGGGATGTTGGCACCAGAGAGGGTATCGGGAGGTTTGTGTTGCTGTTGATGCTGCTGCTGCTGCTGTTGATGCCCACTGGAAGGTTGTCCGTACCCGCTGCTACCACTAATAATGCCAGGCTGCTGCCAGGGAGAGCCAGACAGGAAGGACATTCTCCCGCTCTGTTGTCAGGTCCTCTTGTCTTGCTCTTTTTCTGGCTTGATCTCTTGTCAGTCTCTTCTTTTCTCTCTTATTTACTCCTTTGTCTTTTTTTGTAGTTTTTGATCTTCTTTCTCTCTGTCTTCAGTTTTTCCTCCTGATTTTTCTCTCCAGTAAGTAGCGTTTTACTCTTGTCCAGGAGGAAGAAATGTCCTCAGTATCCAAAGTGTTATGAGCTTGGCAAGTAGAGGAAGCAATGCATCCTTTCTTTTTTTAAAGTGATGCCTCAGAGTTGTGTGTGTGTGTGACTGCGATGATGTGTGGGAAGTGCATGTGTGTATGTGTTTACAGGCGAGGCAAAAGAAATTTGTGTGACAGTGAGAGTGAGTGTGTGTGTCTGGTCGTCTCTGCTTCTCTCTGAGCACTGCACGGATCAGCTGTGGGGCTAAATTGCACCTTGCGCTGGCTCTCTCTCTCTCTCTCTCTCTCTCTCTCTCTCTGACATCACAGAGTCACATGACAGCCCGGAATATTCCCTCATTCGCTGGAGCAAAATTTCAGCATCTAGCCCCTAGCGACAAATGTGCACAGGCATACACACATGAAGACACAAGACTGCACACACACATGTATAGTGGCAAACATATGTGCACACACACACGCAAACAGATCAATGGCTGTCACAGTTACTCAGCTACCATATGACAGCCACTGTTCACATGTTGATACAGAGTGAGAGACACAAGGAGAGATTAGTGAGACATCACTGAACACTGTAATCATCCTAACTAGACTCTGATTGGACTTTGTCTCCTCCTTATATCAGTCCATGACTGGCCAGAGATGTAAAAAAAACAACCCAAAAAACGTATATTTGGAGGCTATAATTTACCATACTGACGTCATGATACTGTGTGCGCATGAAGGAACTGTGTGCCCTGAACCTTGTTCTCCTGTCTTGATTAATTTGTGCCTTCACTGAAAAGTTGCTTTAAGTTTGGCATTTTGTTTTTAATGGCAGGAGTTAGACATCTTTTTTGCAAATACTGGAAAAAGAAGACGGCAAGTTCTTTATGATTTGAAGTACAGAATGAAACATTAACACTGACTGCTGACTACGTAAGCTCTTGAACAGGTAAGCATCCTGCACCAGGGATTTGTTCATCTTTTGGTCAAAAGCTTTGGATCGGGTGAAGCTTAGCCTGCTGAAAAGCTGCAGAGGCTTGCAGTGCAAGGCATTAATCAGAAATAATTGACAAATATATAGAAAACGAATCGGTTCAATGCTCTCAAATTAAAATTTCAGGGATGCTATAGTGCTAAATTTTATAAGGAATTATGTTGACAGCTGTTCAAAACCAAATCTCAAACAGCCCAAAATTTTAAAACAAGTGCATGTTTTAGTGTGCACCCAATTCCTGATTTGATATACCACATGTAAAGGGGTTTAATTTTGCAGTAAATAAAGTCACAATAGAACAGTTGTGACTCAAAAAGGTGAATCATGTCAGCTTGTAGCGGTATGTGTCAGCTATGAAAGAGGTCTTATAATTAGCAGTTTGCTATGTGGGTTTTCAAAGTAATACAAGGCAGCTAGCACACAACATCAGTTACAAAAAATACTAACAGGCTCATTGTGTAAAATATGTTATATTAACATTTAATTGTTTCGAACTGGGGTGTTGATAATCAACTAAAATGATTATATTTGTTCTCAGTTTTGTTATGTGGACTGACAAAATCTGCTGTGGACTGTCTATTAGATAATTGTACACATGTAGCACAAAGTTACCTAATACAAGCTAACTTTACATTATATGCTTAGCGCAAGATGACAGAGAGCCAAAGTAAAGGAGTGTCTGAAGAATAAAGTCAATCATATCCTATCATACCAGCAACTACATCACAAGTTCTACAAATCGGATTCTTTTAAATGTCTCCTTTGATGCACCCTGGGCATGGAATGAGCTGCAAAATACCATTACCTTAGAAACACTCTCTTCTTTAAATACCTTTAAAGGTCTTTTACAAACTGCTCTGAAGAAAACATGTTGCTGTTTTACAAAATCCTTGACTTGAGGTGGAATGTGTTATGGATATCACTGGTATGGCCTGTATGCCTCCCTTCTTTTACTATTTCTGTTGTGTTGTTTTATGTATTGTATGTGTTCTAACATGTAAAATAGTTTTTTTTTATGTGAAACTGCTTGCGCTGCCATCTTGACCAGGACTCCCTGGAAGAAGAGATCTTGTATCTCAATGGGACCTTCCTGCCTAAATAAAGATAAATAAATAAAAAATAAATAAATAAAATAAAAACATTTAGCAAGTTAAAGATTTTTTTCTCAGGTATAAAATCCCAGTGAATACTAGATTCACAGTAAATTCATCAGTTTGTTTTAGAGACTTTCAGCTGCCTAGTGGTCAGAGATCACTTATTCTTGGTTTAATGTGTCAAAGAAAAAGTTTTAAACCTGCAATAACTGATTGGTCACTTGGAGGCAGTGGAAACAAGTTGTTAAGACAACATTGATATACTGTATCATCACCATTTAAGTTGATATGGCAAACTTGTTAGCAAACAGTTGTACAATATTAAACACAAATGTTACCATTCGATGGACGGTATTGGACCAGAGTTAGCTTAAAGCTAATTTTCATCTGCAGTCCCTTGGTCATCTATGTCTCTTATAACTTTAATTATGGCTGCATTCCAGTTGCGTGTGCTCTTAGGTTCTGGTATTGTAGGTGCTGGCTCATAGGCATGGCTACTGGGACCCTAAAATGGACTGGGCCATCATTAATATGATTAATTACACCTGTGCTTTTACTGCCGTGGAAAAGGCCTACTGCTGTTTTTATTCCACTGACGTACAGCTTTAAAAATCAGCACAGAATTGAATAAACACTGCTGTCACCCGGTCTAACGGTATGTTATGAGCTTTAGAAAACTGGTTATTATGGCTTAGCTGCTATTTATAAACATTTGTATGAAAAGCTGGTGCAGAGGAATGCATAACCTGTAAGCTGCACCCTTTAGCTGTGAAATAAAGTAACGTGGTCTGAGTCAAGCCAACATTGCGCTCTTTCCTATATCCACTATTGCCTTCAACTAACTGTGTGCATTGCCAACTGTTATTTAGGTCTGTGATGATATGGAGAGTCATCTGTTGCGATTCATTTTTATAGCTCTGCATTTCTGTATAATGGTCAAGGCATAAGGCCATTCCTATGGTGCCCCTGTGGTAATGATACCTCTAAAACATACCACTAATTAAATCAGGATGAAGTCCAAACACGTTCTAAGACCACTTCATTTAATATATTGAACATGACTATAGGAAGCTAATGAAGCATGTGACGTAGATTTATACCTCCTCCATCCTAAAAAGAACTGGAGCCTTTCCCACTTCTAGAATGGTGCAATATCCCACTCCACTCCACTCAGGATTTGTATTACAGCTTTGCAAGGAGGATTAAAACTGTTCTGATCCTCCACCCTGCCTCTCCTATCTCCACGTTTTTGCCTAGCACTGACTTTCTGGACTTAACTGAGAAAGTGTGTATGAGCTAACTATCCGTATTACATTACATCTACCTAAAATTGTAGGCTTAAGCAGTACAAGATGAAATTTACAGCTACATTCTAGGAATTTGATGCTGTTCCACAGTGACCTAATGACATTCTGTGTAGCACTCATATCATCAACTCCATGAGCGATGCAGAGAGCATAAATTGACTTCAAGGAGTGCCACCATCTGGAATTCAGTATTGTCTCTTCATAGAATCTCTACTGGATCTGACAGTTCTTCTAGGTGCTTAAAGCATTGAGCAATCTTTCCCAAAGACCAAGGTCATGTACTGCTCTCACAATATGCAGCACATGCATCACATAACCAGGGCTGTGGTGGTAAAATAAAGGGTCCATGAGGGCCATGATGATGGAAAGATACAGTATATCTATGTATCTATCTCAAAAATCAATCAATCCATTTTTTTCTTCTTTATTTTAGATCAATGTATAACAGACTAACAAAACAGACTGATGTATAATTAATTTGTTTAAACTTAAAACCAAATCACATACAGAAGTGAACAGTTTGGTTTATAGATGAAAAATCTGCATTTTGTGTTTCTCAGCTGGTCAGATCTGAAACTCATGTCATGACAAACATTACTGATGAAATAATAAATGACTATAGTTTTTGTATAGTGTTAGTCCCTGTATAAAAGATCTGTCATTCATTTTATAACAGGTTACAATCTTGTGTTTTGAATTTAGTTGGATTTAGATTATGCCTTAGTATATATATATAGAGTATGCCTAAGTATGTAAGTTAGACCTGAACAGTTCTTGTGCCCACTCAGAATTTGTAGCCTACATGTCTCTCTAACTCCTGACTCCTGGGCTGGTTCTGAATCAGTTCCTCTCTTTTCCTTCAACATCTTTTTCCTTAATCCTTGAATCAGTTGCACCTTCTTTGCTTCATGTTTCTGTCTCCACTGTTTCTCCCTCCCTTCAGTCTCATCCCTTCATTCACTATCTGGAAATATAAAAAGCTCCCATTTTAAAAATCGGACAGTTCATCAAGCAGTATTTTAACTTGTAGTTGTGGATTAACAATTTAATGTGGAGGGAATACAGGTTATGAGCAATGGAGTTTACATTTGAGCTAACGTACACTATAAAGCAGCAACAAGCTAAATAAAATGAATGGCTAAAACAACACAAATGTAAAAGTAACTTTAGACTCACTTAAGGGCTCATAACTAGCTAGTTACTTTGTGGTCTTTGATTTGACAGACTATTATTTGACGCTTATGCGTTAACAGGATGTGAGGATGTAGTGTTCTAGCAGAACACAAAACAAGCAATCCTTGTATTTGTAAAAAAAAAAAAAAGAGGGGGCCCAGTTCTAGCTCACTAACAGGTGTAAAGTGGTATAAAGTGTGCGTAAACACTTTTTCAGAATTTGTGAGGTGGGTTAACGGCATTTATGGGGCTATAATGCTGCATGTAATTCTATTTTTAGTATGGTAGTATGGTAGTATTCTGTTCTATACCACCAAAAGCATTGCCAGCTAAAGAGTGCTAATCTTGAACCAAGACTGGGAGCTCAGTGTCTTCACAATGTTAAAAGTGATGATACAACAGAAAGTGTTCAGTGCTCTCAGAAGACAAAAGGAGCCAAACAGAGGTAGAAAGTACTGACAGCTAGTACATGTGTAGACAGTGGTAAATCTCTCTAGAGTAACTTTGGGAACCTTTGGGAATCAGTTGTCAGTGAGCCAGTTTAGGTTCTCAACCTGCCTTTGAAGCACTATTTTAAACAAATGCCAGGTAATCTATCTAGGTTTGATAGCTGACTGTCTCCCACCAATCCCACTTCACCCCAACACGCCTGAGGCCTGTGCCAGAATAAAAAGAGCAGCTTGTCAAGCATGACTGAAAATGAATGAGTATTATTACATAATCCTCCATAAACAATTTGTCTACTGTAACCACAGAGGGAGAAGGAACCAGAGAGAGGACATTAGAGTGTTGTTCAGTTTCAGTAGACTTGGAAAGGGTGGGCGTTATGCAAGAAATCCAGGGAATGCTTCTGTTAAAGTTTGGGTCAGGCTCAGAGATGACTTGTGCTAACATTCAAACGAGTTCTCAGTTTAAATCAGAGAAGTGTGTAGGTTTCACAGCTGAGGTTCTGGCATTTCATTGACAACACAAGCGCAAGTCTCTTCCAAGCCCATCACTTGCCAAAAACGCACACCTGAGGCAATGAGGCAGCTGGGCCTTCTTATGAACAGTACTGTCTTTTACCCTATTCATGAGGTCACCGCCCCTGAGGTTAAGGTTAGTGCATTCACTTCCACTATTAGGTCCAACCTGGATAAAGTTGTCCCACTAAAGAGAGCCTCAATTACTAACAATGACAAGCCGTGGATGACTGTACAAATTAAAAATCTGATAAAAGAGA